>JAESVK010000443.1:146031-169824 GCA_017140935.1 Hamamelis virginiana | reverse complement strand
CACCCATCCCTTGTAGTTGTTCAGCCCTAGTGTTATGCATCTGATCAATATTGTTTTTGTTGTCACGTATAGTTTTAATAGCGGATTGAAATGTCTCACAACCCATAGAGAATAAATACAATATGCTTCAAACCTACATATTTGCTCCTTATTGCTTATGTATGATGATGAAATTTATTTGGCAGGTACCTGCACTTTCTTTTGATGAAAACAACTTTTCATTTTGGGGAAGTGGAGAGTGGTGGATGCTTCTAGCAGCTCAGAGCATGGCTGTTGGCACAGTCATGGTCCGTTGGGTTTCCAAGTACTCCGATCCTGTTATGGCTACTGGATGGGTAGGTTGTAGCACTTCTGTCAGTTATTAACTAATTATTAATGTTGTGATTTAGTAATTCGTGCAAAAAATGGTGATTAGACATATAAATTTGATCAGTCCTAATAGTTGATAAACATACGATTATGGATTTAAATGTATGGCTATTCTTGAACTAATTATGGATGGTTTTGGAAAAAAGTTGTATGTTTTTATTATTTTTATTTTTATTTCATTTTGATTTGTAGAGAGGATGATTATATCACTGAATTGTTGATTTGGTAGGCCTTGTGTTGTAGCACTTTAATTATGAAATACTAGTTAATCACATGACTGATAATCAAATATCATCAGACAGAAAATTGTAGGATCTCATAAACTTGTGAACATAAAGTATCTAGAAAACTACAGGATCTCCCATTCCCACATCGTAATGCACTCGTAATTTTTATTGCAGCACATGGTTATTGGCGGTCTTCCTCTTGTGATGATATCAATTCTTAATAATGATCCTGCTCTCAGTGGGAGTCTTAAGGAACTTACAACGGGTGATCTTTTAGCACTCCTTTATACCTCCATTTTCGGGAGTGCCATCAGCTATGGCGTATTCTTCTACAATGCAACAAGAGGTCTTCTTTATGTGTTCATTCTCTTGTGATATTCATATGATCTTTCCCTAATAATTGAACCATTTATTTATTTTTATGGTCAATTTTTTTGTTCAAGCTTGTCATGGCACTGGCAGTCTAACTGATATTCTTGGCTTCTTGCTTTTCTTTTTTTTTGTTATGACAATGGAGTCCGAGTTACGTAAAACTACATAATTCCTTCAATCTCTTAATTCCAAGCTCCATTTTAGGATTGATTAGTTGTTGCTTGTGCATTTTCAGGTAGCCTGACAAAACTCAGCTCCCTCACCTTTCTAACTCCGATGTTCGCTTCTCTTTTTGGGTAAGATGATTTAGCCAGAACAAGAAAAATAAGAAGAAATGAAACTTCGTTTAAATCTGTGTCTCTTAACATCTGGATGAATTTTCAAACAGACCCTTGGGCTCCGCTATTGGGGCTATCTTAAAACCCCACTGACCACGGGGTTCGAAGACTAGGCCACAAAGGCCAGTAGATCAATTTTCAAATTTCTAGTAAAAAGCTTATTTCAAGTACCAAATATAACATGGACACCACTCACCTCCTAAGGCTAGTGTTACGATAATATATGATCAAAAGTCCAATTTTTGGGCTCTAACTTCTAACTTTCTATTGACTACAGGTTTATATATCTTAATGAAACCTTCTCACCCTTGCAACTGGTTGGGGCCTTTGTTACTGTGGTTGCAATATACATGGTTAATTACAGGGACAGTACAGAATCAAGCATGTGAGCTGTTTTTTTTACAACAGTGAGTTTGTGGTCAAGATGGGTGCATGTAACGTGTAAATAGAGAGAGAGCAATAATGCTTCACAATGATGGCTTGCCTGATTTGTACATAAACAAGGCTGGTAAGCAGGTTGGCTCTAGACCCTGTAGGCAGGCTTCTCAACTCAGTGATGTATAAAGAATGTATATACATTGGAAGATAGAACTGAAACAAAGTCCTCACATCCAAGTTAGTAATTATGGTAAATATGGGTTTCGGCCCTTTCTGCTGTTGGGGTTATTATCTCAAGGCTGTGGCGTCATGATATAGGCCTTTTTAGTTAATGAGCTGATCTCCAAGCTTAACATATGGAACATTCGTGTCGATGGGGTGGTTCTTTTTTTGGAATCTATTCACTTCACTTGATGAATAATCATCATTGCTCCTTTGTTTTCTGCACAAAAAAGTGTTAATCCATATTTTTTATATGCTTATATTGTCCATTTCAGGTTTGTTCTCTGATTCAGTGAATATAAAACGTGGAATTGTGTATCTTCTTTTTCAAGATTCAGAGCAGACTTGTTATGGTTTTTTGGTCCCTGTTGGCTGCCATCTTGTTCATTATTATACCTCTAGTGTGTGCGCCCGTGTTCTCTGTGTGCGTGTGCGCATGCACGTGTCCGTTCGCCTGTGAGTTTTTTTTCAGGATTTAGAGCATGCTTGCTACTTGCTTGACAGTCGAAGTATCTCTGCAGATTTTGTTTATCTGTCAATGTTGTCTTCCATCTTGTTTATTATACATGTATAGCACAGCAGCATAAATATGAAAAAAAAAAAAAAACACATTATGGCCATGTTTTTCAGGAACTCTGCCATATTGTTGGGAAAAAAGTTTGTTACATGGCAAGTTTTATGAGGGACAGGATGAAACTTACATTGGGCTAACCCAAAGATTTCGAATCCGGAATCGCTAAAGCAATTCAGACCAATTAATCTATGCAATAATAGTAAAATTCTGATAAATAGAGTCGGGCGGATAATGGGGGACCTACTATCTCTCATCCGTGTTATGCAAATGACATCCTTCTATTTGCAAAGGCAGCTGAGATCCAAAGCAGGAAAAATATGGGACTGCATTGAGGAGTTTTGTGAAGACTAACATGGGAATGAATGTTCAATTCAATTGGAAAATTATGTTAAAAATGAAGATGTTACCAAAAATGAAAACTTTTGGACGGTTGACAATTCATGATAGACTATCAACGAATGAGTAGAGTAAGGAAAGGAATGGCTCACGATTCAAGTTTGCAATTTGTGGGGAAAATAGAGAAAATAAAATACACATTTTAAGGGATTGTGGGATAAATGCAAAAATTTGGCAAGAATTGCTGAATGGAGAGATGCAGAAGAGGGGTTTTTTTCATAGCAATGCTCGACAATGGTTTCAAGCGAATATGAAAGCGTAAGCAAGTGATAAGTTGATATTGAATATAATCTTTATGACCTCTTGTTGGAAAATATGGAAGTGGAGGAACAGGAGTTGCTATTTGAATTCCCGAGTAGCCCAAGAATATAAGTTGATATTGGTAGAGGAATTTTGTGGGGTTTATATCAAGGGTTGGAGCTAGCATGGGAGATTGAAATGAAGTGGATCATAGTGGAATCAGACTCTCTAACGTCGGTGAAAATGGTGAATGAAGGTGTGGAGGAAAACCACCCAAATCTGGAACTGGTGAAAGCATGCAAGACGTTAATGAAGAAGGAATGGAGTTGCGGTGTAGAGCATGTGCATAGAGAGGCCAATTTTAGTGCTGGCTGGTTAGCAGGGCTAAGTAAGCAACATGGGAGAGGTATGAAGATATATGCAGAAGCGCCTAAGGGTTTAGCTCTGTTTTTGTTTGATGATGTTTGTGGGAAATGTTCTAGTTTAGTCTTTGTTTGTTGTTTATCATCCTCATGTACCAAAAAAAAAAAAAAAAAAAAAACACACACACACACACACATTTTTCAACTTCATTGATATATAAATGGGAAAATTGTCCTCAAAGTCCCCATTTGGAAATTTTTACTTCAAAAAGTCTCGTCTGTAATTTTATTTAGCAAATAAAAGAGGAGAGAGATAGACGTACAGTGCAAAAGCAGAGAAAAAGAGAGAGAAGCATGAGACAGTAGAGAGAGAAAAATAGAGAGAGAGAGAGGAAGAGAGGAGACGAAGTCGTGCCAATTTGAACTTGCCAGAGATGGAGATGGATCTCGACGGAAACTTGTTGATCAACACGATTGAAAGGCATGAAACCAGATTTGGTTTCGATTGAGGCTTGGTGGGGGTGTTCGTCAATGATGGTTGGGTTCATCGGTGAAGAGAAGTCCTGATCTCCACCATGGTGTCTGCTTTATTGGATTAATTTTCTTGTAATGTTTATAACAAGTATATGATGTTTTATCTTTGTTTGCAGTATGATGTGAAGCTACTGCCAGTCAACATTTCCATGCCAACAGGATCGGACTAGCGTTATTCCTAATTAGGGATGAAAACGATTATAGTTTGGTTGGTGGATTGATATTTGAACTAAGAGATCTCATAGTGAAAGCAATAGCAAAAACCAAGGAGAGAGAGAGAGAGAGAGAGTAGGTAGTTGATGAAGGTAGCTTGATTATGTTGGTTAGGGATGCAGTGAATTCCCCAAAAAATGGGTGAAATTGATTAAAAAAAAAAAATGAAGCAAAAAGAGTAAATGTTCTGCAATCAATTTACTTCTCTCTCTTCACCTTTATATCCCTTCCACATCTTCCAACAAAGTAAGAGTAGCAGCCAATTGAAAAATAATCTAGATTTCTGCTATTGTTGTTGCAGCAATACTCTTCTTATTCAATTTTTGCTCTTGCAACCTTCGATCTTCCACATCCAGTAGACGAAGTCTTCTCTTCGATTTCTGATGAACTGCAACGGCCAGACTCGAGCACTACTCCCTTTCTTCTTCCTCTACGAACTCAAATTTTATTTATTTATTTATTTTTAAAAAAAAAAAATTTATGTTATACTTTGAAGCTTTTTTCAGGTGAATGAATTTGGCTCTTTTACTGTGAAAAGACGATAGTGAAAAAAAACAGTAAAATGAATGAAAACTACTGTTGTTGTTGTTGTTGTTTTTTTTTTTTTTTTTTTTTTTCAAAGTTTCTCTACGAATTTGGCTCTTTTCCGTGTTTTTTTTAGTTTTCAAAGCATTTTGAGTGTTTTCACAGTCTTTTATCTGTGTTGAGAGAGTTTTCATTGTATTGGGAGTGTTTTCACTGAATTTGGAGTGTTTTCACTGTCTTTTAACTGTGTTGGGAGTGTTTTCATTGTGTTAGGAGTATTTTCACTGAGTTGGGGATGTTTTCATTGTGTTTGAGAATGTTTTCACTAAGTTGGGAGTGTTTTCTACTGATGTGGCACAGACGAGATTTATATGCGGGACTGGTAGCACTGCTCTTAAAAAATTACTAATAGGACTTTCGGCAGTAAAATTTATTTGAGAGTACTTTTGCAATAAAAAGTTCTTAAATAAGACTTTTGACCAAATTACCCTATACAAAACACATTTTTACAAGATCATTCAAAACGATGTTAGTGCTGCATTAGGAGGACAAAAGCCCATATGGCTTATCAGTTTTAGTATTGGTCATCATATTTATCTATTTTATTCCCTTATAAAGTTAGCTACCAAATTGATTGGAACCTTCAATGTTTCATTTTTGCTATTTTTTTTCCAAATCATAAAGATTTCAATTCGGGAAGGGCTCTCTTCCATTCCCAGCAGATGATAGACTGCTAGGCGTCTCCATTATGATTCAAGTCTAGGAATCAGTGATAGTGTTATCTGACTGTTCCAATCCTTAGTTCTACCAAAAAAAAATAATAATAAATAAATAAATCCCAAGATCCACTTTTTAAAAATATATTTTTTATGATTTTTTTTTCCCTAATTAAAATGAGTTCCTATTTACCTCCTGGGTGACAGGTCTTAATATAAACATGGCTGGAGAGAACTCACACAAACAAGAGCTGGAAAATTGCCTGCTTACATGATCTTGGGTGTCACTCCAAAGCATAGTTGAAGAGGTTCAACAGCACCACATGATGAGATGCCTTAACACCAGAGCAAGACAGTACATAAGCAGTGATTTCAAATCCGGAGGTTAATCACCCTAGCAAGACAGAGAGTGGTTCATCCTCTACACAAGGAAACACTAGTAAAGTTGATTAGCACACTAATTCACTATGTGTAAGAGAAGTGCATTTGCTCTACATTGGCCTTCCACCTCCCCAGCCCTACTTCCAGGCTTGGGACTGGTTGGGTGAAACATCAGTCGCTAAACATGACCCCAAGTAGCTGGGGCTAATGATTTATCTAATTCCGGCAAGATACATTATTTCACTATTTGAATATTTAAAAGAAATCAATGTATAACTTTAATACAAAAGGGAAAAAATCAATTGGGATTTACAAGGCAACTCACAATATTATGAGAAGCTCCAAAATATGAGTTAAAAGTTCTGAAAGCTTTTGCAAGCATTTTTTTCCTTTATGCAGATGCTCAAGATTGGAGGTTGCCAAAGCAGGATTTCTCAAATCATCTGCACTCGGTTTAAGAGAGACTAGAAAATTTCAGTAACAAATGAGCGCTACTTGTATTTCTTCAAAATAATAAAAAATACAAGCTAAATCCTCACCAGAAGACAGACACGGCCTAGATTTAGCCACATAAACACCCTCTTCTCGGCTCAAGGAAATCAATTTCTGATCAAACTGTTGATTCGCTTTGCAACTCTCTATCTCGATAAATATGCCATTTTTCATATCTCTGGTTCTCAGGCATAACAGGTCTGAGTCGTGGAGCAATCATGCAATCCAAACAGCAACATCCTTTTAAATCGTCCACACAATCCTTGCAGCATCTGGAAAGAGACAAATATATATGTTCAGGACAAACAATGTTTTCATAGCTTCAACAATTAAACCCTTACATTGAACCCACTGTTCGAACAAAAGAATAATATAGCAGAAGGGGAGCAAGCATGCCATTCACTGTCCTCACCGCATCTCTAATAAACACTTTTAGCTTTCATACGTACAACAGCAGAATTACACACATTTTCTACACCTAGGCAAACTCAATGAAACTTGTAGAAATTCCAATATCTTTATGAGGAGACCACATAGAGAATGCCACCATAAGTTTTGTTGATTTTTACTGAAAAAAACAGGTCGCGAAAAAGAAAAAGAATAGAAGAAAATTTGTCTGGACTTGTCAAAGTAAACAACAGGGAAAATTAAAAATCAAACATCTTATAGTTTCCAGGATCACTGCAAACAATGTAAATGCAGCAACGGACAAACAGTTTGTGACTTTTTGATCAAAAAACAAATAAAGGTTTTGGAACCTATATGTAATTTTTAGGTTCCCATTTGTAATGCCACCAAATTCTGTGAAGGATCTTCATACCTCCAAGGACTTCTTTTGAGAAAGAAGAAAAATGATTTTATTATAGAACAATTCAAATACTGGATCTCTAAAATCAGATCTCCTAATGCAGGACAACTGATTTGGGGTCCAAATTTTATGGTTGTGTATGCAAACTTCCTCAAGCACCCAACATTTTCCACATGATCCAGAATACATGTAACTCTGACAGTACTATTGACAGAATTTTTTTTCTTTTTCCAATTTAAGTATTTGGAATTATCATTACAAAGCTGACACACTAGGTCCAAGTGCATCCAACATGATAGGTTCTTAGGAGCTCTGTTATGCAGTAAGAAACAGAAGTTGAAAACAAGTAAAAAGAGAACAAGAAACTTACAGAAAAAGCAGGTTGCAATCAAGATTTGCACAGTTCCGGTGCCTTAACTCAGAGATTTGTGAACCACATATGTAGCATTTAGCAAATGTAGTATTCTCAGAAGCTTGTTGAATCTTTATTGCTTCAGTCGTAGCTTCAGGCTTGTATGTAGAAGGTGGGAGAGAGAGACGGGAGTCAAAGACAAACAAATTCCCAACCCATTCTGCAGGACCTTCCTTCTCAAGATAATGAGAAACACCTCCCTTCAAAGTGAACAAGTTTTGGAAGCCCCTTTGTCTGCCACATCAAATCAGACAGTTGAATCAGACAATGTAGCTGCAGAATGGAAAAAACATATAATTACAAAAATTTAAAAATAAATAAATAAATAAATAACTTTCAAGCTTGCAAGGTAACAGTGGATCCATGAACTAGATGACAAGATGGCATTTAGTCAGTCTGCAATTAACTATTGCATAATTAATAACATAGAAGAACTAAGATTTGAAATAAATAAATAAATAATTTAAAGGAAAACAGAAAACTAAGAGTTGGGATAAATAAGGAGAATCGGGCTGGGAAATATGAAACAGAGGAATCAGCACCTGAGTAGAAAAAGGAATCTATTAAACCAAATCTCCAACTGAACTCGACAAAACCTTAAATTCCAAGTACATGGGCTAGGTTACATGAATCCTTTTTTGTGATCAAGTGCTCTATAGAGCCATAATTGGAATTGATTATTGGGGTAGGAGCAGTAAAGAGGAAGAGAAAAAAAAGTAAGAAAGAACAAATAGAAGAAGAGAGGAGGGAAAGAAATAATATGATTGATGGTCCGAACAAATGATCAAATAAATAAATACACAATTTTTTTCCATAACTTGTACCCTTTTGAAGGTATTATAATACTTTCCCAACTCTTGTCTCACAGTTGGAGGAACATACTCTCATCCAACTCATACACCTTAGAAACATTTTTCTCCATGGAATAAATCTCTGATTACTGAACCCATCCAAACCTCTTTGCCATTATTCTTAAACATAACATCGGCAGCACTATCTGAAGGCTCCATACTATTCCACAACCAAGTCCTTACTCGATAGTAATCTCGCATTCTCACCCCAATCTTTAGAACCTTTATCTCAGGAAAAATGAATTTTAACTCCCTTTTAGCAACTAAAAACAAATTTTATAGCTCGAGCCCATAAAAACTTATTGGCTCCATTTAAATTGACAATTGTTAGTTTCATAGCAGGACTATCAATAAAAGATACCAGCGCCACTTTAACATCAGCAGAATTTCCTATAGTGATTCTACAAAGAAAACACTTTGTTTGACTAGCCTGCACATTTCCAACATCAAAAAAACATTGAAGGAGACCAAAAAGGATTAAACATGACATACTTGAGAAGGGTATAAGACAATCCCACTCAGCATATCCATCGTTAAAGAGCCTAAAAAATATAACATACCAGTGAATAAAGGAACCCGACAGCACATTATACCTAAAACTGACACATCCGTCATTAAGAAGATTGGATAAAATCATAAAACATCTCCAATAAGCCTTAACTACAAAAAATTGATTTGAGCATTTGACAGAACAATTTTCAGACCACATCACCCCTAGAGGAAGGATCTTTCGGCTAATGTCCTTGTTTGATTGAAAAACAATTAACTTCTAAATTTCTAATTACAACCAAACAAAATATACCTTCAAGAAATGGGGTTATGGCCTTCAAAATGGCATAACCCCCTCAAAGTAGCACCAGAAACAACCTCAAACAATTGTCCTGTCTGCACAATACTGATGTCAGCACTGCTTGTTGCTGATATCAGCAACTTCTACCCTAGTCCTGTTTTCTGTGAGAAACATATCCTCCAACAACACTTTTTGGGTTTGCTAGTAAACTTATACGGTCCGTATCTAAATCTGGTAACAGATTTGAAGAAAAAAGAAAAAATGAAGGAGAAGAGATCACAGATTAATTTTAATCTATTTTCTGTGGTGGGTTAAGAGTGATCATGATTAAGAAAATAAGAAAGAATGAGAAAGGAGAGAAAAGATGCAAGATAATAAATCCATTCCATTTGGGAGGCGATTTTTATCTTTTCTTTCCTTCTAAATTGGTGCGGTGAATGGTGCTTGAAAAGAAGGTAACTCAATAGATAAAAGTTGATCTTCCTTAAGAGCTCACATCACTGAAACTGTTTGGCACCATGATCGATCTTTCTATCATGAATGAAAGATGCAGTGACATTAGAAGTTCAATGGGAAGAGAGGCACAATTCCAAGACAAATTATGATAAAACCTATACTCTTAGAAATTGGATCAATGATTTAGAATGTGCAACAGACTGAGCACCCAACTTCACACTAAAGTCACAAAGCAATAAGCAAGCAAGCTCCAATGGTGAATCACAAACAATGTCACAAAGCATTTAGGGAAGATGGAATGGGCATATGCAGTACTTCTATCATCCATGACAAGTCCTTCTCCCAGGCACAGTTGGTAAATGCTTGGATGGATGGCTGGCTGAGGAGCAAACTGTTGAATCCAGTAGGGTTTATACATATATTCTCTCTGCTGATTCCCCTCAGTTTGATTTTGGAAACACATTGGAATTGGGTGACAATTTTAAGAAATATCCTTTTGACTGTTGGATTTTTCTGACTCAAAATTTATCAGTTTGATCTGCTCCCACATGCAAAAAGGCATACAAAGTATTAATGTAATTACCCTTCCTTCACATAATAGGATATATAAGCACTTTTGAAAAATGGTGGCTTTTGCCTCATTCATCATGTCCACACCAGGAGAATTTACTAACCATTGTAATGATTGTAATATTTTGGCATGCCAATAATGTCTCTTTTGTGAAATATATATATATATATATATATATATTATGTGAAGGAAGGGTAATTACATTAATACTCCATCAGCTATAAATCATAACAAAATGAATCAACATCTCTAAAGAATTTTGCGATTAATGTCAGAATAACTCTCAAGTAGGAAGCAAAATCAAGTACTTTAAATCAGACATTAACTTAATTAATTACATAAAGATTTAAACCAAACTCATAATCAAAATAAAAATAAATACCTAAACATATTTAGACAGTAACTACAAAAACTTACAAGAGAAGCAAGTGAGCAGGAATTAGTGCCACCTTGACTATAAGAAAGTGTGAGCTACTCTAAATAAGACTAGGACACAAAATGAAAGCTAAAGGTTAATGCCTAAAACTTAGAATATTGCAGGACGTAATCAAAAACCAAAAATGCCCACACTACACAGATTTGTGTTAAAAGAAAATATTTGAAACAGTGATGGTTTAGGTTAATCTAACATAACTACACCCTTGAATCATACCATTTCAGCCAGACCAATTTTCCCAGTTTTTGGTACGTGTCACTGATTACTCTATGCTTATAACCAATGCTTCTAAACTGTTATAATTATGTTGTCTTAGCTTAAGAAACCTCTTTTCTATGTTTGTATATTCATATTGTTTCTGTTTATCAAACTGTATTCAGTATCATGAGTCGTTGCACATCATATGGATGTTTGCAGTGGCATGTTTGTTATCTTGTCCTTCAAATTGCTTTTCTTAATTCAAATTAAATCAGTTATATTCTAAACTTTCCAATACATTTTGAATTTTTTATATAATAAGGGTATATATATATATATCTGGATTTTGACCAAGTGACACACATAACAAAACCGATATTTAATATCATACTTATGGTATAATATTTGTACCTCATGAATTTGTACTACAGCAATTGCAGAGCCAAATTTCTTAAAAAATGATAGAGCAACTTTTGTTGGATAACAATGTTAATATTGCTTAATATGTCAACTTGTTTGGGTCTTTCCAAGTAACTAAATAGCTAGTCAAGTAGTGTAAGAGATTATGCAACACAATTAGCCCACTCTGGATCAAGGGTGACCTGACTTTTCAATATTCAACACAATCTGAAACAAGAAAAGGAAAGAAAGATGGGAAATGGTGGGCTACCTTAGAATTGTAGAATATACATCACAACGAATGCCTCCCGTACAATACATCAATATATTTGTCTTTTCTTTATCAACATTTGCTAAAGGATCTGAAGCAATGACCTGGATGTTCAAAAACATACACAAACTGAGTATTTTGAATTTTGATAGCTATACCTACCGGAGAATGGAGAAGAGTTCTTATGATAAGGTCAATGAGATAATTAGATCATCACATGTGAATCTCCTCACATTCTGTAAGGATTAATAAAATATTTGTTTTGATAATGATACATTTGATTAGATCCTATAAGATTCCATCGATCCTGTTTTGAAATACTGCAATCTCTTTATAAACCTGCTTAAGGATTCATTGTATCAACAAGTTCAGATTGAATAAAATCCATTTATTATTATCCAACTTGGTATCAGAGCATCTTCAATCTATGGTATCAGAGCATCTTCAATCTAGGGTTTTTACATTTTTTTTTCTGTTGAATAGTGGCTACCATCCGCGGTTTAGGTTTCTTTCTATCTGCTTCTGGCTTTCTTGCGTTAATCTATGTTTCTGCTGCCTGTGTTTGCAATAATTTATCAACTTAGTTCAACTATACTTTCAGTCCATGGCTGATCACTTCATCTGACATAAATACAAGATCTATAACCAGCAACCCATCAATATTTTGCCAACTTTTTTTTTATTTGAAAAGTAATATGTTGTCAACCAGTTCTGACATAGAAAATCTAGTTTAGATTTAGTGAAGACATGGCTTGATTTCATTTGCAGTCGAAGAACACATATTAAGATCCATCAAAGTCAAAGACTGTCCTTGGCCACTCTCTCCTTGGCTGTCCTTGGCCTTAAAGGAGATGATGCCACATCAACGCTTATCATGATCCAATGGTTGAAAATGCAACCAGAAAGGATTTCATCAAAACAGCACCAATTTAACCCAAAACTCTATTAACGGTGTTAATCGCAACAAACCTCGGGAACCTCAAGTCTACTGCCAGCGACCTTCCGATCCATCATCCAATCTCACCCATCGTAGATCCCCATCACCAAAAACCCCAAGAACTTCGTCTTCTCAAACCCACAAAACTTATGGCACCCCCGCTGCAACCTCAAGTTCCCAAACCTCCATTGTTGGAAACCCCCTACCCCTGCGAGCTCCACGAACTGCAGCAACCTTTCAGCCTCTTCAAAATCTACCGCAGTGATGAAGAGAGAGGGTAATGGGACTACCAGACTGGGTTGCCTGATGTGGATGGATGCTGACGGGGTTGTTGGACGCCGGCGATTGCACAGTGAGTTAGGCCAAGGAAGTGAAATTACAGGGTTTAGGGCTTTAGGATGGGTTTGGGATTTAAAGAAACAGGGGAGGTTCGTGTTTTCTGGGTTAAAGGTCCATGAGTAGGGGTTGGGGATCCAATCTGTGGGTACGAGTGAGACCACGGCCTTGGAGTTTCACGGCATAAGTGAGGTGATGAGATTTGCAGTAGATGGGTTTTCTGAATTTGATGATTTCGGGTTTCAGAGAGATGGTGAGGAAAGCGTTTCGTTCCGCAGGGGAGAAGGGTAGAGAGAGTTGTGGGGCTGGCGATGGTCAGCATGATTAGATGGAGCTGAGCGACGGCGGGAGCAAGATGGCCGTGGTTTGATCGTTGTAGAGCTCGTCGGCGTGGATGGAGATCTCGTCAGCGTGGACGGAGATAGATGGGTGAAGGGAAGGATGTAACTCTATTAAATGTGGGCTTTCTCAATTCGATGCCGTTTTGGTGATATAATTGTTTCTTGCAATTTTTGCCATTGGATCATGGCTAGGAATGATGTGTCAACTCCGCTTTCATGGGCAAGGATAGGCCAGGAGAGAGCCAAACAAGGAGAGGATTCTTGCCCGTCCTTCAATGTGATGATGTAACTTGCTAGTTGCACAAAGGGTTTCCATTGGTGGGTATTTGTTTTGAAGGCTGATTGTGGAACCTGTAGTTGAATCTAGGTTCTACTTCAAGTGACTGATAAAATAGAAGAGATAAGTCCATTTTTTCCCTCTCATTTACCCTTCTAGATTGACTTTTTAAAAGAGGTTAAGAGAGCCTCCAAACAAGTGACTAAAGGTTTTGCTAGGACATAAGAGAAAACCCTAATCTAACCTAGCTACGGCAACTTAACCCAAAAAAGTTTTAATTGGGTGCATGTACATATACCACTGCAAATCCCCATTGCATAATAAGCCCCCGCATAAAGTTTCCCAACATTTGTCCTCAAATTGGTTATCAATCAATTTGCAACAAAAAAAGATCCTTCCATGCTTCCAAAACAATTTGATCACTTGAAACACATGATGCTTATATTCAGTTATGCAAAGAACATGCTACTCCCCATAACGATAACATCTTGACTGAAGGATGATTTTCATGAGCCTCATAAAGACCAAAAAGAAATGTTCCATACAAGAAGTTAAACCAGCCTTAAATAACAAGTGTCAACCTCACTTAACAAAATTAGTTGAAATAGGTGGGTAATAATGCCTCGAATTTAGAGAAATGAAGAGAGAGAGAGAGAGAGAGAGAGAGAGAGAGAGATCTAAGACACTATGGCCTCCAAACAAAATTCTACTACAATAATTTTCAGGTGAATACATACTCTACTGAAAAAGAAAAGATTACACCTCTTTTTACAGAAAAAAATTACAACAAATCCTAACCCTTGAGTTAAACTAATCCAAGACATACATTGAACCCTAGCTAAAAGAACTGAACAGAACAAACTACCACAACTATTTCACTGCTGCAATAGCATGAACAGTGTCATGCTACAGTAACATGACTAATATCCACTATACTAGCATGAACCAAGGTCTTAAACATTGCCAACATTGGGCGATCTATCAGAAAAAAATATCTTATCTCATTGGTATCCGAGATAAAATCCTAAGCCAACCTCATTTTATGCATTTCTTGTCAAAGAAATTAATCTTTCACCAAATATGGGGAAATATATAATCAATATGAGATATATTGTATTTTTATTGTATTTTTCATTTCAATATAAGCATTTCTCTTTGAAATGGCAAGAAATATCGAGGATATATCATCAATTTTAATGATTTTATAATAATGCAGTGAAATGTGCTGAGCAACTTAACTGGATGAAGAGAAAGGCTTTGATACCAAGTTGATTTGTACAAGAGTAAGGAGAAAAAGAAGAGAATGAAAAAACGGCTGAAAAAGAATTGATGAGAGAGTAAGTTCTCACCCTTGTGCATTATCATCTTATAATAGGATTGGTACAATGACATAAATACCCTTTAGCCTAATACTAGAAAATAAAAAGAAGAATTAAATAATTTCCAACAAATATGTTGTGCTTGGACCATTACCTCTGGTTGGGATAGCCCAAATGAAGTGCTTCTGAAGCAGTCCACATCAGGCCGTTGAGCCCCGCAAAAATGACCAATATCCCACTCATAACCTGATTACAAGTGATTACAAAACATTCAAACTTCAATGGCTGAAATAATGCGCATGAAATGCTCCTACAGTTTTCAACACTAACGAAATAACTGGCAGATCCAAAGACAAAATACACACATATAGGATGAATGCCTAAGATCATCATCTCAAATAGCATTACAATATAGAAAGGTACATTAAGGAGAATGCATAGAAAGCCCCAATTCCACATGCACCATGTCTACAAGTAGGTGTTTAGTGGGCAGGGCTGTCTTATATATTATTGACAGGAGAATCATTGTAATTTGCTTATTAACTTCTTTCCAAGAGTAGGGATTTTCAAGACAAACCTGCACGACCACTCTTCTTCAACAGATCAGTGTCTTTCAAGATGGATTTTCTTTTTGACTGTGCCTCTAGGTTATAAAGGATGTGACAAAACAGTATCCTTATGTGTGCAAAGGCATCCATATAGGAATGTACAAACTTGATCAGATTGATCATTGTTCCAGTAATACAAACTGAATTTTCATATTTACCATCTTCAGAGTTTTCTACCTAGAGGCTAGAGGAGCATTTAGTTAGGATAAGAGTGCAGTGAAGGGAATTAGCAGCTTCTCTGGGACGTGACAGTTTCCAGGTGCCTGAATAACATGACTTGCACTTTCCAGGGAAAATACAAGACTAATAAGTATTTAAGCCCTTTTTTCCTTGCAAATGCCCCTACTTGTTCCCTGCAATTCTGAAAGGAAACCTAAAGTTTCATCAGTTGTCTCATAAAATCAATCAGAACCTTCAGCTTCATTTGTTTTTTTCTTTTTTTCTTTTTTCTTTTTCTTTTTTTTTTTTTTGGATGAAAAGTAACTGTACTATTTACAAAAAGAAAGACAAAACGCCATGTATACAAGGTGTATACGAAAGAAAACCTTTACAAAGCACATGTATCCAGAAAACCAAAAAAAAAAAGGGTGTTCCTCCTGTGAGATATACAGTAATTATCTTTTATTAATAAGGGTAGCTTAGTCTTTTTGTACGAGTAGTTTAGTAGTTGATTTAGTAATTTAGTAGTTTTCTAGTATTGGGTTATTAGACACTTATAAATTGGCTCTCATCTCTTATTTTTTTAAATAGTTAATCAGAATTATTTTCCAACTTTCGTGGTATTACAGCCCTGGTCTGAGACACGGGCAATTGCAGCTCTATTGCATGCTTTCTTCCTGTCAGCACTTCTCCAGCAGATTGCTTCACAGCCCAGAAGACCACACCCAGCAAGCCACGCACAGAAGACCAAATCTTCTCTTCTCAGCAGATTGCTTCAAACCCCAGCAGACCACACACAGCAGACCAATTCTTCTCTTCTCAGCAATTCCCCAACTTACCTTCTCTTCTCAGCCACTCGCAAGCCACACACAGCAAACAAACCTCCAGTCGGCATAGTGGAAAGCACCACAACTCCAGTTCGCATCACTCCAGAGCACCAAAACTCCATTCAGCATCAGTCCAGCCAGCACTAAACATACCGCAGCAATCAAATCTTCCCAGCCTTGAACAACAGCACCTCCAACAACCTGTTGGCACACTGTTGAACACTTTTCAGCATACTTCTCTTATTGCACAACAAAAAGCACCATTTGATGGTGAACCCTCTTTCCCTCTTTTCTTCAATCTGTTCAATCTTCTGTTCTTCTTGGCCACACACTAGCAGGCCTCCAACAAGCCATTCAAACTGACCCAGCATCCCAGTAGACTTGCGAGCACATAGAATCCTTTCTTTCTGATTGACAGCATTATTCCATCATCCCTTCTGATTCCCAGCAGTATTATAGCACACAGCCTCTGCAATCTCTCTCTCCCTTGATTTCTCTTCGATTGTAGCAGTCTTCTTCACTGTTCAGCATTGTAACAGAACTTCTTGGCACCCTATACCAGCACCCTAGCATCTCCTGGACCACCATACAGTCCACTAACCTGTCACCTTTCTCTTTATTAATTTCTCTTCAGTTGCCGGCTTGCAGCAGCTCCATTTCTTGTTTCTCATCGTCATCTTATTGCATCACTGATATCATGTTATTCTCATCATGGCTGAAAATAAGATGCAGGCCATTAGCAATGTTTCCCTTTCTGTAGTGCAGTCTATGCTTGAGGAGTTACAATCTATTCTTGCATCTTCTTCTTTGACTCAAACTCGAACTTCTATCCAGCTAGGTTTGCATGGTTATCTTTCTTCAGGTATATCTCCCACTATTTGGATCTTTGGTTCTACTTCTTCTCATTATATAACACCTTATTTGTCTTCTCTAGGTAATTATGTTCCCCCTTCTTCTATTACCATTGTTATTGCCAATGGCTCTCCTATGCATGTTGAATCTATTGGTTTTGTTCTTCGACTCCATCTGCCTCTTTATCATTTCCTAATGTCTTCTATGCTTACTCAGCTATCTCTTAGTTTATTGTCTATTAGTAAACTTTCTGGCACAAGGTTTGGTTTCCTGTTTTCTTATTTTGATTGTATGGTTCAAGATTGAATGTCTAAGCAGATTGGGATGGGGTTTAGAGTTGGTGATTTATATGTTCTCGAGAGTTTGCAGATTCCTATGCAGAGTAGGTCATCAGCATTGTCCTCTTTTTGTTTATATTTATATTAGAAGTCATCTCCTTTTTATCTTTGGCGTTCTAGGTTAGGTGTCTTGTTTCATATGGTTTTTGGGTAAAGTTCCTTCCAGTGACATTAGTAAATGAGGTGACTGCAAACTTGCCAAGATGTCTGCTTTACCTTTCAATAATAGTACTTCTATTTCTACTTCTCCTTTTGATCTTGAGCATACTGATTTATGGGACCCTCCCCTATTGCCACTAAAGGTGGATCTGTATTATTTGTCCTTCATTGATGATTATAGTCGATTCTGTTGGGTATATCTCATGTCCTCATGTCATGAAGGACAGATTTCTATCGCATTTATCATAAATTTCATTCTGTGGTTCAAACTCAGTTTTCCACCACCATCAAGATTCTTCACTCTGATCTAGTGGTGACTTCTTGAGACCATTCACCAATCTTCTTGTTCTCACACTCCAGCATTAAATGGTCGTCTCATTGGTCATAGTTTATTATGTACAAGTGTAGTTTATCCTTTTAGTTGTTAATGGAATTTAGGGGTCAGAACTATCAATGAGTATTACGTTTGAGCTTTCTAGTTGGAGTCAAAGTGTCAATGTTTTGGAACTTGTATGAAGTTATATCACTCAATAAGTCATAGGTCCTAGAAGTAGGCAGCATTTATGAAGCTATTTAAGAGAGTCTTGAAGATGGAAGTATAAGTTTTCTGTAACATAAAGAACCCAGCACATTTTGCTGAATGATATAATCCTTTAAAACCCTTATTTTGGGTTCATGACTCTTTGTTTCCTTCTTCTTGTTCTTGAGTAACATATAAAGTCTACTTTCAGACTTGATTGCTGCTCCATGCTGTTACATAACAGCACCTTACCTAATTTTGCTAGTACTTTCTCACTCTCTTCTTCTTCTTCTTCTTCGCTCCTTTCTTACCAAACCCTTTTTTTCTTCTTTTTTTCTTTTTTTCTGATAAACAACAATTTTATTAAAGGCAGCAAAGAGGACAAGAAGTCCTACTTACAAGAAAAGAAAGAGATAAGACCAACGAAAAACAAAGAAGAACAGAAAAACCTCAAAGATTACAAATAGCCACCCAATTGCCCCTAATAACAAACAAAGGAACACCCTTAAATTCTCTAGAAACCAACACCCATAAAGAAGTAAAGAAATTAACTCCATCCCACATACTATATCATCAGACAATCTTTTCTCCTCAAAGATTCTGGCATTTCTCTCAAGGCAAATAACCCAGAAAATTGCCAAGACAAAACATCTCCCTAAAACGGAAGATCTTTTTGACGACCCAAAAACCTTAAAAAGTCGATCTCCATCAATTGAGAAGCATGTTGAGGCGCAACCCAAAAACAACACCAAGCTGAAACAAATAACACCATAACTCCTTGGCAACCAGACAATGCAAAAATAAATGATTAATACTCTCTTCCTCTCTACAACACATCAGACACCATTGGGGAGAGAGATACAAACAGGCCATCCTCCTCTGAAGAAGGTCATTAGTATTAATTATTCTATGTGTCAATAACCATGCAAAAACCTGAACTTTAAGGGGTACTTTAGCTTTCCAAACAAACTTTGTAGCAACAAAAGGAGGTAACGAAGAGTCATCACATAAGGCAACAAAGAAAGATTTATAAGAAAAAGAACCCGAAGAATGTAACAACCACCCTCTACTTTCTTACCAAACCTAATCACACAAAACCCTAATATTGCACTTCATTTAACCAACTTTCCAACAAACAAACTAATTTACACACAACATTATAAAAAACATACAATGACTGAGAAGACATATAGCAAGAAAGTCCTAGTCGAAAGCACTTTTAGAAGAAGAAAGGGAGTAGATACCATTTCTCACATCCAATAGAATATAGTCTGTATTGAGATTCACATTTGATGGGCCATTATTATTTACTGCATCCAATCTTTTCCTCCATTCAGATGGTGCTAGAGGTGTTGCCCGCATCGAAGAGTCAAGCAAAGGGAGATGTGAAATACCTCCTTCTAACTATAGAGAGATAAAAAAAAATAATAATAAATAAATAAAAATGAGGGGGTGCGAACCAGATTTCTTCTGGCTGGAGGGAGATATATGAACTATGAAGTATTTACAGTTCATAAAATCCCACCCAAAGCATGGAGTTAAAAAATATAGAGTTGCTCCAAACAATAAATTCAGTATATATATATATATATAGCAGAAAAGTTGTTATGTGGAGAAGATAATGACTCCAGAAAAAATGGGTTTATACAATCTGAAAATATACTGAAAACGGAAGTATTTCTTATGGAAACCAAGATTTTATAATTTATGTATTTCTGGAAAAGAAATTCATAATTCACCTAACAAAAAAAAAAAAAAGAAAAAAAGAAGAAGAAGAAAGATTTTATAATTTATAGGAAAAAATGAGAAACAAGATGCACAGAAAGAAGTAGTTAAATCATAGCTTGCCTGCACTAATGAAGGCTTATACCGCAGCTTTAATTTTGGAAAGGCATGCCCATTTAAAGCTGTAGAAACCTGAACCAATATATCAGAAAATCTGCGGTCTGCTCTTAACCATTCAACATATGCAAGAGCATCTTTTGATGGCCCACTGTACTGCACAAGGATGAAACATGGTATTAAGAAATATTAAGACTTGCATGATGAAACGATGACAAATAGATCAATCTAATGAAAGCATTAAATACTATTACAAAGTATGCCTGCCCTGCAATTAACATACTAAGTTGACATTTGAATAATTCACGTGCATTAAAAGAACGATGCACCTCGGGGTGCATCTTGAAACAACATCTTGGTTTGCAATTGAGACTATTAGACTACAAGGTTCCGATGGAGGTCATGACACTTTTGTCTTCATCCACTTTGTTAGAAATTACTCCTAAACTGTTTGGATCTATTTGTTGTCCTTGTTCATGAATACTTCTGAAGAAAATTAGGTCCAAAGGCCTAAGTGTGTTTTCTTGGTCCAAAGGCCTAAGTGTGTTTTCTTGGTCATTTGCCAACCTAATACAAATGTTATAATCCTCCCACTAGGAAATATTTTGTATCTATAGATGTAACCTTCTTTGAGTCTTTGTCTTATTTTCCAGCTTTGAAGACTTCTCTTTAGGGGTAGAGTGATAATGAAGAGATGTCTTCCATGCCCGTGCCTTAACCTATACCACAAATTCAGCTGCAACTACAGGAAAAAAGGAGGAAGGGTAAGAAAAGGAAGTAGAACTTCCAGAAGGGAGAGTTCAAGGATCTAATGAAGAGGTTGCTAGTTTATTCCAGGAGCTAGAAGATAAGACCACACCTCATGTCAAGTAATCTCTTCAGGTCCAAATCCAAGTAGTCCAACTTCTTTTACTTTTGTTCCTTTGAATTATAATATTAATGAAAACCTAACTGTTGACGATTCAAATATTCCAATTACTATTCCAATTTAGTGTCTTATCATTCACTCTCACCGTCGCATCATGCTTTTGTTTGCCAATTGTCTTTTGTATCTATTCCAATAATTTCAAGGATGCCCTTACGGGGGTGATGCCCTTACAGGGGTCCCACCACGTTTCTCATTTCCCTCAGCTGAAGGGAAAGAGTGTAAAGCTTTGTATGGGTTAAAACAGTCTCCCAAAGCACTGTTTGAGAGGTTTAGAATTGCAATGCAGAAATAAGGCTACAACCGGAGTTAGGGTAATCATACATTTATACGATCATTCCTTTTTCTTAAGCGTTCTTTTCCTTGGGAAAGTCACGGCTCTTTTATTAAGCATTCTTCTCATTGATGTGTGATGTGTAGGAGAGATGGGGAGAGTGTTGATCATCTATTTTCGCATTGTCCCGTGGCTTATGCTATATGGAAATCCTTGTCTGCGGTAAGGGATATGAGTTGGGTGGCTCTTGTTTCTTTCTCTACAATGTTGGAGATCGATTTAATGTTCTTGGTTGTACCAAAAGAGCCATTATTTTGTGGAGATGTGAAACTTTAGCCATATTTTGGGCATGGAATAAAATATCTATAATACCTTCGATATATCTCCGATATATCCGTATATCTGAGGGTATTGATACGATATTATATTTTTATATATTTACCAATATTATATCCATCATTCCTTTAAATCGATATCAATATTTTCGATACGATCGATTATCTATCGATATATCCGTGTCTTGGGAACATCGATATATCTGTCACTACTACTGATATTTAATTCCTTATTTTGGGTCATTTCACTCATTTGGTTAGAGAGAAATGCTAGAACTTTTGAAGATCGATTTGAGGATTTTTGAGATCTATGGGATAAAGTATGTTTTTTCGCTTACTCGTGGGCCTCAGTTACTAAAGAATTTAGAGGGATGCCCCTTGTTCTTTTAAAGGGTGATTGGTTTTCTGTTTGTATGTCTTGAGCTCGTCATATTCTTTTTCTTCTTTTTTTCTTTTTGCTTCTTCTTGCGTAAGGTAGGACATCTTGTCTACTTTTCATTAATAATATAAGTTGTTTCCTTTTCAAAAGAAAAAAAATAGTGTGATGACAAGTAATAAGAATAGAAAATACAAAAATTGAAAAACAATCTAGCTGAAGAGTTGGAAATCAAAGATTTAGGAAATCTATAGCATTTACTCAACATTTAGGTAGCACAATCACAAAAGGGCATTTTCATTTCTCAAAGGAAATATGTCCTCGACTTATTAAAGGAGACAAGCATGTTAAGCTGCAAGCCAATTGATATAACTATTGAACTTCTCCATAGGCTCGGTGAAGATAGTGAGCTTAAATTAGAGGATGTTGGATAATACTAGAGGCTTGTAGGGAAATTGACATGCCTTTCACATACTCACCTAAATATCGCATACGTAGTTAGTACGGTGAGTCGATTTACACATTCACCCTAGTTGTCACGTATGGAGGCTGTGTACAAGATCCATTGGTACTTGAAGCTTGCACTTGGTAAAGTATATCATTTGTGAGACATGGCCACATAAATGTAGAGTCATATACAAATGTAGATTGGGCTGAATCACTTACTGAATGAAAGTCTACATCAGGATATTGCACTCTTTTGAGCGAAAATTTAGCACCTTGGCATAGTAGTAAGCAGCAATAAGTGTGGAAGTAGAGTTTAGGGCCACAGCTCATGGAATTTGTGAATTGCTCTGCCTTAATATCTTATTGAAAGAGTTCGGATTTAACTCCAATGAACCAGTAAAACTTTACTGTGATGATAAAGCTGATATCAACATTGCTCATAATCCTATGCAACATGATTGAATGAAGCATATTGAAGTGGAGGGACACATTAGTATAGAGAAGCTAAGCTCTAGGCTAATTTGTATGCCTTGTGTAGATATAAGACCAACTTGCTGATACCCTAACCAAAGGAATAAAAAGTACAAGCTTTCATTTTCTATTGAGGAAGCTGGGCATGTGTGCTATCTTTGGGCCAGCTTAAGGAGTGGTGTTAAAAAGCATTTGTTTTAATTATATTATATTACTCGCAAGTAGGAGTATTTATGTAGTTTCACATAACTTAGTATAAATAATAATTTTATGGAGAGAGAATCAGGATGCTCTCTCTCTCTCTCGCCTTCTTCTTCTTTGAATATCACCTAAGACACCCTAGTAAACAATCTCATGGACTCTAGTAAGACAACTCATTACCAAAGCGGGTTGTGCTGGAACTTTTCATATTGAAGGCTTGAAACCAAAGTAAAACTAAGAAGCATCTAACCTCTTCTCCATTAGGCTCTCTAAGGATGCTGATCGATGAACAATTGTAGAGCAGCCCAAGCGGTACCCGTCCAGACATAGCAAGTTGCCATTTTATGGCCTTAGTAATTGTTGATAAACTTTAAGCGTGCACCTTGCCACATGGGCAGAAATATAAAAGCATATATTGCACATGTTGAAACCTCATGCTTGACACCACATTCTTAAATACACCTCATATGTTTCATGTCAACCAATAGCTCAAGAAATGAGATGTCACTGCTCTTACAAATATTGTGATACATAGGTCACTTTAGAAAATAAGCTAGCTAATGAAAAAAACTAAGGGTGGAACATTGCATGGGAGATATTACGCCCCACCCCCCAAAAAAAAAAAAAATTGATCCTACATTGTCTCATAGGATGCTACACTTGTCTTGATAAACATGAAAAAACAAAGTGTGGAATATTGCATAGGGGATCTTACAAC
>JAESVK010000443.1:81656-112836 GCA_017140935.1 Hamamelis virginiana | reverse complement strand
AGCAGTTGTAGGAGCGAAGGGTTCTAACATGAGAATTTACAGGTATGCTCCGGCAACGCAACTCTGGAGAGGCAGACTACATTTTGAGATGCAGACTATTCCATCTAGTAGCACCCCCTCTCTCTCATATTTCGTTGTCTATTAACAATTTGAATACTGCTTTGATATTGTTCTTATCGCTTCTCCATCTCAATGACTTGAACATTTTTTTAGTCCAACCAATGCTATTAAGCATTGTTGATTTAGTATAATTGAAAGTACTATTTGAAGGACTTCCAGTGGAAACTAGTTCATAAAGCTTAAAATGGAAAGTGTTTCTCATATTTTTCTGGATTATGAACTCTGTTCTCTACCTCTTGTTTGAGGAGTATGACAAAGTCTTTCAATGAATTGTAGCCCATGAAAGATTGTAGATCTCTTTTATGAATAATGAGCACCATGGTTGAGCCCAATACATCTTGATGATCACTTGTATATCAGGAATAGTATGTTACTGGTGAAATTCCAAATCCAAGGTTTTCTAGAATAACAAATGAACATGATGATTGCCTTTCATGCAGTTTTGAGGCTACTCTTTCTGTTATACCTAACTGTTGGCCCAAAATATACTCTAGAGGGGGGGTGAATAAAGTATTGGCAATTTAAAAAACTGGTTTATAAATGGGATAGAGTGTTTTTGAAAACTCAAACTTTTAATAACTAGAATGCAAGATTAAATCTCAACTCAACAAAATATAAAGCAAGTAAATAAATTTAAATGCAAGAGATAGAGTTAGAGAAATTCAAACACAAGGATTTTAACGTGGTTCGGTCGCCGCCTACGTCCACGCCTCAAGATCTCCGTCTCAAGGATTAATCCACTATCAATCTCACTTCCGGTGGAGATTCAAACCTTTACACAGCCTTCTTTCACAGTGGAAGACTCTCAACAAACAAGGTTTATACAAAACCTTAAATTCACAAGAAATACAAGTGAATATGGATGACCACCAATATGATTCTCAACAACTCTGAGAATACATCAAAATACGCTCTCAATAATATCTCTCAAAGATTTAAACTAATTTGCTCATAGAGAGAAATACAGGAATTGAATCACTCAAGAATGATGAACACTTGTAAGCTGCAATAGTGTATATGATTGTATGTGGAATTAAGCTTCATGGCAAGTGTATTTATAGCCTTAGAAATCAGCTATACGTTGGAGCGTCTAGGAGGAGCGTCTTGGCAATCTGCAGATTCAAACTGGTTTGAAAAATGCAACAAATCCGTTTGAAGATGCAGCCATGTTTGAATCAGCATTCACAATGTCAAATGTTGCAGCAGCAGCTTTGACAATTACTCCAACAGCAATCTGCCACTATTCCTGCAGAACACTTATTTACATATAAA
Source organism: Hamamelis virginiana (assembly GCA_017140935.1). NCBI lineage: Eukaryota > Viridiplantae > Streptophyta > Magnoliopsida > Saxifragales > Hamamelidaceae > Hamamelis > Hamamelis virginiana. The sequence goes on along the minus strand of JAESVK010000443.1, from coordinate 111,444 downwards.
CATTTAAGTAAATGGTTGCATTTTACTTTTAATTACTTTTACTTTCATTTACTTAAGTTTACAATGTAAATAAGGAAGTACCCCCCATTTGGATTCAATGGAAAATACTAGAAAATCAAATTCCCAATAAATCAAAATGTAGAAAATCAATTTTAGTACAAAAAATAATTTTCGTCAACAGTGTCAAAAATTGATCTATCGAGTAAGGTATTATATACCACGTATAAAAGCTACCTCAAGGCTGTACTCAGTTAATGAGTATATAGGGATCAATTACCGCCAAAAATTATTTTGAAAAACTCAATATATCAAAAATTCATTTTTCATACTTAGCCAAATTTTTCATAGGGAAAAACAGTTTCTGGGAATAGTAACATCTGCAATACTTGAGCCTCCAATTCATGGATTTTGTTGTCCATTTGTTTGCTCCAGTCTATCTTGAAAATCTGTCTTACAAATTTAACATTTAAGCACAAGATATTTGGATAACGCAGCGGCAAATGTTTGTTATCATTAAAACCATATAACATATGCTGGATTGTAACCATTTAGGCTAACACTAACTCTAGCTACTTCCAACTCTCGAATTTGCGCATTAATTCACGCTTGACAAACTGAGACTTTTATCACTACACCAAACAATGAAACCCCATAAAAAATCAAGTAGAATAAGTAGGGTTCTTAGTAGAGCTGTAAACGAGCCGAGTAGTGGACGTTAGTGGCTACTGTAGTTTTTTGTTCTTCCTTAATTCCTGATTCTTCTTATTTATGTTTTAATTAAAAGGATGATGCTTTGTGCAGTGTCAGGGGGCTTTGTTTCTTTGGTTCAAGGTTCTTATGAATAATATCGTTATCTTCATGATGGTTTTGATGACTCGGTAATGAAATTTCTCCCTCTTCTAAGTAGTTAACTTTTGTGGCAACTTATTATAAATGCATATTAATATGTGATAGTTGTTGGATCTAAAATTTGATGAATTGAAATCTTTTATAGTAGTTACCATTATGGTATTTTTATATAGTTAATGTGAGTTTTATATTAGAAGCTTTACCGAGTCATATTATTACATTGTCCGAGAAACATTGTGTAATATGTACATTTAGGATTTATAATAACTTAGTTATGGGCTATTAAAATAATTCATCCTTTATTTTTCTTGCTAGAGGTTCTATTTTATACTTAAGATAGCTTGTGATTGTTGGTTGTTGATGATAACATGGCACATGAGGCGCCATTTAAATGGGATGTTGCGATAATATGATTATAAAAGTGCTATAAATTGTTCTTAATTTTAATAGGTGAATATATAAAAATGTTCCAAAAACAGACAAGATGCTGCCGAATTTTTATCTCAAAAAAGAAAATATTTCTTAGTACAAGTTAATTTAATTTAATTTTTATTATTAATAGAAGTGCATGTGGAAACATGTATTGAAGTTTTAATAAACACTTTTAAGTGTCCGCTTTGATAGTTTTTGTAGTAGTGCAGGTTTCCATATTCCATCTAAGCTATCATTTTCCATTTCTTTGATATTCATTATAATTCTATAATTTTGTGTGATTTATTTATTATTTTCTTTATGTAGGTTTCCAATTAGGTCATCAACAAAAAATGGAGGACAAAACCAGCTTTTTTGTTGAGAAGAAGATGCATTTAAAGACTCAATATTAGAATTTAGTTTTGGAATAGAGGATGATTTGAATGTACCCATATCTAGGATTCCAACATTAACTGTACCACTTTTAGTAAATTAATTATAAATCAATTAAGTTGAACACTTATTGCATTTGTACGAATATTTTGTATTTTTCTTGGACAATTTTATTAATGATTTTTGCACTTTAATGGGTGGTTTGGAATGTGATTGGGTGTATATAAAGGTTATAGGTCATATTTATATAATATTGAAAACAAAATTGCAAAATACAGAAAATATATTTTTTTTGTGGGTAAATCAAAGATGAAGGTTTAAAACCGTAGTCTTTTTGGTTTAAAACCATAGTCGTTTTATGAAAGACTAGGGTTTGGCACCGTAGTCTTCTTATAAAAGACTAGGGTTTTAAACCGTAGTTGTTTCCTAAAAGACTAGGGTTTATAACCGTAGTCCTTTGTAAGAAAAGACTAGGGTTCAAAAACAGTAGTCGAAGCAAAGACTACCACCCGCCTGACTACGGTTTCAAAACCCTAGTCTTAACCCAAAGACTAAGGTTTTGCACCTTAGTCGTAGGCGCTTTTTGTAGTAGTATAACGGCTAAATCGGTTTGGTCAATGTTTTTGAGCCTAAACCCTTCTAGAAACATAGAGGATTAAGTCCTAAATATTTTGGCTTTTAATCATCGAATTTAGACTTAAAATATGGAAGATACACTCAAAACAAATTGAAGAGTCCCAAAATATCTTGAATTCCTTGAAAATTGGGGATTTTTGGGCAATCCATTTTGATGGTGGTCTTAAGCTGGACAGCTGGCCATCCAAGGGTGGACAGTTGATTGTCCAAGCCCTAGACGATCACTTATCTATTTACCTAGTTTTGTACAATCAAGTTCTTGTGATTTTTTTTTTTTTAGTTTTTTAGTTTTTTAACATTTTTTGACCTAATATGATTACTAGGACCCTTAAATGACTCAATGTGAGCCCTAGGATCATTAGGATTAAATTTAAGCTTGACCGTTCATGCTTGAGCCAACAATTTATAAATATGAGTCTTAGTTTAGGGTTTTAGAGCATCAAATCTGCTGAAAAGCTTTTGAAGACTTGTTTAAGGAGGCTAAGAGAAGAACTACAACAGCTATAAATGTAAGTTTTCTTCTCCTTCTCTTTTCCTTTTTAATTATTCAATGCGAGAGAATGGCAATTCTACCTTTTTGTTGGGTTTTTTGTTGGCTTATTCTTATGTATGTAATTGCCTCTTGTAATGTCCTCATCCTCAAGCTTAATTATCATTGATCTCGAAGAAGGTTACAAGGATTGAAGCTCAAGACATTGCTCGAAGATCCTTGAATCCGTGATATAGGATGGTAAGTGACTTAGAGGCCTAAGTTCTATCCCATAGGTGATTAGTGATTGATCCTAATATGCTAAGTGTTTTAAGCTAAAATGTGGTTGATCAATCTGCTGCTGAATTCATTTGAAAATCAATTTCATGCATATTGGATCGATCCAAGATTTTCTGGATCGATCTAATATCAATTTTAATTTAAGTCCAGGACCTATGCACCTATGCAGCACTTGGATCGATTCACACATTATTTGGATCGATCTAATTTCATTTTATTTGAAGGTCCAAAATCTCGGATGCTTCTGGACGATTCAGGATTCTATTGGATCGATCTAAAGTCGATTTTATAAAGGATCCAGAAGTTGTATCAAGTCTGGATCGATCCAAGATTTTTCTAGATTGATCCAAGATTGCGTTTTTTGAAAAATTCCAGATTCTGTAAAAGGTATTTTTGGCCTATATTATGATGACGTGTTAAGGCATACTAAAGGGGCTATAAATACATCTTTTATTCCTTTTTAGGTTAAGGAAGACTAAACATTTATGAGAAACGCCACCTTCTTCCCTTTTTAGGTTTTCTTTGGTACTTTGAGTACAATTACTTCATTTCTATGGAGTTTTGACCCTTAGATCTTTAATCCCACCATAGATTAGAGTTTCTTAGGTTGATAGAAATCTAATATCTCAATTTTAGAGTGATCCAATTAGAATTGGATCGTGACCTTGTAGATTCAAGGTGTGCTTGGTGGATTCCAAGTAATTGGATACGGAGAACGGCGATTCACCTTGGAGTTAGGTGGATGGTTTTTACTACGGATTGATCATGGACTCGATAGAAGGTGGAGATGTTCAAGAATGGTGAAATTAAGCTTGAGGATGGCTGGTATAATTTCTGAGTTCTTGTAGTTTCTTCTTTATCATAGTGAATATGTTTTCTCCCGTGGTTTTTTACCTTCTTGGGTTTTCCACGTAAATTCTCTCTTGTGATTGATTATAATTGTGAATATTTATTAGATTATAAAGAAGGATGGAATGATATCTATGTTCATGGATCCATCTTGATAATCTCATGATTGTGTGTTCGATATATGGTCTTTGAGAATTTTGTTTTTCCGCATTTGTCTAGTCAAAAGATTTGTAGTCTCCCCACTTTTCACTTTTTCATATTTTCAGCTATGATTTAGATTTGTTATTCCATTCAAATTTATGTTTCATATTTTAATTAAGATATAATGAAGAAATTGTAATTGAAATGGATAATTTATGGGAGGTTTTTGAATTTGAATTTGATTTAATTTCAACAAATATGTTTATCATCTTATCACAATATTGGTCTAATAGTGTGACATTTTCAAGAAAAAAAAAAGATTAATTGATGTTAACAATAGAGGTTATGCATATTCAAATTTATTGGTTATATTTTCTGGTTAGAGTTGTGCTTTTCGATAATATCCATTGGTTTATTTTCTTAAAGTATGTGTGTGTGTCCATTTTTTTTTATCAATACTATCATGATTTTATATGTTTATCTACAGTTGTTTGGTGTCCGATTTTATTTGTAACACCCCATCCTGATAGTTGTACTGACCCTCCCGGGTAGGTCAACACATGTTAAGATGGATGTATAATTTGTGCTGCTGTAGACACCCCATTTTTTACTTATAAAATGTAAGTCATTATTTCATAACAAATTGGTCGAGAATAACTAAGTAGTTTTGGAGGATTGGGCCTCAAAACCCCAGTTTCCCAAATTACCCATTTTCCTTAATTAGATGGAGGCTATTATCACATGTAGGTTTTTGAGTCGAAATTGAGTGATTCTTTTTGCATTATGTTTTTAGAGAGTCTAGGAATATCCATGTCAAATTTTATGTCATTCTAATCGAAACTCAATGTGTAATAAGAACATTTGCGACTTCAAAGGTAGAATCGTCATTTTTCTTGCATAATTTCCAAATGACCTTCAAATTCGTTCTGGTTTTTTTCATTGGATTTGTATGGATATTTAGAGTCTATTTAGATGATTGGTTCAAGCATGGCATGGTTCGAGTGCGATTTGGTTCATAATGGTTCATAGTGGTCAATTGATCATTTCTAGGGTTTTGACCTGAATTAATCATGATCAACCCATTTTTTCAAAATTAATGTTTTATTAACTTGAAAATGTTTTCAAAAGATGTTTCATGAAGTGGAATTTTTGATTTAAAGCCAATCGGTTAGTCAATTTTAAAACCCTAATTTGAGCTAAAATTGCTCAAAAACGGATAAACTGGCTTGGTTAACCCAATCTTTTGACTTTGGTCAATGATTTTTGAACTCAAACCCTTCTAGAAACATAGAGGATTAAGTCATGAATGTATTGGCTTTTGAATCATCAAATTTGGACATAAAATGAGAAATATACACTTAAAACAAGTTGAGAAGTCCCAAAATAACTCGGTATACTGAAAATTGGTGATTTCTAAGCAAATCAATCTCATGGCCATCCTAGGCTGGACGGCTAGCCGTTCAAACCTTGGATGGTCACTCTTTGGTTTCCTAGATTTGATACAATTTCGAGTTTGTGTTGGTTTAGGGTCTTTTCTCCGAGTTTTTTCACTTTGTTTAACCTAATCTGATTATTAGGACTCTTAAAAGATTCAATGTGAGCCCGAGGATCATTAGGATTAAATTTAATCTTCGCCATTCATGCTTGAGCCAAAAATCTATAAATAGGACCATTAGCTTAGGGTTTTACAGGATTGAAAATTTTGGAGAACTTTTGGAGGCTTGCTTAAGGAGGCTAAAGGAAGAATTCTAGCAGCAGAAAAAGGTAAGTTTTCTTCTTCTTTTCTTTTTAGAATTAAATAACTAGCTTTAATAAACATATTAAGGTTTGCATGAATGCATGTTAGGATTAGTAATGCATAGTTAGAATTAGTGTTTCCATGATAGCATTGCCTACTAGGGTTGCATCATAATTGAATGTTAGGTTTTTGCATGGTAGTTGCTGTTAGATGTATGCCCTAGAACTAATTGTTAGGTTGTATTTTGGGAAACAATATATTTCATTATATTCATTTATGAAATTATATTTATTTATGAAATGGCTTATTTTATCATGTAAACCTGTGCTTAATTACTGTTCATGATAAAGTCCTTGTATAGTATGATAGAGAGTTATATCTTAAGTGTTGAGATAAAGAGACTTATAACTTTCAAGTACATCTATCCTAGACTTGTTCCTAATTATAGGTTTATATATTTGGGCGATTATAAACCGTTAATATTAGCACATGTTATACTAGTGTAACACCCCAACCTGACCATTATACCGACCATCCCGGGTAGGTCGACACGTGTCAAGATGTAGGTACAACCTGTACTGCTCATTCATATTTCCATACACAGGAATAAAGAAAAGATAATTTATAACAACATGAAATGATATGTTCTAGTGCATACATGCCCAAGTACGAGTATACAACAAGTAAAGAGTCAAAAGTACCAAGCTTAATGCCAACATCCCTGGCATATAGGCTACTAAGGAAATAGACTGATAGTTCGAAATACAGAAAACTCAAATGCAAGCTAGACTGCCCGATGCACGACTGCCCAGAACACTGCAAACCCCAATGCAACCCGAGTAGAGTTCCCTACCACTGAACCTCTACTAGGAACCTGAAAACCTGCTGCATAAAATACAGCATGAGCTTGGAATGCCCAGTAGGAATACAATCTCAACCAACAATAATAATATCGATACAAGGAACATTTTAAAATAGACAATTTATATCCAGTTCACAAATCAACATAAGAAAAAGTGTGGGTTTAGATCAGTTATAAACACAGTATAATATTCATCATTTCGAAAACCAGGCTCATAAAATAATCGGAACGCTGTTCTCAGGCTAATAAGCCTCCGGTACAACGACAACCAAAACCACGTTGTTCTCGGGCCCCCGGCACAACAACAGCCAAAACCGACCTTTATAAGGTCAAAACCTCTCGAGAGAAGCCGATCAGTTGCCTAGAATGTATGGCCAACTGTCGAATATAAATATGTAATGTCCCTGCATATTAACCGAGCCTGAACCATGCTTGACAGCATGAAAACATTTAGGTTTGCCAAGCAGGCATTTAAAACAGTAAGAATATAAATTCTTAAACAAATCCTCCAAAGCGAGCATGTAAAGTATCAGTGAGTGGCATATATGTGTATCAAATCATTATTTCAGATAATCATCGTCATTGTTCAAAACAAAGACTAAGTAGGTAAACCATATGCCATCATTTATGTTCACAAAACAGATACAAACACGCCACTAAGTATTTATAAATAGCTATGTTCCCCGTATCACAGTTATTCATAAAACAATACAAGTTTATAATCAAACCAGCATTTTTTGCAGTTTCAAATCATATATCATTAGAGTTAGAGAGGTTTGTATCCTACCTTGACTGGGCAAATAACCTCCTAGCAATGTCCTGATGAAATGCACACTAACTCGCGAAGGGATAGTTATCGGGACTATCCTGATCTGAAACATTGACCAATAAAGACATGCATAAGTCCCTGCCTAATAAAATAAACCTAATATTTAGAAATTAGACTCCGTGAGCTTTCCGTACATATAAAGTACGCGAAAATCGGAGTTCAAATGTAAAAGTTATGAGCGTTTGAAATTCGAAGCATCAAAATTATCACAAAGTGCCAAAACCATAATGGTAGGGGCATTATGGTAATTTGGCCATTTAAAATTGTTGTCTTCTTCACGTGGAGGCAACCTGCAACAGACTTCATACTTAAAAAAAAATATAAGACTAATGCAAACAAGGTTGCAAGGTTTTTATTAAAACTATAAAATCAAAAGGTTAGCATCTTAATTTAACTATGTGTATATATATAAATATATATATATATATATATATATATTAAAACCCCAAGCTGCCACGGCTGAAGAGCCATGGCCGAGACTGCCATGGCAGGAGCTGCCATGGCTGCTGCAGCACGGTCCTCATCAACCCAGCCCCTTAACAATTTAAAATACCTCTTTAAAAAAAACATGAAAAACTCAAATAAATCCTCATGCACTTAACAAATTTTGAGAATCAAAATTTAAAAAAAAACCAAAGCTTGAATTTATTTTTCACAGCCATGGCTGCCGTGGCTTTATCCTTCAAGATGCCAGCCTGAAACAAAATCTGATGACCCTCATAATTCATGCAGACTTTAAGCAATATATAAACTATGCACTAAGCTAGAAGATAAGCTACCAAAATGAAGGAACCAAAGGCATGCACAGTCCCGAAATTTCCAGCTTGAAAACAGAGCACTAGGAGCTGCTATTTAAATTTTTTGAAGGGCAACAAACCAGGCCAAGCTTGTCCGATCCACACACAGCAAGTTCATTAGATTAAAACAAATCTTTTGAATCTGGTTTGGGACAACTCACTGCAATCTAACGGCTCAAGATTTTAATAGATAACAGAAAAATTCATTTGAAAGCATAAACTTAAAAATCCAAAATCCAAGAACCCAACTAGTTTCATGCATGCCTGAAAATCATTTTTGAAACTTAGGATCAGAGAACAAAGGCTCTTGAACCTTCCATGCATGTCATTTATCCCTCTATTTAATTCAAATCGAGGCACACACACATGCAAGGATTTCAAATATGCTCAGTCCGAAATAGCAGCTCAAAACAGGGGCTTCCAAAACAGCAACTTAACTCTTAAAAATGCCACAAATCAGCCATGCATGCTTGAATCAAACCCCAATACACCATCATAGAGAGGAATCCCTCACATGCAAACCAAAAATCATGAAATCCAATGTTTGAAAGTTAGATTTTTTTTTTCCAAACAAAGCTCTCCAAATACTCAAAAGCTAAAGGTCCGGATCATGAAAACTCATTAAAGATTTACATGCATGCTTTGTAAAATGATAGAGCCTTGAAACATTGCACATGCAAGTAAGAAATTCCTCAAACTTTAACAAATCCAGAAGACACACAAAGAAAGAGAGAAAAGTGATGAAAAAAAAGAGAAATCTGGAAACACAGAAGCAAATGCTCACCTCTAATGGAGAGAAAAGAGATGCTGGCAAAGAATCCGGCAAGGATTCCGGCCACACTCCGGCAACCTCACTGCCAAGGCTCTCGATGCTCTCCCTTTCCCTCCCAAACTCTCAGCCTCTAAGCTTGTCAAGTGAGAGATGTGAAGAAGCAGGATGCAGCCCACGGTTTTTAAAGAAAAAAAATAAGGGCTGTTTTGCAAATAAGGAAAATCAAATTTGCTTAAATTGCAAGGGGGTCCTCAGCTTATAAAACCTTTTTAATTTACCCCACAACACTTAATAAAATCTCAATATTTAAAACTCTTTAAGTTATGAAATATTCCAAAACTTTATTTAAAATCAAGAAAATAGCATATTAAAATTTTTGGAGTATTACAACTAGCTCCAATGGGAGGATGTTGAGTATCGTACCATTTGTGTAGTGACACTATAGTAAACCTGTGGGTGCTTATTAAAGAACAAGTACACTGAACATGACTAATATGAGTATAACTTATGAAGTTTTATTTGCATGTTAAAAGCTACTCAAGTGTATAGTCACAAATTGTAATCCTTAGACCTGAGGCACCACTAGTTATCTTATACATGAGTTATTATTTTGATAGTATCTCGTATGTTCTTAACCATTAGGATGCAATCGGTACTCATTGGCTCTAGTAAGTTATGTATGAAGATAAATGAGTGTGCAATAGAGAATCACCACCCTTGATATAAAAGAGAGAATGTCAATGTTAATTCACAAATATACAATCTCAATGAAGTCTTTGGCTAAAGCAGTAGGAAACCAAGAAAAGAGTTTTCAAGGGTTTACCAAATTGAGATTATACTTTGGTGAATTTGTAACACTTGATTAAGTTAGGGTTTTACATGCATGTTTCCATACCCAATTAACTTAAATCATAACATTGTATGGTGAAGGATTATCTATAATACGAAGGGTTCATTTATAAAAATATATTCACCCACACCTAGGGTACGTCATGATATGTTGCTGGAGGTCACTCATGACTAGTGAAGGCCTAATGGTAAGTGTTATCATTGAGGGAAAAATTGGAATTGTTCCAATCGAACTATAAATAGAAGGTTTCTATTTTAGGAGACATGAGATGTCCCCTGCCACTACTAGGTTGGGATGAACCCAATGGATCACACACATAAGGGCATAAGCGAGTTTCTTGAATTAGGGGAGGAGAATATTCTTATTTATAATTGGTTTGGCCCTTATTATTAATAGTTAATAAGTGAGGGGTCAAATTATAAATACAAATAATATTTTCTATAAATATGTGATGATGGGTCATGCTAGCACTAAGTAACCACTCATCATAAAAGAGGAACATAAAATAGAAGAGAGAAATTCTAAGGTCGTGAGCTCCATTATTCTCTCTCTCTAGTCATCTTCCATTCTCTCCCTCTTCAAGCTTGTGTCTTCTCAAGAGTTGTGAAGGTGCAAGGGTTTAAGGGGTCTTGTGCTCGTGTAGATACCGTTGGAGGCTACCATTCTTTTGGAGCTTGAGGATTCAAAGGATTCGCTTCACAAAGGAACATCAAGTAAGCTTTATTTATTGTTTATTTAATGTTTTGATTCTTATTAACGTTTGAGAACATCCTTGGGATGATTACAATGGAGGAAAAATTTTTGTTTATTATTCTGCCGCGTTTCTCCCATGTAATCTTTCAGTGGTATCAAAGCCAACTCAAACCTTGATTCGAATAGTTAATGACATAGCTTGGCATGTAATTAAAATGGTGTTTTAATTTAATTTGAGTTTTGAGAAAATTCAACTTGGGGAATTCGGCCATGGGGTGATGAACCCCTTTGTTTTGTTTTTAGTAACTTGCAAATTAGGGTTTGAATAACCCTATAGTGATGGACGGTTTCATGGGGCTGCATTTAGGGTTTCCCACCCTAATGCAATTCGGCCATGGGTATGGTACCCTAGCAAGTTTCGACCATGGTGGCCTTGGTGAAGAAGATGACACCGTGTAAATAGGAAACCTAATTTGACTAGGAATCCCTAATTAAATTGGTTTCCCATTGGGTGTTCAATTTCCTAATTAATATCGGATACTAATTAGGTAAATCCTAGTTAACCTAGGACTTAATTAATGTGATTAATTAATTAATTCAGTGGCTGCAATTTAGAGTTTTAGAAACTCTATGACAGTCAAAGTTTGTTTAAATTGGAATCCTTGTTGAAATAGGAAAGCTTATTAAATGATGAATCTAATTGGGTTTTGAGAAATCCTATTTGCATTTTGATTAGAATTGATTTAGAATCCTAGTATAATCAAAATTGCAAAACCTAACCCTTTCTCTCTCTAGGGAATTTCGGCCACACTAGGGTTTCCCAACCCTAGTGTGTCACGGAGACTAGGTGGCTTGTTTTTATTTTTATTTTCTTCACAATATGATTTATTAAATGTTTTTGATGATTTAAAATTATTTTGAATCATTTTGGAAATTTAAAAGTGAAGGAATAAAATAAAATGTGAAATTAGGGTTTTGGAAACCCTAATTGCAATTTTGAGGAATTAGGTTTAAACACTTGGTGTTTTAGCTTTTTAATTTGATTCAAATGCATGGGAGTCATCTATATTGATATATTAAAGTGTCCTAAGTGTTATCACATGAAAATATATTGATTTTGTATGATTTATAAATTTTATAAAGTCAAAACAGTGTGCTGTTTTTCTAGACAACAACTTGTACCAAGTTGTAAATTCTTTAAAAATTATTTTTTATTGATTTTTATAGCAAGCCACTTATCAAATTCACTAATATTAGGTCTTAACTAAATGTATGAAACGTTCCTATGATTTATTTTGACTTATATAGGCCGTACTAAGCATTTTGTGATTGATACTCAAATCTGTCCAAGTTTGGAGTTACAGTCGCAAAACGCTTTAAAGTGATATCAAACGTTGGAATCACTTAACGAAACCCATACCATTGGAAAGAACACTGAAAATCCTAGTGAAATGAAGTGTTCCCATAATTTAAAAGTTGTTTTAAATAGGGCAAATTGTTATTGCAAAACACGGGCAAATTCTTGATGTTTTGAGAAAACGTTAAAGTAAAGTGTTACTTGATTTTAATGCGATTAAAATTGGTTTCTATTTTCATGAGATGATAAATAAAATAAAACATATTTTAAATATATGTCATTGCCATTAATTAGATGTTCCTTTTATTGCTTTTATTTATGCAATGAGATTGTTTAAATTAACCATGGAAGATTATGGACTAAAAAACCAATTAAATGAGATGAGATTGGCCACATGTGATGTGTTTATTTTATGTGTTGTAATTATTTAAAGTTGTTTAAATTGTTGGTGATGTAATTTTAATTAAGGCTTGCATGCCTTCTCCCTTTCCTTCTATATGTATCCCCTTTATCCTTTATGTCATTTCTTTATTTATTGTAATTTATATTAAAGATCGAGAATATACATGGTGGACCCAAGGATGCATGGAGCAGTAGGAGGACAAAGAGGAGACCTTAGTGAAGATCTTTTCTTTATTGTAATTGTTACAGGCTAAAATTGTGATCACAATACCCACATTAGACTTAGGGCTCAACCAATGGCTCTAGTTGGGCCCAACCTTAAGAGTCCATAATCTTTCCATAAGGCCCATATATATGACATGCATGTTTTAGGGGCCAATTAACTATATTATTATATCTCTTTGATGATAGTGTCCCCTTCCTTTATGGACAGTGGGAGTATCATTAAAGTACTAACAATAAGGAATGGTTAATATTTATATATGTGATATATGTATGCTTGCATAAGATGTATGTTTAATTTGATGAAACCTAAAACCCCTTATTTCAAAATTAAATTGTAAGGAAGAGGCACACGAGTGCTTTATCCTAGCCTCCCACTATTATAAGGTAGGTGGATTCTTGTGATGGATATGTTTGGCTATAGATATACGGGAATGTATTCATCTTAAGGGTTCATACTATCTTATTACATATTAGATATCACGAGGTGAGAAGCTGGTGCATCCCAAGAACCTATTATGTGAGGTGTGCATCAGGACGTTGACCACACTTGTGTGAATGGTGGGTATGATTAAATGCACTATCCAATAACCTATTATGTGAGGTTACTGCATTTTGGAGGCTAAAGGAAGGTTGGAACTTGCTTATTGAAGCATTGGATAAAGAGTTATCCACTCCTTTGAATTAGTCATCCAACAACCTATTATGTGAGGTCCACTAGTTCAAATAAGACCCCAATCCCCATTAAGAATTCTATGTTGAATTCTCGAATCCTATAAGAGGTTGTATCGGATTTGTTAAAATAGTGGGAGACACCATAAAACTAAAGACCAAGTTATTATGGTTTAATGAAATATATTAATTATCTGTTACTTATTTTTGTAGATATCATTATGGCTTTACTCAACCAAATATCAAAAACAAATGTTGACTTTTATTTGACAAAACCTTGTAATAATGAGCGGCTTGAAGAATTAGGAATAGTTCATAGTTCAGGATGTTATGCTTTAATCATAGAGACTAGTTAGCACTGCTTCCTCTTGGGTATTAGATATCGGAGCTAGTTCTCATATATGTAACAATATTAGAGAACTTAGAGAAAGCTAACAATTAAGTCGAGATTAAGTCTCCCTTCGAGTGGGAAATGGAGCAAACGTTGCTGTTAGAAGTATGCCCAAAAACCAATTGTTAGGTTGTGTTTAGGGAACTTATATTTCATTATATAATCATGTATGAAACTTTATTAATTAATGATATGGCTAATTTTATCATGTAAACTTGTGTTTAATTACTGTTCATGATAAAGTCCTTGGATAGTATGATAGAGAGTAGTATCTCAAGTGTTGAGATAGAGAGACTTACAACTCTCAAGTACATCTATCCTAAACCAGTTCCTGATCATAGGTTTATATATTTGGACGATTATAAACCGTTAAAATTAGCACAGGTTATACTAGCTCCATGAGAGGATGGTGAGTCTCGAGCCATCTGTGTAGAGACACTATAGTAAACCTGTGGGTGCTTGTTAGAGAACAAGTACACCGAACGTGACCAATATGAGTACAGCTTATGGAATTCTATTTGTATGTCAAAAGCTACTCATATGTATAGTCACATTTGTAATCCTTAGACTTGAGACACCACATGTTATCTTATGCATAAATTACTAGAGTTTGATAGTATCTCGTACACCCTTAATCACAAGGATGTAATTGGTGCTCATTGGCTCTAGTGAGTTGTGTATGAAGATAGGTGAGTGTGCAATAGGGGATCACCACCCTTAATATGAAAGGGCGAATGTCATGGTTAGTTCATAGATAATATCTCAATGAAGTCTTTGGCCAAAGCAGAAGGTAACCAAGGAAAAGTGTTTTCAAGGGTTTACCTAATTGAGATTATACTCTGATGAACTTGTAACATATAATTAAGTTAGGGTTTGACATGAATCCATACCCAACTAACTTAATCAAGACATTGTTTGGTGAGGGATTATCTATAACATGAAGCGTTCATTTACACGTTCGTATATTCACCCACACCTAGGGTACGTCATGACATATTGCTAGATGTCACTCATGACTAGTGAAGGCCTAATGATAAGAGTTTTCAGTGAGGGAAAAATTGGAATTGTTCCAATCGAACCTAAAAAAAGAAAGTTTCTATTTTGGGAGACTTTGAGATGTCCCCTGCCACTACTAGGTTGGGATGAACCCAATGGGTCACACACATAAGGACATAAGTGAGGTTCTTGAACTTGTGAGAGGGGTACACTCTGATTAAATATAAGTTTGATTCTAATTATTAAAGGTTAATTAATTAGGAGTCAAAGGATATCTAATCCTAGAGTGTTATTAGCCTAAATGGAGTTATTGGTCAAGCTAGCACTTGTAACCAAACACCCCAAATGAGGAGATTGTTTAAATATAAATAGGGAACCCTGATAAGGTAAGCTTAAGTCATCAAAGCTCTCTCTCTCTATAGTGCCGCCACTCTCTCTCTCCCTCTCCATGCTTGTGCTTTTCAAAAGTTGAGAAGATCAAGAAAGGTTCTTGAACTCTTGTGTTCGTGTGGACTTACATTGGAGGCCATCATAATTTTGAGGCTTGGAGTTTAGTGAGGACGATCATCAAAGTGAAGAGAGCATTGCAAAGGAACATATCAAGTAAGCTTTATTTTAATGTCTTTAATATAAAGTAGATTCGATTCATCGTTAGAGTTCGATTCTTGGATGAATACAATGGGAAAAATTTAAATCTATACTTTCCGCTGCGATCCCAACTTGTATTCTTTCAGTTGCTGCATTAGCTGTTGGGACTTGTGACTTAATGTTACCATCAAGACATGTTATGAAATTGGAAGACTGTTTGTTTATGCCAAGAATAGTCAAAAACATCATTTCGGTTTCATCCTTAACTCGTTCTGGCTATGGATTTGTTTTTGATAAGAATGGTTGCACCATCTCTATTGGAAATAAATCTGTTGGTTCTGGCATTTATCTGAATGGTTTGTATTTCTTTAACATGGATGGTAGTGTGAACTATTTAGAGCATAAACATAATGCTGAAAGCATAAAAGACCTCGAGATGAAAAAGACTCTACCTATGTATGGCATTTAAGATTGGGTTATTTTAGTGAGGAAATGATCAACAAGTTAGGTAAGGATGGGCAACTGGGCTCATAAGTACTTGTACCCTTGCCTACTTGTGAACTTTGTCTCATGGGTAAGATGACCAAATCACCCTTCACTGGTCACAGTGAGAGGGCAACTGACATACTAGAACTTATACATTCGGGTGTATGTGGACCTTTGAATAAGGTTTCCAGGTATGGTTTCACCTACTTTATTACCTTTATCGATGAGTAGATCAGTAGATCATTAGATCAAGCAATCTCACATATCTATATATATATAGATATATCAAGAGATAAATCTGATTAATTAGGTAAAAAAAGCTTCAAAATATATTTTCCGATCAACGACAAGCAAGAGAAATGGTTGAGAGATCTGAGCAATTAGGTAAAAAAAAAAAAAAAAGCTTTAAAATCTCTACTAAAAGTAGTTTTCACTTCCCTTCGATCAAACCTTGCATGCGAGAAACAAAAATTGAGGGAAAGTGAAGAGAAAAGGTGAGAAAGCAGAGGAATTGTAGATATCTATTTTTTACCCTAAGTAGAGTCATGGGTGTTTGTTTACAGTTTGAGGTGAAATAGGGTGTTGAAATCCTGAATTGCCAATTGTGCCCTTTTGTGTAGTTAGATAGAAGTTATTATCACATGTAGGTTTTTAGGTCAGATTGAGTCGGTTCTTTTTTGCATTTAGTTTTTAGGGAGTCCATAGATGTCCCTGTCAAGTTTCACTGCATTATGAGTCAGGCTTGATAGGTGATTAAGCTTTTTGTGACTTAAGGGGCAGTATTGTCCTTTGAATTGTAAAAATTTGTTAAAAGCCTTCGAGTTGGTCTCGGATTGTCTCGAGACTTTGGCATGGATAATTAGGGCATGTTTGGTAGCAAAGTTGATAAATGGCAAGGTCCCTTGAGCCTTTGGGCTCATGTTTGGCTCTTAAGGCCCAAAAGGCCATTTCAAGCTAAAATTAGGGTTTCAATTGAGAACGACCGGGATTCGATTGTTTTGTCAAAGATAAAGCTTTAAAACACTTCAAAATGTTTTCAAAAACTTGTTTCGAGAAGTAGAATCGATTTCGAAGACAATTGGTTAGCGGATTGTAAAACCCTAATTAGGCTTAACAGGCCCAAAACAGCTAATCGGTTGACTTTTTCTTAAAACTTTGACTTTAGTCAATGCATTTTCACTTCAAACACTTCTCAAAACATAGAGAATCGAATCACGATTGTTTTGGTTCTTGAATCGTCGAATTTGGACTTGAAACGGGCCCGAAAAGCCGAAACAAGTCGAAACCGGGTCAAGATGGGCCAAGACAGGCCCAAAATTGGGGATTTTATGCATCGGGGCTCGATGGCCGTCCACCTAGGGACGGTCAACCATCCACGAAGGATGGCCAACCGTCCCAAGGGGGACGGTTGAAAGGATGTGACATATAATGGATTCGTAGCGGAAGTAGAAAACAAAAATTTTTCTTTGAAAACAATCCATCCTCACATTCATTCAAGAATCGATTCAAGCATAGGGACATATGTTTATATTTACAAGAACATATATTTAAAAACAATAAACATACTTACTTGTAAATCCTTGCGTAGTAGTTTTCTTCGAGTTTCAAAACTATGAAACCTCCAATGGTATCCACACGAGTGTAAAACTTCTCGAACCCTTCTAGTCCTTCACAACACTTGAGAGAGGCACTAGCTTGGAGAGGGAGAGAGAAGAGGGATGGCTAGAGAGAGAGAGAACCCTAGGAGGAGTGTAGTTGTTCGGCCTAGGATTCCCACTACCTTCTTTTTATAAGCTCTCCTTCTTTATGGAGTGTTTGGTTACTAGTGCTAGCATGACCAATTATCCATGTATAGAATAACCCTATTCTTGATTATGTTTGACTTTTAATTAATTAACCATTAATAATTAAAGTCAAACATATTTCAAAAATAGAGTTCCCCTCCCATAAGTTTAAGAATCTCACTTACACCCTATTGCGTGTGTGACCCTTTGGGTTCACCCCAACCTAGCAGTGGACAGGGACATCTCTATGTCTCCTAAAAATAGAAACTTTCTATTTTAAGGTTCAATTGGAACGATTCCAATTTTTCCCTCATTGATAACACTTTATCAATAGGCTTTCACTTTTCATGAGTGACATCTAGCAACATATTGAAAGGAATGTTCGAAATTACATGGAATCGCAGCGGAAGACAAAATAAATCTTTTTAATAAAGATGATTCCATCATCGAATATCCTAACCATGATCGTACAAGCATAGGGACATATGATTTACAAAACAAGCATATATATTCATCAAACATAAATAATACTTACTTGATTAGCCTTTCGATTTGCGATTGTTGATCTCGAACTTCAAACGGATGAAGTCTCCAACGAAGTCCACACGAACACAAAACCGCTTGAATCCTTGAAGCTTCTCAACAATGGAAGAATCAAGCTTGAGAGAGGGAGATAAACTTTTTATCTAAAGTAAGGATGGAGGCTTAGTGCTAGCATGTCACAAGCTCTAGTATTTATAGAAAACTCCTAGGGTTTCTATTTAATACTTATTTCCAAAAGTAACTTAATTCCTTTTATATATTACTAATTAATATATAACTTAATTCCTTATATATATTTACAAATAATATATAAGGTTATTATTGGAATTAGTTTTAGGAAATTCCCTTCTCTCTTTTATTCAAAGACTCTCTTATGTTCTTTGTTTGTGTGTGACCCATTGGGTTCACCCCAACCTAGCAGTGACTAGGGACATCTCCATGTCTCATAAAATAGAAACTTTCTATTTAAAGGTTTAATTGAAACTATTCCAATTATGCCCTCATTGATAACACTTATCAATAGGCTTTCACTGGTCATGAGTGACGTCTAGCAATGTGTCATGACGTGCCCTAGGTTTGGGTGAATAGCAGAACTATGTGAACCCTTCTTGTTACTTAATCCTTCATCCCCTAATGTTACAGTTAAGATATTTAGGGTATGGATATAAGTCAAAACCCTATCTTAACTTTCTTGTCATATGTTCTTCAAACTATAATCTCAATAAGATGAACCCTATGAAACCCTTTCATATTTCATCTATCACTCTGGCTAGAGATTCACATTGAGAGTTATATTTGAGAACTGGCCCTGACATTCTCTCTCATAATACTAAGAGTGATGATTCCTTATTGACCACTCATATGCCTTCATGCAAGACCTATTAGAGCCAATGAGTGCCGACTACAACCTTAAAATCAAAGCTGTATAAAACACTATCAAACTCTAACAACTCAGGCATAAGACATCCATGGTGTCTCTGGTCTTAGGATTACCAAATGGAAGTAACATAAGAATATTCTTTTAACTTAATATCCATAGGAATATTCTAGTAGATCATGTTCAGTGTACATATTCTCTAATATGCACCCACAGATTAACCTAAGTGTCACTACACTGATAGGAAAAACTACCTATCCTCCCATTGGAGTTAGTTTAAATCTGTGCTACTCTTGTCGGTTTAATAAATGTCCTCTTTAATAAACCTATGAGCAGGAACACTTTTAGAATAAATGTGTATGAGAAATATGAGTCTTCATATCTCAACAAACTTGAGATACATATTTTTCTTATCATTTATTCATGGACATTATCATATATATAATTGAATATATAGACGATAAGTAGTACCTTCTTATCCTAATATGAAATAGATATGCACTTTAGGATTGGTTTTAGGGCATACCTCTAACACATATCATGACGTACCCTAGGTTTAGGTGAATAGCAGAACTATGTGAACCCTTCATGTTACTTAATCCTTCATCCCCTAATGTCACTGTTGAGATAATAGGTATGGTTATTAGTCAAACCCTATCTTAAAAACTTGATATCTGTCACACAAAATATAATCTCAATAAGGCAATTGCAGTGAAACTCTTTTCACTGTTTACCTATCACTCTGGCCAGAGGTTCCCTTTGAGAATTATCTTTGTGAACTAATCCTAACATCTCTCTCATCAACTGAGAGTGATGATTCCTTATCGCACACTCATCCATCTTCATGCATAACTCATTAGAGCCAATAAGCACCGATTACAACCTTATGGATAAGGTTGTACAAGATACTATCAAAGTCTAGCAACCTATGCATAAGACAGCTATGGTGTCTTAGGTTTAAGGACTACCAAATAAATGGACGTAACATTAGAATATTCCTTTGACAGAACTACCATAGGAACATTCTTTGTAGATTATGTTCAGTGTACATATTCTCTAATATGCACCCACAGATTAACCTAAGTGTCACTACACTGATAGGAAAGACTACCTATCCTCCATAGGAGTTAGTTTAAATCTGTGCTACTCTTTAAACGGTTAATTAAATATCCACTTTAATAAACTTTTGAGTAGGAACTCTTTTAGAATAAATGTGTATGATGAATATCAGTCTCTCTATCTCAACTCCATGAGATGTATATTTCTCTTATCATTTATTCATGGACCTTATCATATGTGTTTATACACATGAGATAAGTTATACCTTCCAAATGTTATAATATGAAATTAATATACCCTTTAGGATTGGTTTTAGGGCATACTTCTAACAATCTCCCACTTGCACTAAAGCCAATCACCATAGCATCGTATACTAGTCTTCGTAAGACAAGGCTTCTAACACACACAGGTATTAAGGCAAAGTAGATTTATGCAAAACTCCTTTTGCATTTTATTATTTTCAATAATAGTATTTAAACTAAAATTCGCTGCCAACTCTGATGTCCTAGTAAATGAGACCTATGCTTTCAAAAGAAAACAATGTATACTAGACATTCTTTTAGGCAATCTGTAAATGGCTAATTTTATAATTTCTTTATATGCAAGTATCTCATTCTTAAACTCCCTTTAAGAATATACTTGTTTCTATTCTGAATCACTATTCTGAATCAATTATCAATATCTGCTAACAACTGTTTGCAGCATTTTTGTGATATTGATATGAGTACACACTTTTATTATTATATGAGTCTCATATTTCCCAAATATCTAGCTCATATAAAATTCTTTCCAAAACCAATTTTGAAGAGATTTGAATTCCTATAACGATTATGGAATTCTCAATACTACGTTAGTATTTAAAGTATGTACTTATAAAGAAAATAATTGATGACTTTACTGCTCCCACTAGTCCCTTTAAAAACAAGATAATTTATGTATTAAACCCTTTAATTACATAAAATTCCCTTTGATGTTTTATAAAGGTATAGTTTTTCAACTAATGTGGAAATCATGTTTTCTAATAACTCTTTATTTGAGAAAACTCACTTTTAAAGTTTATTTAAAATATCCCATATTATCAAATAATCTTTAAACTCTATCATTTAACATTTTTAAGGTCTTATACTGATTTGAGATTCAACCAAATATTCTCAATATTTTTCTTTTAGTTTTACTTCATATTAATCATTTGAACGTTTCAAATATCTATTACACATGAAGTATAATCAAACTAAAACTTAGGGTTTATACATCCTATGTATTATCCCTTTAATCTCCATATACACTATTATGTGCATTTATTCATAGCATTCTGTAGACATCCATTTTTGACCATGAGTATGATCATTAATGGTTGCCTGTGATTAGAAGTGAAATAGGGTGTTAAAACCCTAAGTTCCCAGTTTTACCCTTTATGGGTAGTTAATTAGAGGTCATTATCGCATGTAGGTTTTTAGGTCAGATTGAGTCAGTTCTTTTTGCATTTAGGTTTTCAGAGAGTCTAGGAGCATCCCTGCAAAATTCCATGGCATTCTGAGCCAGGCTTGATAGAAAATAAGGCCTTTTGTGACTGAAGGGCAGCACTGTCCTTTGAATCACAAAAGCCCTGAATGACTGTCGATCTTGTCTCGAATGGTCTCGAGGCTTTGGCATAGATATGTAAAGTGTATTTAGTAGCTAAGTTGATCAGTGACAAGGTCTGTGGAGCCTTCTGGCTCATGATTGGCTCTTAAGGCTCAAAAAGCCCTTTTAAGCCCATATTAGGGTTTCGACCGGAAGCGACCGGGATTCGATATTTTTATCAAACCAAAGCCTTCAAAGGCTTCAAAACATTTCCTAAAACATTTTAAAACTTGTTTCGAGAAGAAGAAATGATTTCGAAAGCAATCGGTTAGCAAATTTCAAAACCCTAATTTGGGCCCAGCAGGCCCTAAACAGCTAATCGGTCGACTTTTCTCTAACAATTTGACTTTGGTCAATGAATTTTCACTTCACACACTTCTTAAAACATGGATAATCCAATCACGATCGTTTTGACGCTTGAATCGTCGAATTTGGACTTGAAACGGGCCCGAAAAGCCGAAAACAGTCGAAATGGGTCGAGAGAGGCCCAAAATAGGTCAAATTTGGGCTGAAGGATCAATGACCATCCCTCCCCGGACGTTTGGCTGTCCTAGGGTGGATGGTCATCCATGCTCTCGCCCAGTAACTGCTAATTTTCAGTCTTTTACCTGCTTGGGACTCTTCCAAGCCTTGCCATGTGTCTAATTCGGCCTTGGGGACTTTGGGATGGACTTTAACACCTTGGAAGGTTGGTTTAGAGCCCTTGGATCATTCCTAAGGGATTCAAACTCAGCCATTGATCAAACTCAGGCCTCCCTATAAATAGAGGGCCTGAAATCAGTTTTAACACACAGAATAAGCTTTAGAGAGCTAGCTTGGAGAATAGAGGCTTGAGCAATTGCACAAGCTTCCCCCATAGCACTCTAGCTTAAGTTTTAAAGTCCTTGAGGTCCTTGGAGTCCTTGGAGCTTGAAGAGAAGGCTTGGAGCAAGAGAGAAGGAGGCAAAGAGGTTAGTAGAGTTTTATAGTTTGTTTAAAGTTTTATATTTTTCTTCTTCTTCTTCTTCTTCTTCTTCTCTTTTATGTCAATGTTGTGTTAGGATTAAGTATGTATAATAGGTTTTAGATTAATGCTTGTACAATAATGGTCTTCTAGATGCATATAGGTCCTTTTTGTTTTGAGTCTAGTTTTCTTACATAATAAATATAGTCTTCTTCTTCTTTATTTGAAAGTATGTTGATTGCTATATGAGTATTGTGAGCATGCTTCAGATATATTTCATGACTAGAGTGCATGTTAGGAGTGAGTCTTTGTTGTTATGATTTTCCATTTTTATTATAGTTTGAGTCTTCATCATGCTAGGATATTAGTATTAGAAGTAGAGTCATGTATTTTTTTTTATATATAGATAGCATTGTCCTTATTCTTAATTATTAAAGTTTATCACATGGAATACCTAAGTATGGATTGATATATGAATTGTGTTCGAGGGAGCATGCTATGGTGAGTTTCTTCCCTTGTGATGAATGTTATTAATTTAAGCATGATTATGACGTGATCTCTTGATTGTCTTGCATAGTGTTTTAGCATATTATTTTGGCATGCATATTAGTCATTCTCACTCTTTTTATTTGTTATTTTCATGGGTTTTTTTTTTTTGGATAAGCTATTTTCATGGGCTTTAGTTCATTTTAAAGAGTATATTCAAATATGTCCATAGATTGAAAGTACCTTTAAAGTATACTAAAAGTCATTTTTTAGGGTCAAACCAACCTAGAAACATGCCTAGGTTCACATAGAATAATTAGATTGCATCTAGGATACTCTCATGCATTTTTATTAATTGTTTAGTCGCATTTTTCATGCATTTTTCATAAATTCCATCCTGCATTGTTTTACTATTTTAGGTTGTTTAGATTAATTTAGGATGTAGTTAGGGACTCTAGGTTAGGGGAGCCACTTGGCTCCACCTAGGATTCCCCTTTGTTGTAAGAATTACATTAAAATTAAGATTCTAGTGAGTTTAGGATCCTATTTTCGAGAGGATTTTCAAAACTAATGTTTTACTAAAATTAATCCATCATTAAATGGATCCCAATGAAA
Source organism: Hamamelis virginiana (assembly GCA_017140935.1). Lineage (NCBI taxonomy): Eukaryota > Viridiplantae > Streptophyta > Magnoliopsida > Saxifragales > Hamamelidaceae > Hamamelis > Hamamelis virginiana. Next base: position 87,811 of record JAESVK010000443.1, on the reverse strand, counting down.
TTGGAACTCTTGAAATTGACTTGGAATGAAATTCTACATTTTGAAAGGATTAAATTCGGGATAGAATTCCCATTTTGAAAAGAGTTGTGATTGGATAAGAATTATGATTTAAAAAGAATTCTAACTTCATTGGGAATCTATTAATTGATGAATTATTTTCTAAAAAGGATTTCAAATTAATAAAAACTCTCGAAGATAGAGTCTTGGATGAGATAGAATGATAATGATAGTGTAGTTCATTACAATTGGAGAATCCTAGGTAATCGAACTACGTGGACTTTGATCTTTATCAAGCAATTGATAAGGTACGTAGGCAGTCAATAGGGCGCAAGTCCAATCTTAGGTTGACTTTGAGTCTCCTAAGACCCTTAGGATTGTGTATACTTTTGTATTATATATTATTATTATTATATATTATTATTCATATTTTGTGGTTGATTAGATAAATAGCATTGTTATGATAAGATTTTGATAAAGCCCAAACTTAATTAGGAGACCTTTAATTAGGGCGAGGTGGATGCCTACAAGGAGTTCTTTGGAACTTTCCCACTTCGTAACCTAGCCCCCTGAATCCAACTTTGATTCAAAGACCATGCTTTTCCAAAATCTGGGGTCAATGTTTTATTGAAAATAAAACTCTTTTCGTGGTTTCCTTGTTCCCTAAAAATAAGGTGGCGACTCCCAGTTTTTTTACAAACTCTTATCATTTTTCAAAAACCCAATCTTAAGTGGATAATAGAGAAGGATAAACGTGGATAATAGAGAAGGATGATAGAGAAGGATAAATCGAGACGGATAAACATCATCCACAATCCACTCAAGAGAAAACACCCTCAAAGTGAACGAGAGGCCTCCCGATCAGGTTGGCCTGTTCACACATTCATAAAGAATTAAGAACTTCAAGATAATTGCCAGAATAGATCTAAAATATCCAATATTAAAGATAAACTGTTTCAAAACATAATATTCAAAACCAAATAAAACTTCAAAAGAAGTAATATTACATCTGGCAACAATAAAAGAGTTCATAAAATTCTTAAATAAATAAGTCAAGAATCAAGCTTCAATGTCAAAGGCACCAACACTTTGATCCTTCCCAAACAAGGCTAGCTCGATGTTTACTCGACTTTCTGCTTCCCTTTGTCTCCTACATACAATCACATTGTATAAAAACAATTAGGTATCGTATACCATAAGCAGAATACTAATTCGTAATTAGTAAATGAATAAATAACAGGACGTACCACTAGAAGAACCATTCTTCAAAGAGGCGAGGTACTCCTTGCAATTCCTCCTCCAATGACCTATTTTCCCGCAATGGAAACACTTTCCCTTTGAGTCTTTATTCTTCACACCTCCTTTAGGTTTAAGATTGGGCTTCTTCTTCTTACCCTTGCCCTTGGGCTTAGATTTAAAAGTTGAGGCCCCATCAATAACCAAAGCACTTCCTTTGGAGTCCTTTTTCAAAGTCTCCTCAGCAGTTGTCAACATGTTCATCAGATCAGTCAAAGAGACTTTATCACTCACATCAGACATGTGAAAGTTCATGATAAACGGTTTGTAACTCACAGGAAGAGAGTGAAGTAGAATATCAGTCCCCATCTCAGAAGAGATATCCACACCTAGATCATGAAGGGCATGGATATTCCGGATCATCTTCAGACAATGCTCATTAACAGATGTTCCCTCTACCATCTTACATGCAAAGAGCTCACCAACAGTGTTGTACCTTACAACCCGATTCTGTGACTCATATAGCTCCTTAAGATGGGTGATGATTGCATGTGAGCTATCTATGACCTCGTGTTGCCTTTGGAGCTCATTGGTCATCGATGCCATGATATAGTATCTCACTTGCACATCATCCTCGAGCCACTTGTTGTAAGTGTCTCGTTCCTCTTCTGATGCCCCTTCAGGTAGAGCATTAGGGCATGGAGACTTAATGACATAGTCAATTTTATCTGCGGCCAAAACAATTTTCAGATTTATAATCCAGTCATTAAAGTTTGGACCAGTCAAACGGTTGTCATCAAGAATACGAGAGAGAGGATTTAAAGGTGCCATCTACAACAGAAAATAATAAATATAAATTTCATATTAATAAAACATAAAAACTTTTGGTCTTTAATTTTTATGTTACCTCCCACTATTTTGTTCAAATCCCATACACCCTAAGATGAGACTTGGGAATTTCAAAAGATTGAATTTCCATAGCAGGGATTGGGGTCCCATTAAGAATTAGTAACCTCACTTGTTAGTTTCTTGGATACTAACCCTTAATGAGTGGATAACTCTTTATCCTAATGCTTCACCTAAGCAAGTTCCAATCATCCTTTAGCCTCTAAACTGTAGTATCCTCACATATTAGTTTCTTGGATAGTACATTTTAGTCAAGTTACACCTACCATTCACATGAGTATGGTCAATTGAATGTTGCATCCCTCACATATTAGTTTCTTGGTAAGCCCCATTATCGCACCTCATGATATCCAATATGTAACAAGCTGGTTTGAACCTTCATAATGAATGTGTTCCCACATATCTGCAGCCAAACACATCCATCATAAAGATTCACCTATCTTGTAATGGTAGGAGGCTAGGATAAAGCCCAAGGCCTCTTTCTTACAACTTAATTTTATACAGAATTAGGGGTTTTGTAAAAAGGGTCTCATTTTTATAAACATCCATACATCATATGCATCACAAATATATATCATCATATATATAATAAATTTAGACCTACCCTTTATTATTAGTTCTCAATTATCCTCCCACTGTCCTCCTAGAGGCTAGGGTGGATTCATCTTGAACATATAATAAATTAGGTCAAGGCCCTTACTAGCACACATCACATATATAAATGGGCCTAGGATTGATTATGGACTTTTAAGGGTGGGTTCATACTTTGAGCCATGAAAGATGAACCCTAGGTCTAAAATTGAAGGTTGGGTGATCGTAATTAAATCTATGCAACTATTACATAGCGACAAATGAATTTATCTTCAAGATCTTGATGTCCATGCCAAGTCCTTCTCAAGTCATTGCTTTCATCTCGTACAAGACTCCACCATGTTCCTTGAGTCCACCATAGGCTTCTTTGAATCGAATATTACGATTTAATAAAAAGAAATGGATTAAGGAGAAAGGGATTACAAATGTAGAGAGAGGGAAAGAGGCATGCAAGCCCCAAATAATTACATCACCAAATTTAAATAAATTTAAATACAACCCATTCAAATAAACCTATCACATCACATGCGGCCAATCACAACTCATTTTAATTGGTCTTAAGTCCATAATCATCCATTAACAATTATACAATCACATTGGATAAAAATAAAACTACATAAAGCAAAGGCAATGATGGCAACTGACATATAATTAATTAAAGTCATGTCCTTATTATTATCCTATAACAATAATAATCTCATTATTATTATTATCCTATAATAATAAATCAATTCCTTTTAATCGTATTAAAAGAATACCATCATATCACATATGATAAATATAAGTTCCTATCTTTAAAATAAATAAAACTCCTAAAAGACACAATTAGGGTTTTAAATATAATGAATTTAATTTGAGAAATTATTCTCCCAATTCCTACCATGCTATTAACACTTTAATAAGCTCAGTATATTAATCACTATCAACCTACAAAGGTGGAATAAATAATAACTCAAAATAAAAATTCAAGGAAAGAAACAATTTCCATATTTCAATAGAAATTTCAGAATTCAGCTACTGTTTTGCGACCAATCTTTCCTATATTAAAATAACCTTTTAAAATGTGAGATTACTCTATTTCACAAGGATTTTCAGTCCTCTTTTAAATGGCATAGGTCTCATTTAGTGATTCCAACGTTTGGTATCACTTTAAAGCAATTTGTGACATGAAGTCCAAACCATGGCAGATTCTGGAAATTCCTAACAAATGACTTTGTTGGGCTTAACCTAGAGTGAACTAAGTCATCGAAACACTTCATTTCATAAGGTTTTTCAGTCCTCTTTCCAATGGCAGGGGTCTCATAACTTGATTCCAACGTTTGGTATCAATTAGAGGCATTTTGCGATAGAGAGTCAGATTTTCCAGATTTGACTCTTAATCACAAAAAATCTAGTGTGGCTATTCTAGGTCATTATAAATCATGGGAACGCTCCCCAAACTTAGTTAAGACCTTAAAGTAATGAAGTCGATAGGTGGCAAGCTTTAAAAATCCTAGAAAATATTTTTCCTAGAATTTACAAAAGCTAATATAGTTGCTGCCCAGAAAAGACAGCAACCCAGAAATAATCTTAAAACGATTTTAAAATTAATTCCTTCAATATCCAAACATGCCAAAACGTTTTTAACATATTTATACATCATTAGGCAACATCCCTACATGTTTTTAACAAATTAAAAACATTGATTCATTACATAAATCATTCAATCTCTCAAGAACACCAAAAGTGTTTTATAAAACAATTTTTATCAAACCTACTTTGTTCTTCATTTTTAATTTTCAAAAGCAATAAAATTATTTTGAAAATATCATAAACCATTTATTAAACATATGAAGAACATTAGGTACATAATATAAAAATTAAACAAGGCCATTAGGGTTCTCAAACCCATGTGGCCGTGAGTAAGAGAGTGAGAGATAGAATTAGGGTTAGGGTTAGGGTTAGGGTTTGGGGATCCTTACCTAATCCATCAAAACTCAAAAATATAGTTGCCTAAAATTTTCCTAGATATCAAATTAGTCAAAGTAAGAAAGAATCAAAACAAATTAAGAAACTTTCCTTAAACTTGACAAATTTCAAAATAGGAAACTTGAGATTTCTAAGTTTGACAATTAGGGTTACTAATTTTCACAATTAGAAATTTCCATATTTGATTTAGGGTTACCTAAACCATTTTGCAGCCACCATCATCAAACAAATTAGGGTTTTTGAAGAACCCTAAGTAGCCATTGTTACATCTTAACAATTACTCCATTAACATGATAATTTAAACAAATTTAAATTAAACAATTTCATGCATCAAGAATAAAAATTAAACACATTTAAAATTTAATCAAGATCATGAAATAAACATTAGGGTTTCTAAAACCCAAGAAGCCGTGACCCTAGAGAGTGTGATACCCCATGGCCGTGAACCCCATTGCCATCATAACTAGTTTTTCACCAAAAAACAAAATATAGTTCATATTTTCTCAAAACAAGAACATCATCTAAATTCACCTAGGGTTTCAAAACCTCAAGATTCATCAATGACAATAGATTATAGGGTTACCACAACCCAAATCAAAAATAAAAACATTAAAGAAACTTGTAGGGTTCTAAAACCCTTGATGGCCGAAAATAGAGAGAGAGGAGAGAGAGAGTGTCGCCACATACCTTTAGGTTTTGATCATTCTATAAGCTTCTATGCATCAAAAGGAGCAAACCCCAATCATGAAATCAAAGATGAATCAATCCCCATAGGGTCCGAAATTCATAGAGTGAGAGAGAGAGAAAACATCAAACTATTTGGGGTTTTCTCTAAACCCTTATTCTCTAATGATCAAAGGGGTAAAACCCCATGTGGCCGTGACCCTCCAAGGCAGCCCCTTCATATGCGAAATCCTCTAGGGTTTCATATAAACCCTAGTTGCCATATTTAACAAAAACAAAACAAAATAACTAGGAGGCAAGCCTCCATGGCCGAATTCTATAGTTTCTTAAACCCATTAAAATTTGATTTTAATTATTATATTCATTAATTACATCATTAAACACATGACCATACTTGATTTGGCTCTGATACCACTGAAAGGATGTGACATATAATGGATTCACAGCGGAAGTAGAAAACAAAAAAATTTCTTTGAAAACAATCCATCTTCACATTCATTCAAGAATCGATTCAAGCATAGGGACATATGTTTATATTTACAAGAACATATATTTAAAAACAATAAACATACTTACTTGTAAATCCTTGCGTAGTAGTTTTCTTCGAGTTTCAAAACTATGAAACCTCCAATGGTATCCACACGAGTGTAAAACTTCTCGAACCCTTCTAGTCTTTCACAACACTTGAGAGAGGCACTAGCTTCGAGAGGGAAAGAGGAGAGGGACGGCTAGAGAGAGAGAGAACCCTAGGAGGAGTGTAGTTGTTCGGCCTA
>JAESVK010000443.1:16375-51656 GCA_017140935.1 Hamamelis virginiana | reverse complement strand
TGCTAGGGTGGGGGTATTGACGTATTGGGTTTAATTTTTATCATTGACTAGGACACCAAAAATACATTAAAAAAATATATTAGGTCGTCAAGTTTGTGAATTGTGTGATATTGTGCAAGAATATATGAGTTCACTGCTCTTATAGTTTTATGTCAGCAATTGCTATGTAGATGGTGGTGGCATATATGCCCTTATCTCATCCCTACTCTCATTTTCCTCCCTTGTATATAAGTGTTATTCTCATATTGTGTGGCATAAAATAATTATTTGGAATTTAAAATTATTTATTTATATTTGATCTAATTTGCTTAGTCCCGATGCTATCAACATATGCTTACTTTAGTTATAGTAAACATGAAGCTAATAGATAATTGTGGAATGCATATTTTTTTTAAAAAAATTTACCATTAATTAGATTAGATATTATACTTATATATGCCATGCATGTAAAAAACCATAATGATGCAATATAATGGTGGGTTTCTTATAAATGTTACTAAGAAAAATTATAACCAACTATTATAGTTTTTCATAGTTATATTTTGAGATATTAATATTGAATGACCATGAGTTTTGACATACATGACATTTATAAAAAGAATATCTAATCCTCCAATAAGTTTTTCAAAATACATATATATTCCACAGTTATTAATGTTTACTTTAGCTGAAAGTAAACACATACTGTCAAATCATTTCTACTAATTTGTTTAGTTTTTCTTTAACTATACTTGAGTAAGATAATATTACTTTATTAGAGCCAATTACTACTCTTTCCGAATAAAATTAGTCTCAAGACCTTGTGTGGTAAAGTTGATGTGCGCGCGGGTGTGCCAAGACTAGTTACAGTCCAAGAGACCGTCCAGCACCTTCTAGATAGGCCATGCAACTAGAATGAAGATTCCATCGGTTACTATTCTAATTGGATTAGGTGATTGATGAGACTTGGAGGTCCTTGAATGGAATGCCAGAGAAAAATTAAATTCGAATTACATGGAATACGAACCAATCAACTTGCTTAGAACAAAATTGAAAATGCATTACCAAGGAAAGTACTTATAATGCTTGAGATTACAATGCTAGAAATAAAAATAGACACACTTGAAATGAAAAGATTCCTGGAAATTGAAATGTGACACTTGCTTGAAGTATAAATGCTTGAAATTTGAACAACCATGGCTTAAAATTGAAATGATGCTTGAACTAAACTAAAGATGCTTGCTTGTGAAGAGAAATTAAGGTCTAAAAATCTACTGAAAAGTCTTGAGCATTACGCTGTTTTGAGGTTGATGTTGTGTTCCCTTCTCTTCTATTTTTGGATTGTATTTATATAGGCAAAAATGATCCAGTTAGCATATGATTGTAGAATACATGTTTTGAAAAACTGACCGTTGGATTAGATACTATACTTATGTAGATGATGTATGTCATAAATCACAATGATCCAATGGTCGATTTTCAGAAATGTCACTGAGAAAAATTGTGACAGTTTTCAACTATCTATATTTTGAGATATTTACATTGGATCATTGTGATTTTGGCATGCACGACATCCATGAGAAGAATATTTAATCCAACTGTCAGTTTAACAAAATAAGTATCACACAATTATCTATTCGCTTTATGCTTACATAATATGTAAGCATATGTTGACTATATTGGGATTGTTATATAGGTCACGGTCAAGTCTCATTAGGATTATTAACTACCCACTTTGTGTTCTTCTAGTAGTGGTCCACTATTTTCTTAACTTTTCATATTATTCTTATAAAGTTGTCACATGTCCTACTACTTATTCTAACTTTTAACCATGTTTGTCATATGGCATAACTATCCACTAACTAAATGGTTCACTTTCTTAATTAACTCTACATTAACTAAATTAATGGCGGATTAATAATGTGTTTAGTTGGGACTAATACCAAACTTTTATGGTACATGGCATCTGTACATTCGTGGGCAATTGGGCATTTTCACAGTGAAAGTACACTCTGATAATACGCATGCACATGTCGAATAAACAATGGGCCTTCCACTTCGTGTGCTAACTGTCAACGACTTGAGCATACAGAGAGATGAAAGAAGGTCTGAGCTTTCTCAGCAATTCTCACGTACCCTTGTTACTTCCACCAGACAAATCTCTCTCCATTTTCAACTCCAAGGCTGCTCCTCCTAATAAATATGGTCGAATTAAGGCAGAGATGGAAGTTAGGGTTTGCATTAACAGGACTTGCAAGAGACAAGGCTCCATACAAACCCTAGAAATTCTCTCCGGTATCGCCCCGCCTGACGTCTCCGTCAAATCCTGCGGCTGTCTCAGTCGCTGCGGCGCCGGTCCTAACCTCGTGATCCTCCCGGGCGCCGTCTTCGTCGGTCATTGCGGGACTGCGGCTCAAGCCGCCGAGTTTATGGCGACTTTATGCGGCGGCGGCAGTTTGGATGCTTCGAAGAGTCTGGACGCACTCTCATTGAGGAAGAGAGCTGAGGATGAGTTAAGCAAGGGAAATTTCTCTGAAGCCGAGCTTCTACTGTCAAAGGTACACTTCTTCTTCTTCTTCTTCTTCGTCTTCCTCTTCTTTTATTATTATTATCATTATTTTTGTGTAAAATGATGATGCCGTTATCGAGAGTTTGTTTTGATTGTGCTTTTGGAAGATTTTAGTCATTTTTAGTTAATTATTGTGAACTGAAATTAGTTCCACAGTTGATGAAATGAAAATTCTGGTTCAATGGGGTAAAATGCAGAGTTAAGAAAAATCATGAGGTTGCATTTGGTGCCATGGAATTGGAATTGGATGACCGCAATTCTAGTCCGTTAATTTAGTTACTGTAGACACCGATCAGTTGGGAATTGATATTTGATAAAATCCAGATCCAAGAAAAAGCAATTCCATAGTAAAAGCAAGGTTTTCAAATGTTTAATAATTGGAATCCAAATCAAATTCAAATGCAGCCTAACCGAATTTGGTGATAGTGTAACATTTTTTTTTTTTTTTTTTTTTTTTTAAGTTCATATATCATCTCGAAGACTTGGAAACTTTCATAATAAAAAATCTAATATAGAAGAAGCCATCTCCTGGAAAAGGGCATCTAATACTTAAAAAATAAAATAAAAAAGAAGCCATTTTCTAGCATTTTGATGAAGTGAAGAATTGTTACGAAGTGCATATGTTGGTGTGCTGCAAGAATGACATTAATTCGGAATTTTCATAAATGACATTTATGATTAACTTTCCCAGACACCAAACGGAAGGAAAAAAGCTTGGCGATATATATATACAACGTGATTATTGAACCGTGCAAATTGTATTATCAAAATACTATAGATACCAACTTTTAACCCATACTATGAAATCAGATGAGATTGCACAAAGGAGCTAAGGTTTTCACCTCAGATATAAAACTTATGTAGAGAGATTCATAGATAAGTCTATCATGTCACTTTAACAATTGATGGAAGTGTTTAAAGAAATGTGGTGTTGTGTGGTCTTTCCTAAAAAATTTGATCTCTGCCCCCCATTTTCAAAACCTTATACCTGCCTATTCGCTTCCCCTTCAGGTTACACTCTCTTTTCCTCTCTCTACCGTCCCAACTTGCCTCGCACCGACCTTTTCGGAGAGGTCGACACGTGTTAGGCTGGAAATGACAATTTGTAAGGCTCATCCATATATCCATATGAGGAGAATAAGAAATATAGCAATATGAAACGAAATGTTTGTGCATCATGTCCTTATATGTCATACATACATAAAATAAGTTATACTATCAATGGCAACATCCCTAGCATGTAGGCTGAATCCACAATAATAAAATCTAGCAAAATATGCACCTATCCATTCCCAAACCATCACAAGGCCCAAGACCCTAGGCGAGGCATTTTCTATCGGCGAATCCTCCAAACTAACCTATGGAGCTACATAAAAAGCAAGAATGAGCTACCAAGTCTAGAAGGAATAGTATATCCGCTAACTAACAGTAATAATACATATACATGGAATATGTCAATAAATAATCCATAACATCAGAGTTTAGTTGATACTGAGTGTGAAATATAGTTCTCAAAATGGATGGGCTTATCATTTATAAACAACAGTTCAAATCTATTCATTTCCCAATCATGGGGATTGCGAGCATCTCACATGGTCGCTAGATCTCATGCTAACAAGCCCTTGACATAGATAAGCAGAAAATGACCGTGGCAGGGTCCTTCATCTGAGGGTACATCATGGCACAACAGGCTGAAACTTCTAAGAGTAATCTCTACTAAGGACCATGGGTTCTAAAACCTCTACTGTGATACGAGCCGACCCACGACACAATATCAGTTGCGACAATACCAAAATATGGCTCTAGCATAATCAATTATTTTCAAGGCTTAATTCTAAATCCACAATTCCATCATATCATAAAACAATTAGATAATATGTCTTAAACAACCTTTATAAAACATGCGTCACGTTTAACAAATCATGCTATATTGCATGTACCATATTTCATCGGTTATAAAATGAGTATCAATTTGAAAATAATTTAACTAAACAAGCATTATCGATGTTAGAGAAGATCACGCATTCCTACCTTGATTACAAAGATCTACCAACCCAATGGCTCCCACGAGGCCCCAAATGCGAATGCAAGAAGCGCTAATCTGTAGATCTTAGAAAAGAGAAAGAGTGTGAAAGAAATCACAAATGCATAAAAAATAGCATAATCTTTCAATTTTGCAACAGCTCGATCGATCGGATAATAACCTCGATAATTCGAGTAACCCTTCAAAAACTTCATAAGTTACTGTGCTACCTCATTCGATCAAGATTATTACTTGATCGATGGAGATTGTGCTGAAGCATTGGTTCGTGCATGATCAGTGCCCAAAAGACCCCAAACGCCACAAACACCAACCAAACCCTCAAATTTGACTTCCAAACTTGAGATCCAACAAGGATCAACCCAAACAACTCTAAAACATCAAAATCCTCTTCATCAAACCAACCGTAGGAGATTAAAGTCACAAATCTCAAATCAAAACCCGTAAAACCATTTGCACCACCTCAACTCTACACCACCCACAACCAGTTCACCTAGCTAAACATCCATGGACCACGATGAGGGCAAACAACCCTCCAAACCTCTCATGATCCCTCAGAACTCCTCTACTTATTCACTGAGCAAATCAAACTCAAAACTAGAAGAGAAAATGGAGAAAAAGGAAGTAAAGCACGTTGGAACTAAAAGGGAAGTGAGGCCTACCTCAACTGGTAGCTAAATGGCAGTGCTATACTCCTGAGGACTCTCCCACGGCTGCTCCCTCATCTCTTCTCTCTTCATGCGACCACGATTGAAGAATGGAATGAAACATAAGGGTTAAAACCCTTTATAACTAATTGGGCATATAGGGAATTTTGGAAAATGTTATAAAAGAAATTATATTCTTAGACAACACTTCTGTGAAGCACCACTTAGTATCCAATAATAACACCACCCACGTAGCGCATAGCCCAAAGTGCTTATGTGATGTCACAAAGTTCATAAATATTATATATTAAATGACACGTGGCCTAAAGTTGGGGGGAGGCCTCTCTCTCTCTCTCTCTCTTCCGTTTTACGTTTCTTCTTCTTTATAGATTGATAAGCTTTGGTTAACACTACTTTTTGGATAGATAAGACTTGGACTTACAGACTAACGAACTAATTTTTTGTTCAAGCAGATCCTTGACTTTGACATTGGGCTTACAAATTGGGCAGTGTATATTTTTTTAAGAATACTTGTATTAAGAAGACCTAAAGCATGCTAAGAATGTGTGCTCAGTTCTATAATCAAGAACATAAATGATGGAGCTGTAACTAGCATTAAAACGACGGAAAGAGAGACAAATGAATTCCCAATTACAATAGGCTTATATCAAGGATTGAGACCAAGTCCTTATCTTTTTGCTTTTACTATAGATGAACTCAGTAGACATATTGAAGAAGATATTCCATAATGTATGTTGTTTGCTTAAAATACAGCGTTAGTTGATGAAACTAGAGTAATAGTTAATTTGAAGTTAGAATTATGGAGATACACTATAGAATCTAATTTTTCGTTAAGTTAGATTAAAACAGAAATGTGAATGTAAACTGTTTCAAACTTGGAATCGAAATGAAGACATAGTGAAAATTGAAAGTGAATAGATACCTCAAAGAGACCATTTTCGATATCTTGGATCAAGCATACTACTATATAAAGGCAATAGCAGTTACTATTTTTTATATATATTTTTTAAATCTCTTTTCTCCTCCCCCCACAAAAAAAAAAAAAAAAAGAAGAAGAAGAAGAAGAAGAAGAAGAAGAAAAAAGAAAAATAGAAAACTGTGTCCCTCCATCATTGGTGCAGCGCTTGCCACTTTGGGCATTTAAATTTCGAAACCTCTCTGTGAGTCTTGGACAGACAACCTCATTTTTCCATACCAGTAACTTATAAAAAAATAAATAAAAAATCTAAAACGTTGCATCATTTGAAGAATCTAGAATTGCTCCTAATGAGTAGAAATATTAGGACATCCTAATGTGTAATCAAATGGCTGAAATCATCCAACATTTAAAATCAAAACACAGATATTAGGATTGTGATATCATAAACACAGATGTACATGAAGTTGTTTCTATGTTTTGATTTTAGTCATTGGATTGCCCAATTAGCTTATTTCAGCAGTTGGATTACGCATTAAGAGGTCCTAATATTTTTTCTCATTAGAAGCAAATTCGTAGTCTCATTTGAAGAAGTTTCCTTATATTATTGCAATTCCTTCCATGTCTCCTCTTAGTAAGATCCAACTCATATCCATTAGTTCTGTTCAAAATATTCTATAACCCCGTTTTTTATGTAAATAAAAAGTGTAAAGTGTTGACCATCACGTTCAAAGAGTCACACATGATCATATCCATTTTGAGTGATTATTTTCTTTTTTTCTTTCTAATGTGTCAAAATAGTTTGGCTTACTTGCTGTGAAGGAGTGGTGGATTCTGCACTGGTTTTATCATGAGCATATTAATTTCTTTTTTCAGGTTTGTTTATCCCTTTTTGTCAAAATGTAAATTAACTAAATTGCAAAAATATTCTTTCCTTTTTCACTTTGATTTCTTGTTTACTTCCCACTTATTGACAAATAAAGGGTAGGAGAGTTTAAGATGATCAGATCTTGACGTTTTTTCTCTATACATAAGAGTTCCTAGCAATTAGTGGCCATAGCCTGACATTGTGAAGAGCATGCAAAGCCAAATCAGGCTTGTACAAATGGATCCATTCAGTTGGTGTTGATATGTTGGATGTCACCAATTTGCATGAACAGACTGCAACACTTGGCACTTTGGGCATCTAAATCTCAAAGGTTGCATCCTTCTCCACCCAAGTTGTGTGAAGTCCTCATGGAAATTATTACATTTTCTATTTATTTGGCTGCATCATCCATACAAACATACAACCACACGTATCAAAATCCTCGTAAATCTTCAAATTCTCGTACCACCCAAATAGTGCCACCTTCATCACCACTACCCTCTTCAAAAGCGTCTCATTAAGAAAAATTTCTCTCCAAAAGTTCCTGTTTTCACCTTCTTCACTCTCTCTCTCTCTCTCTCTCTCTCTCTCTGCTCTATTCTTCCTCTCTCAAGCATGCAATCAGCCCCATTGGGGGCTCATGTGGTGGGGAATCAAAAGAGAAAAGGTGGTAGGGAAAGGCTTCTCAGAATTGTGCTCGGAATTCATACGACGATGGCAAGAATGAAGAAATTGAGTTTGATTTGAGGCAACTGTTGTATGTTCTTTAAAGGTTGTAATTGGTTCTTTGTTTGGTTCATTTGATTCAGTCTCTTTGGAGTATTTGCCGTTTCAAGTTACCATTTCATACTCAGGCGGAGGAAAGAAAGTGAGACTAGCGGCAACTTGGGTTGTTTTTTGTCTCTTTTCCCCCCCTAATTATTTGCTATTTATTTAATTTGATTACGCCCAGTAACCTTCTCTTACATAATTTATTCTTTTAGAAAAAATAAATAAATAAATAAATTACAACATCATTTGATGATACCAAATTAGAAAAAAAGGGATCAAATTGGATATTTACAACTCTTCAAATTGTTTCATTATTTATGTTTTTAATTAATTAAAAAAAATTCTTTTTCCCCTACACTATCTAATTATCTTCACTTTGAGTTGGCATGTTTAAATTTTATGACCTATGCTATATGCAAATTGGTTCTCAAAAACACAATGCATAAGATCTCGCAAAAGTACATTTCTTTGCCTACTTGGACATGTCATCACTGTTATACCTATTTGGAGGTTCACAATCGTTTTCACCTACACATTAATTACTTTAGGTATTCCATGCCCAATGGACTAAGTGCTGCATACATTTTTCATGTCTCGACAATATAAAAAACCTAGCTCTAATTCCTCTAAGTAATTACTTTTGGGGGGGATAAAAACTTTGTAATTAATTGTATATGTATAATAAAGGTAAACCACATGATCTACATCAAGTACAATTCATATTAAAGCTTTTTTTTTTTTTTTCAATATTTCCTATTTAGGTATTGAATTACAGTTTATAATGCAATTTCATCAACGCATATCGCATGTGTTTTTTATCCTAGAAATTCATTAAGATGGAGAGATTTGGGAGGATATTGCCTATGGAATTAGAGCAGTGGATGAAGTGGAGAAGTGCGTTGGGAGTATTATGTGACTAACTACATAATACCTATCAAGTTAAAGGGAAAACTCTATAAGATGACTATAAGGCAAGTTATGCTTTATACTACTGAATGCAGGGCAATTAAGGAATGTGATGTTCAAAAAAATGAGTGTAGCCAAAGTGTGGACGTTAAGATGGGTGAGTTGTAATATAAGTTAGGAAAACTAAAATAAGAAATGAATGCATTCATAAGAAGGTAGAAGTGGTTCTAATTGAGGACAAGTCGAGGGAAATTATTTAAGTTGATTTAGTCATGTGCAATGAAGATCTAGGAATGCACAATACAGGAGGATAACATGATTCAAGTTGAAGGTCATAAAGAGGCAAATGGAAGGCTTAGAATAACATTGTTAAAGGTGGCAAGAAAGGACATGAGTTCTAAGGATTTAATGGAGCATACACTCCTTGATAGAGCTGAATGGTGAAAAGGGATTCATGTTGCCGACTTCGTGTAGCTGGGATTAAGTTTAGTGGAGTTGAGCTGAGTATTGCTACTATTAATTAATTAAATTTTTTTTTTTTTGGGGGGTGGGGAGGGTTAGTATTGTAGGGCATAGGTCCCTTTTTAATCAAATCTAGGAGTAGGTAGCTTTCATGCTCCAACTTTCTGTGGATAAATATAAGTTTTAAGTGATTTGTTTGCTATCTTTTATTCAAATTTTGGGGTTTGGTTGAATTGGGATGGAGGAAGGAAGATGTGAAAGTTCACTGATAATGCTGTGTTTCTTTTGTTGGTGCAGGCTATAGATCTTAAACCACATGGAGGTATTCATATTACATATAAACACAGGTTTGTTAAACTTAAATCTTATTATCCAGGAAAATTTGAGCCTTCTTACTTTACTTTTAAATAAATCATCATAAAACCATATTTATTTATTTTTTGCTCCGTAATTTATTGGCCTCACCATGTTTGTACATGTATAATCATATATTAAGTTATTTATTTTCTTTGTTTTTCCCCAAATAAATTTGAAGGCCTGCTGATTAATTATTTATAAAGGACTAGTGTTTTGCAGTTCCAATATCTGCAGTTTTCACTGTTTCATTCATCTTTACATATGTATTAGCAATTTTCTTTTTCATTACATATCTTTTACTGTATTCTAAGGGGTTGTTTGGAAAACTTAAAAACCTGGCCAGCTGAGGATAAGCCTGGTTTTATTCAGTACTGTTTGGTAGGTGCATTTTTTCTGCAAATCAGTTCAATCCTGTCCAGAAAATAAGGCATAAACACAGTTTTTTCAAACCAGTTGGAAGCTGGTTTACATAAAAACCATATAGCAGAAAGTGATCAGAACTGGCCAGACCCAGTTTTCAAAGTTCCCAAACAGGCCCTAAAGCATACCTCTATGTAATCTAATAAGGATCTATCATTGGAGAAATGGATTTATGAGGCTTCTCATTCATTCAGGTCTTCTGCTAAGTTGGCAGTGGGCAACTATTCTGGGGCTCTTGAAGATGCTACAGAAGCTTTGACACTAGCTCCTTGGTATTCTGAGGTGAGCACAATTCTTATTTTACGCTGGGTCCTCAGTATTCTGAGGTGAGCATAATTCTTATTTTAAATTTAGAGATAGAGAATTGTACCACTGAAGCTAGATTGTTGCAGGCACCAAATCTTTGTTCCCACCATTGATGATCTTCCTGCTGAGGCAAGAAGTATGGATTTGATCGGTTTTGTTCTCCCAAAATAGTTTTCTATTCTCAGTGATGCGTAGAACAGAAAATAGTGTGGAAAACATGTTCGGGAATGCATTTTTGAAATTTTCCCTAAAAATAGTTTGTTTTCAAGAACATTAAAATGATGTTCTCTTTCTACCTTTGTGTTTTCTGCTCAAGAAAAATGAAACCACTGAAGATGGCAGGTTTCAAAGTTTCTCTTTGTTTTCATAAAACGCAGTTCTAGGAATTGTTTTCTGAGAATGGAGCCAAACATGTCCTATGCTTTTGATTACTTATGAAAAAATCATGTAGACACTGCTGACTCTTGGTATTCTAATTTTGTTTTTCAAAAAAGCAAAAATTCTAACTGTTGAGCTGGCTTTGTTGATGTACTGAAGTAATGCTCAATATTTAGCCACAGTTCGAAGTTATATCCCTGAGTAACCTTTCCTGAATACAAAAGATATTAATTTATCCTGCTCATCTTGGAAAGTGACCGATGAATTCCAATTACGGGTCGTCAATACCTCATTCAACCACATATTTTTCTCCAGAATTCAACCTAGTGAAGATTCATCCCAACAACATGTATTTCAAGAATTACCTTATTCAAGCACATGCATTTACCCCAACCTCAAAGAGTCAACAAAAAAACAAGATTTTTTTCTTTTTCTTTTTCCCAGAATCACATTAATAATGCTATCACTTGTAGTGAATGTAAAATTATGGGTATTCATGTGTAAAAACTGCATGACTGGAAATTTTTCCATAAATCTCTAGGTGGAAGCATGTGTGGAACATGCAGGGCACTTATTATCTTTTGTTATCAAATAAACCAATTAAGTTACCATTTTTTTTTTGTCTTTCTATATTTTGGTTTTGCTTATGACTACTTATATAGTTTTATGTCAATCAAGTGACACTCACCTGTATGGTGATTTTGATGCATATAATTATCTCTCATGGTTATTATGACCATGGTTGTTGGTACGATACATACAATGGGATATATTTTATTTGTCAAACAATGTGTTGCAAAATAGTATCACATCTTGATTGTATTTTGCGATACGTATTTATACTTGATCACATATGATTTTGACTGTTTTGGGTAGTTTTTATAGGGAAAAAAAAAATCAATTTTAAACTTCTGCTGTCTTTAACAATTATTATAACATTGTTTGATAGATACTTTGAGGTTAAATGGAAGCATTCAAGGCTCTTTTTTTTTTCCTCTGCCTCCTACAAAATCTCTCTATGGTACTCAAAATCTAAACCATTAATTTATGTCCTAGTATATTAAAGGAGCCATAGTTATTATAGTTCTTAAAAAAATTAAAGGTTTACAGAGAATTTGCATTGGAGGCAATGTATTAGAAACTGTGGCCTCTTCAAGTTGGAACTTGGAGCCTAGAAGATGTACTTGTGAGCTGTACAAAATATAGCCAAATATTATTCAATATGATTACAAACCTAGAATTTATAGAGAAGCTATACAAAATTATGGAAAGTCAACTCTACAAAATATAGCAACCTAAGAAACATAGAAACTCTTAATACATGGAAACAAATAAATTATGGAAACTAAAATATAGCCAAATATTATGTACAGCAACTCTACAAAATATAGCAACCTAAGAAACATAGAAACTCTTAATACATGGAAACTAAAATACAGCCAAATATTATGTACAGCTCACAGTACTATCCCAGGCTCCCAGCACACATGATATAGTTTATAATTGTAAAATACAGAGTATGTACTTGAACTTGTGCAATTACATGTGTATTTATTTTATTTTGTCTGGTGAGAGATAGGAAAAATATCATTATTTTTGAATTTATTAATTAAAGCACTACAATTAACTATTATGTTTTGGAAAATATATCAAAAGTGTTAGTTATGAATGAATGAGTAATTGACACTTAATCTGTTATGTAAACATTTGACAAACCTCCCACTTGTTTACATGCAACAATGCTATAAGCATCTAATAGTTACTGTATTAATTTCTTGAGATTAAAAATGAGATAAATGGGTCCCACTAAATTGTGCTTGATGTGGTCTTTTTAATCTGTTGGTGCATGTTGGGCATATGCATCCATGGGTTTCTGCGCATGTATGCGTGTCATGCATTTCTCTACCATTTGTTTTGCAGGCTTTCATATGAATATAGATTTCAGTTATATGATGAACTCTTTCATGAAAATGTCATATTAGCAATGGATCTTATGATTTTGCACCATGCCTCTATCAGATATTTACTGATCCCTATTTTGCAGGCTTATCTTTGCCAAGGCGATGCTTTCTTGGCCATGAACGAATTCGATGCAGCTGAGAAATCATATTCAACATCTTTGGAACTAGATCCTTCCATTCGTCGTTCTAAATCATTCAAGGTATTATTCAATTCTGCAGTTCTTGAACAAGTGGAGTAGATTTGATTCCCCCACCCCCACCCCTCCCCTGATTTATTAAACTTTTGCTACCCTACCTTAGCTTTTTAGTAAGGAGAAAAAAGGGGAGGGGGGGTGTGGAATTGAGGAATCATAGTCTCATTATTGAAAATGTTGCATTGGGCATGACTCATGAAGCAAGTTACGGCCCAACCTTTATGCATACCACTAGGAGAGTTCTAATGCTATGCATCTTACTTTTATTAGTATAGATTTTATATTGTTGGAAGCAAAAGAATCAAATCGTTTTAAGATAAATTTACAATTGTCGTTCCAACTTCAAGTCCTCGTGACTTTTGTTTATCTCCTTGATAGAATAACATAGGATGTTATGTTGGTTTGTCCCTTTGGCTTGGTTTAGTTTCATGATAGCAACTTGGGGCATGTATGATGCATGGTTGTGTGTGTGTGTGTTTGTGCAAGCTTTTACATAAGAAGTCAGTTTTCACTGCCCCCATTCAGGCAACATTTGAACAAGGTTGCATAAGTTTTATGTGTAATACATTGTTTTTCCTCATAAAATGCATGTCTTAGCTTGAAAAGAAATATGAATGAAAGTACAGCTGTATGGTATGTAAGATCAATATCTAAAAAAAAAAAAAACACACACACACACACGCGATTCATGCTTCTTATGTGATGAATCATCATAATATAATGGAAGAAGGTGGGTTGAGAATAAGTGTTTAACATATAAGTGGAAAGTTAAAAGTCCTCTTTAGGGAAAAAAAATAGATATATAAAAAAAAAAAAAAAAAAAAAAAACTGGAGTTGAAGTACCCGAGTGCAGTGAGATGCAGTAGAGCACTCTGTGGAGAAACTAAACAGCAGCCAACAAGAAGTTCACCAGAGATTTTTCTTCTTCCTCCTTTCTTCTTCAAGGGCAAACTGTTCAACTAATGCAAGCTGCTAGAAGAGATAATACTACTGAAGAGACTGTACAGTAGTGTTGTTTTGGCAAGGTTATTATTCCAAGTTCAATTTTGACGGAGAATGGTGGATTGGGTAGCAGGATTTGAATTGGAAATGAAATACCTTCATTCAAGGAATCACGGGGAATAGGTGGCTATCATTTTATGTTCAATGTACTATTATATTGCCAACTTCAGTGTAGTTGAGCTGTAGGAGGTAGAGTAAAGTCTGAAGCTAATAACTGCAAATTCTTGTGGGCTGGTTTGGTGGAACTCCAAAGCTGGTAAGTGCAAATGTATTCTGAATTTACTGTTATGCCCCTCTATGTGGGGTTGTAGACGAAGCATGTGGGGTCATTTGGGAAGCAAAAAAGGGTGATACTGTTTATGCCCTCATATGGGTAGAATGAAAGGGGGAGCATGTGGGTTCATTTTGGGAAGTGCAAAAGGGCCACACCATGAGCCACGCTTTGCCTTATATTATAGCATAGATGGATGATTATGATTTATTTATTCAAGGGTTAGTATTTAATCTTTTCAAGGGTTTTAGTCTATTTAAGGGTTCTTTGAGTTACTGATAGATTGCTGAGAATTTACAGCTTGGAAGCTTTTGTTAGAGGGTTTGGTTTCCTTCTCTCCTAAGTGTGATTGCTCAGAAACCCTAGGAGGGATTTCCTAGGTTTCTCTTCCTCTGTTTCTTTAAAATGTCTTTGGAGGATAAAACCAATTTGCAACCAAACCTAAAACTATTTGAATAGACCCTGATAAAATCCTTCTTTTAAGAACTCTGAAAACTAGGTTAACTCAACTCCAGAAGCTGGCTCAATAGGTGAATGTGCCCTTATGCTTATAAGGCCTAAGATAACCCAGTAGACAGCCGATGTGGGACTGCATCATACACCCCCACATGATTTCTAACATCCTCGTCAGAGAGTCAATTCGTCAGTCACCATAGGCCCATATATTAGTACCCCCAGGTAGGCTCTGATACCAAATGATGTGGGTAGAACTCAACCCTAAAAGCTAGCTCAAGAGGTGAAGGTGCCCCCATGCTTATAAGGCCCAAGACAACCCGGTACACAACTGATGTGGGACTGCATCACCAAACACTAGAAAATGCATCATTTGGTATCAGAGCAGTAATCTGGTCCCGTTTTCTCCATCAATTTGTAGTCTCTCAAGTGCCTTCAATCCCCAGACCATGATTTCACTTGCTGACCTGTTAGACTTTTGGAGTGGGCTTTGGCCCAACCCATATCCGCCCATTGTGGGCAGGAGGTCCAACCTAATTTGAATTCCCATTTAGATGGGATAGGGATAAGTCCCTTATTCAAATCAGGTTCTAATCCTACTGATGATAGGGATAAGTCCCTTATCAGATAGACTCTAATCCTATTAGAGTGAGATATGGGATAAGTCCCATATTTTGAACTACAACTCCCTTATCTTTATAAGGGGGCAGCCATGTAGCTAAATAACACACGTGAGTTCTCCCTCCCATCTCTCACTCTCTCACTAGAACTCTCTCTTGGGTTATCACCATTGGAGCTCTCCTTGGACGTGGGTTCGTGAACGGATTGGGTATAGCTCACTGTGGTTATACTCTTGACTGCGAGGATCAGAGGAACGTGCACAGAGGCTCGTAACAACAGGACGTTCGACTCCGCATCGGGTTTATTCCGCATTAAGGTTAGTGACCTTCATTACCCGATATCTATTGATTGTATATGTGCTATATGTGATGCATGAACACTTGCACATACACCCAACACTGACCAAAGACTGTCGGCAATTTCAGTGATTGTTTGCTGAATTTTGTGCAATAGATGGCCAACTTTCAGCCTGTTGTATGTCCCTAATACTAAGCAACTGTACCTGGAGCAAGCAGAGCAGCCTATTGTGCTACTGTTGAAGGTTTTTAGCCTCATACTTGTACAGAAAAGCAATATTTGATCCAGATAAGTTTGAGTACTTCAATTAATTAATCAACTTCAGTTTTTCTTGATTGTTCACCCTAGTAGCTAATCCTTTTTTTTTTTTTGTAAAAGCAATTACTGCTGCCATTAATTTTCTGTGTAATTAGCTTATTGGATATCATACTCAAGGTCTTGACAGCAGCTATTAAGCTGGTTTAAAATAGAAGGTCTAATAACTGATGAGTTGGTGGAGTATGGAAGAAGGTCTTAATAGCTGCTGCCAATAAAAGGTGAAATTGGCATCTGATCACCTTAAAGGAAAAGCCTAATAACTGATGAGTTGGTGGAGTATGGAAGAAGGTCTTAATAGCTGCTGCCATTAGAAGGTGAAATTGGCATCCGATCACCTCAAAGGAAAAGCCTCCGATTGGTGGAAACAAGTGCAAGTGTTTCGCCAAAGTAATGGTAAAGAAAATGTTAGAGATTGGGAGAAAATGAAGAAGTTTGAGAAGCAATTTCTTAAAGACCATGAGTGTAATTTTGTTGTAAAACAACAAAATTGAAGCTTTACAAGGTCTTGACAGCAGCTATTAAGCTGTTTAAGAAGCTTTACAAGATCTGGACAGCCGCTAACAAGCACTACCCGATCTGGACAGATTTGTTTTAGCTCTTGTAAGGTTGGGGAGAAGAATAAGTGGTTTTGGAGCGGGACAGCTGCTGCAACCTGAAAATGCTTCAATTACAGCCCCTATACAGCCTCAATCCACTTGTTTTGACTTTTGAGATTGTAAAACAGCCACAAAATGGAGCATTTGAGAGCTTCAAGTGTGTTGACATGGAGGAGACGGAGGAGCAATATGATTTATCAATTTATGATGAAGTGTTTAATAATTTTGATAAAGAGCTAATATATGATCGATCAATTTATGATGAAACGGAAGAAATGCGAGATCAACCTCTAAGTGAGGAAATTGGTAGAGATTTTGTACAAGGTTGAATCAATTTACAGAAAATAGGGACTTACCAAACATTGTTAGAATAAAAACCAGTCAAACTCATCTTCAGTTGGCCAAGTTTTCAGGTTTGCCAAATAGCTCCTTATTCTAAAACCCATCTTAACTAAATCCTAGTCACTACTATACCTTTCCACATAGAACCCTAATCCTAAATCCCAACATGTATGCTGAATCCTATACAATACTACATCAACCAGTGGTGAGTTTCCATACAGTACCTGTTATTGAAATCATAGTTGTTTAAGGCGTGCTTTAGGCGCGCCTAGGCACAAGGCTCAGGCAGCACAGTCTGTGGGCTTTGCCTAGGGCTAGGTTAGGCAAGTTCCTCCAGGTGTAGGAAAGCGCCTAGGCAGGACTTTTCCGGAGGCTCAAGGCGTGCCTGAGTGATTAAAATGTTTTTAACCTTTTTTCTTATTGAACCTGTTATGTTTCTTTTATTTCCGGTCGTTAGATTATTAGATCACTCATACGAATATCTTATCTACCTCATCAACTATCTGATCTACCTCATCAACTATTATAAAAATATAAAAAAGGAAATGAATAAAAACAAGAAAATCAAAAGAAGCCCTAAGCTCTCGCTTGTCTCATCGCATGTCTTCTCTCTCTAAGCTTTCAGGCCTTTCTCTAGTTTCAACCTCCAACAGTTCTGTCCGAACTCCCAAATCTGTTTTGTTTAACTTAATTCTATGATAAAAAAATCAGAACTCCTTTACTGGTTGATTAGTTTTGTGTTTAGTAACTTTAGTTTGTAGGCCAAAAAATGTGAGCATTCAATTGTTTGTGTAAAATGATTTATTTTTGTTACTTACATTTAATCAAATATTTAAATATTAGTTTTATTAAAATGTGCGCCTCAGTTCCCTTAGGCCCGGGCTTTTTTTGGCGCCTTGCGCCTAGGCCCTAGGAGTCCTTGGTGCTTAGGTGTGCCTCGTGCCATTATTAACTATGTTTGAAATGCTGTAACGGAATATCAAAGATATCAAATCTAATTACATCGGATTCAATCACAAGAAGGTTATTAATCTTTTAAATACTTATGAATAGTTTAATAATAATTTTAGATTAATCCCAATGTTTAGGAATATGTACTACCATATCTTCTCAGATTCTGATATCTTCTACTAATATCTGTCAAATTGAAGGGGTTGAAAATGTCTTTGGTTTACAGAAAAGATGAAGCACTTCGTTGTGCAATTGCTCTTGCTCTTCTTGCCACAATTGAATGACTTGAAATTAACATTGTTGTCCACTGATATTTCAATTGAAAAAAATAAATGGTATTATGAGCCCATATATATACGAAACAAGAAAGGCCAGGCCACATAAGCCCCTGCACAAGAAGACATCAAGTGTCTTCACAATGGAAATCAAGTCTTCGTTGTGTGCAAATGCCATTTGGCCACAAATACATAAATTGGGGACCATGTTCATGCCACAAAGTTGAGTCCTTTGGGAATCAACAATGTTTAAGTTGGGTGCATGGACCTCACCATGCATGCCGGCTTGGTAGACCTCAAAGAACTTGCCGGAATCACATGGCCCTTAAATAATTTCTTCGCCCAAAAGAAACTGCTCCTTTCTGTTTTTCTTATTTATTTATTTACCTTTTCTCTCCATTCGTATGCATTTCGAACATATAGGAAGGTAGTTTGTGTTTGTAAGCATTTTTATTTCTTTTTGTTTCCCATCATTTTCATCACCTCTGAAAATGTTTCTAGAGAGAGAGAGAAAGAGTTTGAGTATGAGTTTGTACTTCTCATTGCTTAAGAGGTATTTGGTTACCACTAGTGATATTTCTTAACCATTCTTATGCAGGCTCGGATTACAAAACTTCAAGAGAAATTCGCTGCTGCAAATATGCTTTAAGATTTGCAACCAGTCAACTGCAATAAAATGAGGATTAAGTAGTGATGTTTCTTCTGTTTCCAGGTTTGACTCTCTCTTTTTATCAAATTCATTTTAACATCTGCAATAAATCTAGGGTTTGGGATGCAATCGTGGGTTCCCAATTCCAAATTCTCTAGTTTTATAAGATTCCAAATGACAATTCTCTTTCTCCATTTTGACATTTTGATGGCGTCTTATATTGGCTTTCAGGAAAAGATGCACACCAAATATTGTTGTGCCAATTAATTTTCTTACTATATTCCTTACTATTTGATTCTATGGCCAAACTACTTAAGAAACAAAGTTCTATTCCCAAGTCTAGTTTAATGTTCAAAACAGGCCATGTAGAACAAACTCGTGATTTAGGATACACTATGATCAGGTATTTGGACAAGTAACAAGCTGAATGATTTATATGCCAAGCTCGTTGAGGTCTTCCATTTGTGCACATCTTGTGCATTTACGCAGAATTGGCTGATTGCCCACATGATTTTGCTTTCACTGATTGAATTCTTCCTTACAAATTGCAAATAGCCTTCCAAACTGCATATTGCAATCTTGTTTCCATTTTGAAATCCTAAATGCTATCTCATTACTTGCTAATTGAAGCATAAAAACAAACTGCAGAATAACATAAGAAATTACATAACTACACAACTAAAGAAATTTGTCTAATGCAGCAAAGAATAAAAACATAGAAAGAAAGAAAGAAGAAAAAGGAATTATAAACTCTACAACATCCATCGAAGTGACACCATTTTCAACATTTGAAAGTTAATTATTACATTATAAGATTTTGTACCGTGAAATATAACCTGTAGTTTTAAATTGAGCTGTAGTAATTTTTGATGAGTGGTATCTTCACATTTATTTATGTAAGTTCAAAATTTTGTTTAAAGCTTATAATTATGTTTTAAAAATATAATTCATATAAACTTTACAAATTAGATGGATAAAAATTATCAAATTAAGGCATTTATTATATAGTTGATTTACTAAATGAGACTACATGATGGTGGGTTCAAATCATTTTTCTTTCATGGTAACAAGTTTAGATGTGAACCAAGAAGCACGGACACTTCTAAAGAAATTGGAAATGTGTTATACATCGGCACTTTTCCAACACTCACTGGACATGTGTCTAATACTCCTTGCAGTGGCGGAACTAGCCTATTTTAAGGGGGGCCATGCTTTTCACTTTCCTTGTATATATATATGTATACAATATATTATATGTAGGATGGGGAAAGGTTGATCAATGGCTTGCCGCCCCCCCCGCGATTTGACTCCTATTTCCGCTACTGACTCCTTGGTAGTGTCTTGACTATGTCCTAGTATCATTAACAATTTCCCTCCGTGTAATAGATGCAAATGAAATAGAAATGGTTTGAAAGAACCAATTAATAAGTACTAGGAATTTTAGATATGAGCTTGTTTAGGTTTGCGCTCAAGCTGTTCGATTTAAAAAGTTTAGAGTTCCCCTGATTTTCCTTGACTCGCACGAAATTGTGTAGCAAAGTCTCAATCTTCCACCTCTCTTTTTTATCTCATTATTATGATTGTAAATAGCATTTGGTTTTATTCAAGAAAGTCCAGACACTAACACAAATGCACATGCTCCTCTTTATTTAAGGAACCACATTGATGCTCAGCTTCTGCCCATTTTCACAGTGATCACCCACTCCGCATATGTACCAAGTTTGGCCAACTTCTGCCAAAACCAGCGTGTCATTGCCACTAGCAAACAGCCCCAAATTTGGATTCTTTGTGCAATCTTCATATGCAGTTGAGTTCACTTGCATGACATTGTGTAAGCCTTCTTCATAGTTGAACACTGACAAGGAATAGTAATGGTCAATAATGCTGCATATTAATCTATGGTGACTTTACATACTAGAAGAGAGAAAATGCTCACAAAATCCTTTTTTTTTTTTTTGCATAAATTTCATCTGCCATTTTGCATTCTTTCAAATTCTGTTCCAATTACATGTGAAATTGTTATATTGAGCACGTTCTTAAATTCAGTTCCCAACTTCCCATTATATGGCATTGTTATTTGAAACATGCAAATTGAATATGGTTTGGCTGATATACAATTGACAAGATGTTGCTTGGTTAATATATGCATGTGCGCTCACACACACTCACACATATAGGGACAACCTATGATGGGGCACCCCCTCCATTGGTGCTTCACCTTTTAGACATCAATTGGTGGGGATCATATATCGATTCAGACCGTTAAAATAAATCTATACACATTTAGAATAGCTATATTCTTAATTTCATAAAAATCTGTGATGCAAAACATTGTATGTCTTTACTTCTATTTGAATGGACAATACTGCTTCTGTATGAGCAAAAAGAAAAAAAAAAAAAGTTGCAAAAAAAAAGAAGTTTATATTTTAGACTAGACTTTTTTATTTGAATTTTTCCTTTGTTATTACTTGCATATAAGATGTCCTTAACCTAGAGAAAGATCTAGATTGTTAAATGGATCCACCTTCTAGCACAAAAATGATGGAGCACCATCAATTTTGAATTTTTGATGGGGTGCATGCTCATTGTAGATTCCCCATCCCCCAACACGCACACACTTGAATGTTCTTTAACTTACCAAGGACATCACCAACATGAAATTCTTTTCCCTGAGCCCAGTTGCTATAATTGGAGACCATCCATCCATCGCCATCTCCAACTATGTGGGTTGCTCCTCTCACACCAAGCATACTATAGGACGCCGCAAGGAGAAGGTAGAACATTATCATGCTGGGGTATTGGTAAGCTCGCAGAAGCATTCTTCGTCTTCTTTCTCAATTGCAGATGATGTGATAGTATGTTACTTGGAGGGGGTTTTGGAAAATGTATATATTGTGGAAGCATAGTTGCAATGTGGGTGGGAGGCTCACAAAATTATGATGTTATCCTGATTAGGTAGTCATGGAAATAACGTTTGATGATCGTTATTAGGGCATTCAGTACAACTCATCCAATCTAAAAACAACTATTAAGAATCATTATGTATTCCCATATACTTGTACAGTACTACAGTTATATTACGTAGTTCCTTTCGACTATATCCTATGCTTGTACGCATCGTAGTTAAACCCATAATTATCCAGATTAATTTTTATTGGATTATGCCAGCCAATAGATGAGCAGGCCTTCATTTGTTTAGCTGTTGAAAGAGGACATGTACTGTGTTTAAATTTGGAAAGTTTTCTTATGAAAAATTCCTACACCCCTATAAAAGCATACTAGCGACAGGGACATGTGATACCTGAATGCAGATTGATGGCTGGACGTAATTTTGACAGACCAGTAGTGCGGTCCATTGTTACAAGAAAAATGCTAATGATATGGTAACATGATAAAATCTCTACTTTTATGTATTTTAAAAATAGAGGTTCTATTTTATCGTCACATTAATTAATTTAAAAATTTTGGTTTAAAATTTGTTTCCCAAGAGCAAGCTCTTTTTACAAAAGTTTGAAATGATAGTAGGAACTGATGTCCCAATCCGAGTCTTGCCATGTCTGAGCAGACCTTGAACCTCAGAAGCAGAATTCAGTGGTTTTCAGCAAACCTAGCTCTGCGCGTAAGGATGTCAACACGCTAGGTGGGTTTTGCCATTCCTTATTCCACGTGAATGAAAATCTTCTTCTAAATCTGTTTTAATCACAATTTAAAACAGGGTGGTGGTGGCGGGAATTATGCGGGCTGGGACGGTTTTCTTTCTCTTTGAAAAACTAATTTTAAAAAAAATTAAACGAATTCTAACCATAACCTCAACAAATTTGATTTCAATCTAGAATTATGTGTTTGTAGTTGATATATATATATACACTAACATGGCAAAAAAAATGGAAAAAATAAAAATAAAACACTAAAAGGAAAAAGATTTTCAAGTATAGCGTGCACTCTCTCTCTCTCTCTCTCTCTCTCTCTCTCTCTCTCTCTATATATATATATATATATATAGGGCAAGGCGGTGCGGAGTGGCCATATTTCATTCCCATCTCAAATCCAGTTTTCAACTTTTTTCCCAAACCCTTCCCAATAGGAAACTTTTTTCCCAAACCCTTCCCAACAGGGCAGGGCAGGGTTGATTACCCTTACCTTTGTGAGAAGTTTCTTTCTGAGTATTGGCCAAACGTTCTTTGTGAGGCTTGAAGAAGTGTTCTTTGTGAGTACTAATGAGTGTTCTTTGTGAGCACTGTGGAGTATTCTTTATGAGCACTAGTGAAAGTTATTTGTGAGCTTAGGTGAAAGTCTTCCACCTGGGATAAAGAAGACTGTGTAAAGGTTTCTCCACCTTGAAGGAATAATCCTTAGTGGATTGTGGAAATCCTTGGGCTGAGTGCTTAAGACGAGGAGTAAGCGGAGTCCGAACCTCATTAAATCAATATGTTTGATTTCTCTCTCCCTCTCTCATTTCAATTAATTGCTCGTATATATATTTGCTTGTGTTGAAATTAATTGAACCTAATTTTTATTTGGTAATATTTGTGTGCATAAATCAATAAGGAACTTGTCTTTGTGTGGCAAAGAAATGATGAAGTTATGTACTCAAAGCATTGATGATGGAAGATATTCATGAGTGATGAAGATCACTAGTCAAGGAAATCCACCATCAACTCTTCAAAGATAAAGGAAATGGAATCAACTTTGGTTGGCAACTTGTAAGAATTTCTTTTAAATTCTTATTTATGATTCATTCTATGCCATGCATATATAATTATATTTGATAAATCATATGCTTAAAACTTGCTAATTTTGATTACAAGATAAAAAGAATAGTTATGTAATGATTTAATAGCCATAATATTGTTTATTATTGACTTATTTGTGATCATTATTGACATACTTTTGTATTAGCATGATGATTGGAAGCAAATGTCATAAATGTATTGTTTGTCTATCAATATGATGTACTGATGTTTATTGATGATATACATTTGCCTAATCTCTTGATATGTATGAATAATTAATTTTTGAAGCTAAATCTTTTTGAAAATATTTTGTTGCAAAATGAGAGATTTGTTTTCAAAATTAAGTATTGTCTTTGACTATTGCTAAAGATAATATTTTGATGATTCATTTTGTTATTCATTTATCTTAGTATGGTCAAACATAACTTGAACTAATTGGTATATGTACATTCAATGTCTTTATGATTTTTGATGTCTATTGATGATTTACTCTTGTTTAAACCATCAAGTTAATAGTTTAACTTACTTTGATTGTGAATATCACTTTGAGTTAGTTAAACTTATTCCCTTGTTCTTTTGAACTTGATTCTTTACTGTCTATCTTCTGAAAAATCTTTTTAAAAAATTTGAATTTAAAAGGGGAGAAATACTTTAAGAGCTTTGAAATCTTATTGCTTCCTTATGGCTTATTGTATATGTTGATTAAACTTGATGATTTAACTCTCTTTGAGTTTGGATATTTTGAGATTATAAAATTGGTATCTTACTCTTGTTATTATTGCATATATTAATCAAAAATTGGTATCATTTGGTATCTTCAATAATTGATATCTTTTTGTTTCTTCTAAATTGGTATTTATTTGTGTGAAAAGAAGAAAAATTCTTTTCAAATCTATGCATTTTTTTTGGGAGAGAAATGATTTTTGTCATAATTCTTGAACTTATAAATCTTCTATGTTACCTTTAATTGGTATTTTTTTGTTAATGCCAACGGGGGAGAAGTATGCATAATATTTGTGATAATATTTGATATGCATAGAATTGGTAAAATATGCATGATGAAATGAAAATGAATCATATATGGATTTGTTACCTACAATATGCTCATGCTTGAATATTATTGGTATCATTTTATCTATGCATATTGATAAGGGGAGCGACAAATCCTTAGTTGATATATTCACTCTCATATGTAATATTTTACTCAATGATTGTCATCAACAAAAAGGGAGAGATTGTTAGCCTTATGGCTTCCACCCTTGTTAGTTGATTTTGATGATAACAATCATTGTGTTATGATTCTATTTGATTTGCATATTGTGTAAATTTGCAAACATGAATTGTGGTAAAATTCATCATGATGTTTGTATCTTTGCATCATGGACTTATTCTTGCAATATGGATTTGTTTTACCTAAAATTTGCATATGCCTAAAATGATAAACTTTAGTATCTTTATATGCATATTATTAGGGGGAGCCACAAATTATTGATTGATTTATTTGTTTCATTGATTGATTTATTTGTTCTATGTATATTCAATTATGCATATGATTACATTGTTATATACTCTTTATAATTGTCAAACTTTATAAAGTGATTATTTGGCTAATCTTATTAATTCATTGACATTATCCTATAGTTCTTATATATCTATTATAGTATATATATGCTTATAAGAACATGATTCAAGTTGTCAATTAATGAAGGCTCAACTATCATGAAGCTCATGCACTACATCATACTTTATGTGAATATGGATATATTGTATATTCACTAAGGACCATGAAGAGAGCCATTGCATTGATGCAATCCATTGATGAAGCCTAGCACAAGCCAAGCACAAGACTTGAAGATTCATTTATGAAGATCTTTCTTTTATTTTTGTGTGAGTGTTTAGGATTTATTATGTAAATCTCTCTTTAGGATGAACTATAATTGGCTCAATTGACTATGACTTAAGACCATAGGTTTTAACTTTGGTAAATCACATTTTGGTCAAAAATTGATTTAAACTCATTGAGGGCTATATGGACTCAAAAGACAAAATGTTTTATAAAATGCTGTTTTTTTGCTGACGAAAACTTCCAACTTCAAATGGTCATATCTCCCTCATCCGGACTCCGTTTTCGATGATCTTTATATGGCCGGAAAGCTTGAGAAGTCTAGTTTTTGAATATGTTAATTTCAGCTCAAGTAAAGATTTGGAGTTAGTCGATTAACCCTTGTATTAGTCGACTAATCGCAAGACAGTAGCTATATGTTGGAAAAATAAGCTCCTAATCGACTAACACTATGTCCTAGTTGACTAAGCACCTTCCTAGTCGACTAACACACCTCTCCTAGTCGACTAATCGACTCCGGAAATTTTTTCAAATGTATTTTAAATCTTCTAGTCGACTAATACTTGTGCCTAGTCGACTAAGTGACCTGACAGTTCATAACGGCTAGTTTTTAACAACTCCAAACGGCTCTATTTTGTCTCTAAACGGCTATATTCTTTTATGGGCCTATTTATACTCATTTTATGAGTCTTGAATCAACTAATGATCATACACAAACATATACAAACTTAGTTTATATCATTTTGTGTGATATTAGTCAATTGATTCATCATTCTCTCTTGAAGTCAAATTAGTTCAAATCTTTGAGAAATATTAGTGAGAGCTTATTTGTACATCATCTACTCTTTGAGGAGTTCTTTATTTGTAATTATTTACAAATCTTGTTGTAATTCTTGTGAAAAGTCTCTTTATAAACATTGGCAAAACGCTCTTTGTGAGGTTTGAAGAAGTGTTCTTTGTGAGCACTAGTGAGTGTTCTTTGTGAGCACTGTGGAGTGTTCTTTGTGAGCACTAGTGAAAATTCTTTGTGAGTTTAGGTGAGAGTCTTCCACCTCGGATAAAGAAGACTGTGTAAATGTTTCTCCACCTTGAAGGAGTAATCCTTAGTGGATTGCGGGAATCCTTGGACTGAGTGCTTAAGGCGAGGAGTAGACGGAGTTCGAACCTCGTTAAATTACTGTGTTTAATTTTTCACTCCCTCTCTCATTTCAATTAATTACTCATGTATATATTTGCTTGTGTTGAAATTAATTGAACCTAATTTTTATTTGATAATATTTGCTAAAGTTTGCCATAAACCCTATTCAACCCCCTCTAGGGTTATATATTTGGGACAACAGATTGAATATTGCAATCGACCGGTAGCTCGATAGTAGACATAACCACTAGTTTTGAAAAAGCCTTAAATGGATTTTGACCCCCAACGACCATATTATTACCTATGCTAATAAATACTCATTCTTTAGTGTTTGTTTGGGCTAATAATTATACACAAACACAAGCCAACATAGTATTCGTCATCCTTATGACATTCAAGTCTTAGAAACACATTTCTCTCTTGAGTCAATTAGTCAAATCTTTGAGAGATTATAGTGTGAGTTTTGAATTATTAAATCTGCTCATTAAGGAGTTTTTCTCGTACTTAAATATTTATTCATCTTGTTGCAAAAAGATTGGGTTGTAACCCTTGTTGGAGAAGGAGTAGGGTTAATTTGCTCATTAATTGTAAAGTTTAATCTCTACTCATCAAAGAAATTGAGTTTTCTATATTGACCTAGAAGAAGGATAGTGTAGGGTTTGATCACCACCTGGGAGAGAGATTGGGATTTGATCTTCATCTCGGAAAGAAGATTGGGTTTGGATTTTTTGCCCATGAAAAACGAATGGTTGTAGGTTTGGTCTCCACTCGTTAGCAAGATTGAGATAGTGGATTGAATCCTTGAGCGGAGTTCTTGAAGCGTGACTATAGGTAGAGCTCGAATCACGTTAAAATCGTAGTGTTTGATTTATCTCTCTCTCTTATATCATGTATTTATATTTCTTTATTACTAAAAATGCACCACGTTTGTTGCAAGTGTAAATTGTTATTAGAAAAAAATATTTTTAGAAAATCAAATATAATGTGAACAATGTAATTAAGATAAAATATTTAAGATTATTAAAATTTTGCCATTAAAAAAGATTGGAAATATCTAAACTGTATAAAAACGATATTAAATCGATACATGTGAACTTAATAAACTAAAAAAAATTGGGGTTATGTTTTTTCTTTCCACGACATAAACCCCTTTTGGAGGAACTATTGTGGAATGGAAAGGGTCTGTAATCCCACTCACAACGCATCATAGGTTAATATGTTGAATACCGGAGGCTTTCTCCTCGGTTGAGTGAGTGGCCACAGGGGACATACTTACAATTATGCTGTGTTTGGTAGGAGGGAAAAGTGGGAGGAGGGAAAGGGGAGGAGGGAAAAGTGGAGGGAAGTGTAAATTTGGGGGTGTTTGGTATGGGGGGAAGGGAAAAGGGGAGGGAAAAGTGGAAGGAAAAGGGGAGGGAAAAGTGGCCTCTTCTCATCCGCCCAAAAGTGGGCGGATTTGAGGAAGGAAATGCTGCATGGGGTTTATTTGAGGCTGGCTTTCCTATTTTGTCCTTCATATTTAATGAAAACCCACAATTGCCCTTATCTTACCTAAACTCCCTTCACTCTTCAGCAGCCCCTCCATTCTTGCAGCTGGATGAGAGAAACGGGAAGCTTTCTTGGTTGAAATGCTATTACTGCAAATGTACTATTACTGCAATACTGCCTTCTTCCAAAGTTGAAATGCTATTTCTGATTCATGTTGAACCATGGTCAAAGAGGCACCTGTTCTTAAATAAAGTCCATTATTTAGCTGTGCCTCCTTTGATGTTGAATATTTCTCAGCCCCGCTTTGGAACTGCATTGTCCTTGATAATGAGTCCAGCTGCATAAGAGGGGTTCAAGGAAAGAGAGTAATTAAGGGGGGTGGTGAATCATTCACCAACCTCATTGAGTGGAATCGACTATAATTGCCAATATATTGGTTTCTTTTGCTGATGTTATAATATGTTAAAATTCGGGTGAATTAATGGCTAATTAGAGTGTGATATATAAACAGGAATACGCTCTGAAAGTCATCACAACTAATGAGTCTTGGGCTAAACTTGTTAGGAGATCAATTCCTGCTGCAGAACTTTCGCTTGCCTAAATATGATTTTGATTCCACAGAGTTGAAGATGCAGCTGCTATTGCTTGTGCTCATTTTTCATTTTCATGTACAAATTGTACTCTCTGTTTGGTTTGATATTCTATAAAAATAACCTTTTTCTTTTTGCTGGTAGTCTTGCACAGCAAACATCAAATAAAAATTGAAATAATGTTAAAAATTGAAGCAGGGTTTCAATTTTCATTTGTTAATACTAGAAGCAGGGTTTCACATGATTGAAAATTGAAATTATGGTTGTGTAAATTTATTGCGCAAAGATGCGTCTATCGCCAACCGACTGCAACTTCCTAAACTCAACCACTAATTCTTTGCAAATTATGCAGGATGGTATCCGCCAAAAATTTGCCATTATGATAAGCTAAATGGATATATGTATAATTGAATCTGACGCTGGCAGTAATTAGAAGAAGGAAATCCCACTTATAAAATTATTATTTATCAATTATGAACATATAATCTTGTGAATCTTTTTAATGGTTATTAGAATTTAGTAGTATAATTTCATTTTGGTTAAATAAAAGTAAGGGTATAAATGTAATTTAGGTGCTTTACTTCCTTTCCCTCCTCCTTGTTTACCAAACACATGGAAGGAAGGAAACCACTTTTCCATCCATCATACCAAACACACAGGAAGAAAAAATAGTTTCCCTCCCCTGAGGAAGGAAAGCCCATCCCTCCTATTTTCCTTCCTTCCACTTTTCCATCCCTCCTACCAAACGGAGCATTAGGAGTATAAACTTGGTAGCTTTGTGAATTAGTACGGGAGGAAGTATTCAATTATTGGGAGTCGGACAACTGACATGGGAATTTAATTAATACTAAGAAACAGCTATGCTATGAGGTTTTTGTCACTTAGACCTTAGACAGGACAACAACAGTTCTCATAGAGAGAGAGAGAGAGACAGAGAGAGAGAGAGAGAGAGAATGGCTAAGCAGGGTTTGGGATGGATGGAATGGCTTCGAGGGTGGTTTTATGTGATATACGAGATGCTATTTCAGAGGATAGTGGCCAGTCATTTACAGAATCCATTTCCTTTACCTCCTCTCAACGATCTTACCTGCATTATCACCGGTTCCACCAGTGGTATCGGCCTCCAAATCGCCAGGTTTTTTT
The DNA here is from genome assembly GCA_017140935.1 of Hamamelis virginiana. Classification (NCBI taxonomy): domain Eukaryota; kingdom Viridiplantae; phylum Streptophyta; class Magnoliopsida; order Saxifragales; family Hamamelidaceae; genus Hamamelis; species Hamamelis virginiana. The sequence goes on along the minus strand of JAESVK010000443.1, from coordinate 22,150 downwards.
TTTTTCCCATTTCCCTTTCTCTCTCCACTCTTCTGTTTGGTTCCCGAGAAAGCTCACGAAATTATAAGCTTGACTCGGAACAAGTTGATGGGCGAAACTCAGTTCTTGAGTTGATTATTTCGTGTTATAGGGAACCAAGATAAGGGAAAGTTAGTACGAGGTTTCGATTTTCCTTTTGCTTCTCTTTCCACCAGTTTCTTACCAATCAAACGGAGCTTAAATGTAAATTTTCGTGTCATTTGTATTTTCTATCGCAGTAATCTGTGAAGTTTGCCGTGCTCTTTTTTCGCCCCTATCCTTCCCGATTCAAAATTATGTATGTGTATATATAGATATATTATTTGATGCTCAACTTCAGTTACTCTTATTGTGGGGGCTTTTCAATTTTATGAGTATGCTGTGAATCGTAATGTTTGAGCACTTGAGTGAAATTTATGTTTGGTCTCTTATTTGCATTATCAATCAGGGTCAACATTAGTTTTAGAATGGGTCTTTGAATGGCTTCTATGGGTATATTTAGGCCCTAAGTTATAGATGAATTTAGTGAATATATTCAGGAAAGTGGTTATGGATGAACTTATGAGTATATTCAAGAAGAGGTTGCATGGTTTGTGTCGTTTGCTAACAGTACAGTTTTAGTACGAGGGCTATTGTAGGGTTAAGTTTTAAAGTTAGGCTATGAAGAGATGCTTTGGAATTAAAACAATCTGATGATAAGTAGGAATAAGACTAAATATATGCAATGTATTTCTGGTGTAGCTAGAAGTATAAATGAAAGGAAGCAATGAAATTAGTAGCTACGGAATACCTAAAAATTCATTTTTCTTGTCTTGAACCAATTATCAAGGGGAGATTGAAGAGAACTGTGATTATGCAATTTAGAACAGGGTGGATGAATGAAGTGGAAAAGTGGTTCCAGAGTATAGTTTCATCGAAAAAAATTTAAAAGGAAAAATATGAGACTAGAATTCCTTGTTCAGGAAAAAAGGATGTCCTGCCATTCTTCATGACAGGGAATGCTCAACAGTTAAGATATCACAAGTCCATCAAATAGTCCGTAGGGGATATGGGGATGTTGAGTGTTCAGATTGGCACGTATAGGGTAGAAATCAATGCATTCGTGAGAAGTTAGAGGTAACACTAACTGAAGGTAAGATGTGAGGAAGTTAGCCAAGATAGTTTGCTCATGTGCAACAAAGACCTGATTACCCCAGTAAAGAAGTGTAGTTTGATTCAATTAGTTTGTGGAAGAAGACACGATCACCTGTAGTTTGACGGAAGATTTAGAGTGAAATGGTGAAAAACTTGTCTAGATAACACCAAGTACTTAGGATGAGACTTTGATGGGCTCACCTGAGTTTCTTACTTTGTTCCACTTTATTCGGAATATGCTGTTAATTTGGTCAAGTTTCAACTCACCCATTTGCATTCTATGCATAAAGGGTATTGGAAAATGTTTATGATTTAAGCACGGAAGCAAATATATTTAAGTAGTTTCAACTGGCTTAGATGTGCCAGCAGTGCAGATTAGGTAGCTTCCTTAAAGAGATTCCATCCCTCCGTGGGCAATGCTGATGCAATTGATCAGTGATGTGCCTTGTTCTTGAACAAGTTCAGTTTGAGCTCAATTTCCGTGCAAGATTTGAGTCCCAGAATGTCATATTCTTTTTACTCTTTCTTAATGCAATACCAAAGCTTCTTGAACCCTTAAAATGGTGGATAATATTAACGAGAAACATAAAAGATAAGTCTTGCTCTTACTGTACAAGAGAATTAGATATGTAATAAAATTGGATGCAAAAAGCATGTGCAAGGCACCCTCCAATGCATGAACCAAGTGATGCGTGTGGTTGTGAGGTTTGTTATGAATTTGTGGAAACATCATTTGAATGTGTAAGCACAATTTGCATAACAAAATGATGCACATGAACCATTCTGTATTATTTCTTTCCTTTTGCTTTTTATTTTTAAGCATAATGATTGTCATACATCAGAAAAAAACCTTATAATAATATAATATACTCCCTCCGTCGTACAAAGATAAGCCTTCTTTCCTTTTTTGGCTGTCCCAAAATGATAGTCCATTTTGAGAAGTCAAATTATATTTCTTTTAACTTTCCCGTATCATCCTTTATTATTCCAAGAATGGCTTGACATGACACCAAATGCAATTATAGAAGAAGGGTAGTTTTGGAAAGAAAAGGTAAAAAAGATCACAAATCAATGCATTAATGACTTTTCTTAATATGCGTAGCTTTTTGAAAGAGGACTAACTTTATGGGACAGAGTGAGTAGTGCATAAGCATTATCTAAGGATATGATGTAGACTTAAACTTTCACTTGGTGTTTATGTTTATTTTGTGCTAGAATTAGAGTGACCAAATCATGAATTAGTATTTCCTGATAAAAAAAAATTGTTGAATTAATATTCCTGAAAGGCATAATGTCTATACTGCTTATGGGATAATTAATGCATAACAACAGTACCTAGTTTATTATGTTGGCAAAATTGGGTGTTATCTACTTATCTTAAATTCTGATTGGTTAATAAGGATACTTGTTCGAAATTCTGATTGGTCGCCTAAACATATGTAAAGTTGTGATAAAGGAAATTACATGGCGGAAAATATAATGACTAGTCGATTGTAGTTAGGTTAATTTTGGATAGAGATGTACTATGCTTGTGAGCTATTTTACATGGACTCAGTATATATGTCATGTGGGTTTATTCTAATCCTTATATCTAAGGATGTGAGGATGTGGTTGAATTGTCGAAATGTTTCAATTTTTCTTCCACATACTTGTGTAAAATGATGTGTCGTTGTAATTTTAAAATAATAATGTAACGAAGGGACATATTAAGAAAGTATTGTTGGGTTGTTGGACTTGACTGTGGAGTATGTGTTTAGCTTTATGCCCTTGCTGCATATCCCATGCTTATACTCGTGTTATGTTGTGTTGTGTGCGATATGGTCACTTCATACTTTAAAGTATACATGGAAGTTTGGAACATAGTTTCTGTGTAACTGTTGATTGCTGTTGGTGGTGAAAGCTTTCTTGAGAGAGAAAAGAATTGAAGGCTGCGTTTCTATTATTCAACCTTAGAAAATGAAAGAATACAATAAAGGAGTTTAAATAAGAAAACCCTACTACACTAAAAGATTAAACTACCCTTAATGAAATAACTAAAGACTAATTAAAAGTAAAAATCAGAAAAAAAAAAAAACCCCCCAAACCCCCCCCCCCCCCCTTAAACTCATGATGCAAGCCCAGAGAGCATCGAGAGTTTGTGAAGCAGAAATCGAAAGCAAGCATACGTGTGAGTTTTGGTGAAGAAATCAGCAAGCTGGAGAAAAGAAACATGGGGAAGCTGAATAGTCCCTAACTGGAAATGTTGGTGTACAAAATCAAAGTCAATCTTGATGTGTTCGGTATGCTCATGGAACACAGAGTTATGAGTAATTTGAATGGCACTTTGATTATCGTAGTGCAAAGGTATAGGGCTGGGGGGAAACCCCTAAGTCAGAGAGAAAACTAGCGAAGCCAAACAATTTCAATTGTAGCTTGAGACAAAGCATGGTATTCAGCTTCAGCTGTGGAATAGGCAACTACAGTTTGCTTTTTGCTTTTCTAGAGAATCTCCGAGAAAAACACAGAAGCCAGAAGTATATTTGTGATTGTTAGCATCACCAACTCAATCAGAGTCAGCATATGCACTAAAGTCTAGACTGGAAGATGAGGAGAAGAATAAACTTTGGAAAATGGTGCCACGAATATAATGAAGAACTCTCAAAAGAGCACCCCGATGAGCCGATCGAGGAGCAACGGCAGACTGACTAAGCACATGAACGACATAAACAATATTAGGATGAGTAAACCAGACTATCAACCAACTCTTGATAGGAGGTAGGATCATCCAAGAGAACACCATCAGTAGCAGAAAATTTAGCATTCAGTTCCGTTAGAGTATCCACAATCTTAGTATCAGTGAGCTGAGCATGGTGAATGGCCTCATTTGCATATTTAGCCTGAAACAGGAGATAACTAGAAGGGGAAGAAACAACCTCAATACCTAGAAAATAATGGAGAGCGCCTAAATCTTTTATTTTAAACTCTTTAAACAGATGACTCTTCACTTCCTCAATAGTATATGGATATGAATTGATAATGATTATGTCATTGATGTATAAAAGGACAACCATGGTAGTAGAAGAACGATGAATAAACAAAACAGAATTATAAGCACTAGGAGTGAAATCATTACTAGACACGACAGATTGAAAACACTCATACTAAGCCTAGGGCGACAGTTTTAAACCATAGAAAGCTTGATGAAGACGAGAAACCGAACCCTGAGAATGAGGAAGCCCATGTGGAGGACACACATAAACCTCCTCAGATAGAGAACCATTAGAGAATGCATTTTTGGCATCAAGTTGAAATAGTTTCCATTTACGAACAACAGCCACTGATATAAGCGTATGAACTGTGGTCATTTTGGCAACGGGAGCAAAGGTCTCCTTATAATCCACACCGTACTCCTAATAAAACCCTTTGCAACCAACTGAGCTTTATAATGCTCCGAACCGTCAAAATTAGTTTTCACTTTGTATACCCACTTGCATCCAATGAAATTTTTACCAACACGCAAAGAAACTAACTCCTAGGTGCCAGTCTTATGAAGAGAATTAAGTTCAGCTTGCATAACATCAATTCAATTAGGGTCAGAACTCAGAATAGGTTCCCTTATAGGACTGAGGCTCAAAGTAAGAATCAATGGGAGTAAGAAAACTACGATAAGACAAAGGAGTGACATGGGTTAGAGAAACTAAGTCTTACCGGAGGGGGCGACGAACACGCAAAGGATAATGAGGAGATGGCGGATCAGCATCCAAGGGAGCAGTTGGTAGAGCAGTAGCGCTAGGTTCCAGAGAAAAAATTGGTGGAGAAGAATGTCTAGAGTACACTGAAAGAAATGAGGGAAACTCAAGATAAGAGGGAACATAAGTGGTAGAGGGAAGAGACGATGAGTCCATGTCATAAACAAATTCCTTAGAAGGAACAAAAGAGGGAAAAAGGGTAAATGGAGATTAAGTCTTCCTTAATAAAAGCAACAAAACGGAGAGGAATAGTGAAGAAAGGAATGCGCTCAAGAAATGCCACATGACGAGAAACATACAACCTCTTAGAGATAGGATTATAACACTTGTACTTTTATTGAGTGAGACTGTAACTCGAAAAGACACAAACATGGTTCAAAGTCTGGGTTGAGACCGAGATAACTGGGCCGAGACCGAGATAATTGGGCCGAGTAATCTAGGTCTGGGTAGGGACTGAAACGAGAAGTTCTTCTGAGTCGAATATATGAGGAGAAATCTCATATTTTCATTTAAACCAAGATTTTCGTCATTTTGTCTTGTCTCGGCCGAGACCTCGGTCGTCTCATTTTATCTCGACCGATATCTCGATTGTCTCGTTTCATATCGGTTATCATGTCTCGTCTCGGCTGAGATCCCAGTCATTCAAACATATTTATTTAATTTATAAGTTAGTCCATTTTATTATTTTTAAGGAGTAGTTCTTTTATGATATTTAGAAAAACAACCTAATACTTCATTTGTACAAAAAACAAAGGTTTAATTTTTACTAATGTAGAAGAATGAAATCCATTCTGTCCCACATCGCCTAAATGAAAGGCTTGCTATAGCTTCATATACCTGTATTGGGTCCTCCACCTACAAGCTTAGGCTTTTAGGTGGGAATGGAAACTTAACA
>JAESVK010000443.1:0-16365 GCA_017140935.1 Hamamelis virginiana | reverse complement strand
AGCTTAGGCTTTTAGGTGGGAATGGAAACTTAACATGGTATCAGAGCATTGGTTATCCACGTGACAAGGCCCAAACGAGCCTGCTCGTGAGGGAGAGTGTAGAAGAATGAAATCCACTTTGTCCCACATTGCCTAAATGAAAGGCTTGCTATAGCTTCATATACTTGTATTGGGCCCTCCACCTACAAGCTTAGGCTTTTAGATGGGAATGGAAACTTAACAACTAACAACTATATTCTTTTTAAAAAGTTAAAATTTAACAAATTATTCCATGATATTGTATTGCTCTAGCGCCTATTTTGACGTTTCTTATGATATTCTACCCCTAAGTTATTTATTTTTGCTTATTTGATAAGTTCAATGTGTTTGTTTTATTTTTTCTGAGTTTTCTATGATTTTATTGTTTTTAACATTCTTTCATGCCTAAAGTTGTATATCGGTCGAGACGCGACGAGATGTCCGTGACCGAGATGTCCGCGACCGAGACTTTGAACCATGGACACAAAGAGTAGAGCAAGCGTTTAGTTTAGTATGATCGTGTTTAGGGAGAAGAACAAAACAAGAACAACCAAACACCCGAAGTAAAGAGTAATTGGGAGATTGACCAAAAAGCTTCTCATAGGGAAAAATACAAGAAAGAAAAGGAGTAGGAATACGGTTAATAACATAAACTGCTGCAAGGACAGCTTCACCTCAAAAGACAGAAGATACAAAAGAAGAAAAGAGAAGCGAGCGGGCACTATTAAACATATGATGATATTTGTGTTCAACAAGCTCATTTTGTGCAGGAGTATTGGCACAAGAGGATTGATGACCAACACCAAGGGTCAAAAGAAAATAAGTAAATTCATTTTAATAATATTCTCCTCCCAAATCAGAACGAAGAAATTTGATAGAAGGAGAAAACTGATTTTGAACCATGGCGTGGAATTCCTTAAAAATGTGAAATAAATCAAATTAATGAGATAGAAAATAAACCCAACATAATTTACTGTAATAATCAATGAAAGAAACATATTATAAAGAACCACCTTTAGTTGCAATAGGGGAAGGACCCCACACATCAGTATGGACAAGAGAAAATGGAGAATAAAAAACTGAGGCACTTTTATTAAATGGTAAAGCTTTCATTTTGCGAGTTTGCACCTGCTATAATTTTGAACATCACCAACAGACACTGGACCTAACCGACATGACAACACTAAACTCTTTAAACGATCCCCAAACACATGACCTAATTTAGAGTGCCGCAAATAAAAAGGGAGAAAAGTCATTATTTAGAGAGTGACGAAAAAGCTCACGAACTACTAGAGACTGGAATCTGCAGACTGTCCACAGTGTAAAGATCCACAACTCTATGCCCTGTCCCAATCTGGTTCTTGGACACTCGATCCTGCACAAAGCAACACAACACAATGGGAAGAAAAGAAAAGCACGTCAAAACCAGAATAATATATACGACTAATAGATTGTAGACTAACAGGTAATTGAGGAACATAAAATACATCAGGTATTGACAAAGTAGCCATAGAAGAAGAAAGAACAAAACTAATAGATTTAACCGACATATGAAACCCATTTGCAGTGACAATAGTGATGGGTGAAGTGAAGATTTTTGATAGAAAGAATTGCTCTGATTTTCATTTACATTAGAATGAAAAATACAACATAATATCTAGGAGATGGTTGCAATATGCAAGTCATAAAACTAGGACCAAATCAAGCTAATAGAGGAAAATCCTCTACTAAACTAGGAAAGAAAATAAACGATGGAATCTGGTAACATAGTACCAGTTTTTCCTTATTAAAGTATACCAAAAATATACTAACACAATCCCTAAAATTCCTGACTAACTTTAAGCAAGAATTCCACACTCCCCCTCAAGCTGGGTTATAGATGTTCTACATACACAGCTTGTGACTCAGTTCTTCAAAGTTAGTTCTTGGAAGAGCTTTAGTGAGTATGTCTGCCGTTTGGGACCTTGTAGGGGTGTAAACTAGCTGCATAATTGCCTTCTCAATCTTCTCTGAGATGAAATGTCGATCTATCTCGATGTGCTTTGTTCTGTCATAATGCACGGGGTTCTTTGCAATGCTTATGGCAGCTTGGTTGTCACAGAACATCTTGATGGGCTTCTCAATTGTTAATCCCAGCTCACTAAGCAGTCTCTGTATCCACATTCCTTCACAAATACCAAGAGCTAGTGCTCTAAACTTAGCTTATGCACTGCTTCTTGAGACTACGGGCTGTTTCTTGCTTCTCCAAGTCACGAGATTTTCCACAAACATAGGAACAATACCCAGATGTCGATCACCTGTCTGACACATCTCCAGCCCAATCTGCATCTGAGAAGACTTCAACATCTCTATCGTCATTCCTCTTGTATAACTGATCTCTTCCTGGAGTCATCTTAAGATACCTCAAAATTCTATTCACAGCTTCCATATGTTCTCTGTTGGGTTATTCATAAATTGACTCACGACGCTAACAGAGAAACCAATATCAGGTCGAGTGTGTGAAAGGTAGATAAGTCGCCCTAACAAGTCTCTGATATCTCCCCTGTCGACTGGTGCACTATCTTTTTCAGTTCCTATTTTCTTGGTTGAATCCATTGGAGTGTTTGCAGGTTTACATCCAAGCATACTTGTCTCCTTTAGTAAATCCAGAACATACTAACGTTGGGAGACAAATATACCTTTTTTAGATCGTGCTACCTCCATGCCAAGAAAATATCTGAGATAACTGAGGCCTTTGATTTCAAATTCCTTGGCTAAAAGCTTCTTTAATCTCAATAGTTCCTCCTCATAGTCACCAGTTAGAATGAAGTCATCGATGTATACAATTAGTAATGCTATCTTCTTTTCTGGAGAGAATTTCACGAACAGTGTGTGATCTGCCTGACATTGGGTGTATCCATGCCTAACCACTGACTTTGCAAACTTGTCAAACCATGCACGAGGAGATTGCTTGAGCCCGTACGAGTATGTTTGGAAAATTGGTAGATTTCACAACTGAAAAACTTTGAACTTTTATTCATAAACAAAGAGGGAAATAGTTTTCTAGATACATGAAATTCGGATGACCAAGGCGATAGTGCCATAACATAACCTCACTATCTTTATTGACACATGAATTTAAAGCTGATTGACTCTTAAAGGACACACAACTTGTATTCTGAGCTTGTCTTCTTAGAAGAGTATCGTCTTTGAGAAGATAGAGTCCATAACTCATCTCAGCACTGCCAATCCTCCTCCCTGAATCCAATTCCTGAAATTCACACAAGTTTGAGAAGAATTTAGTTACACAATTAAGATCACGAGTCAATTTACTTATTGAGAGTAAATTATAGTCCAGATTAGGGACATGGAGAACAAAGTTTAGAGTCAGGTCCTTTGTAATCCTGATTGAGCCTGTTCCTTTAACTTTGGATAGGGATCCATCATCTATTCGGACTGTATAATTCTCATTACACGGGCTGTACTTGTGAAGTATGTTTGCATCTCCCGTAATGTGATCTGATGCTCCAGAGTCAATGATCCACGGACTCATGTGCCTTTTATTAGCTGTAAGGGCTTTTGAAAAATTACCTTTTTGTGTAAACATGCCAGTTCTAGAGGCAAAAGTACTTGATTGAGATAGAGAGTTCTCACTAAAGAGTTTCTGTAGAACCTCAAGCTGCTCTTTGGTGAAAGGGCTTGTCTCAGTTGGGGAAAGATTGTCATCTGTGGTAGTAGCAACATTAGCACGGCTCTCTCTGTCATTCGCTGGTCGCGATGACTTCCAATCGGCGGGTTTGCCATGAATTTTCCAGCAATTTTCTGTGAGATGTCTTGGTTTGCAGCATTGGTCACACCATGGTCTCCCTTTTCTCTGTCGATTTTCATTGTTGTTGTTCGACGGGAGTCCTCGAGCTGCAAAAACAGATCTTTCAAGTGTTGGAGTAGAGTTTTGAGATCCCATCATCACCTTCTTCCTATTTTCCTCACGACGAACTTCTGAGAATGCCTCTCTAATACTCGGAAGAGGCTTAATCCCCATCACTCTCCCTCTGACTTCATTTAAATTTTTGTTGAGGTCGAGAAGGAATTTGAACGTCCGTTTTTTGCTCCAAAATTCTCCTGTATAAAGTTGTGTCTTTAGGGCACTTCCAGGTGTGGACTTTGAACATGTCGAGATGTTGCCAATGACCGGTGAGAGTGTTGAAATACTGAGTGACCGTGAGATCTCCATGGTGTAGATCGTGCAATATGGCTTCAATTTCAAGTAGTTCTGAGGTATTTTCAGAACTTGAGTATGTCTCCCTTGCAGCATCCCAGATTTCCTTCGCTGTCCCGTACAAGAGAAAATTTTCTCCTATATCGTTGGTCATCGAATTAATCAGCCACGACATCACTATGTGATTCTCGGTCTTCCATACCTTGAATTTGGGATTATTCTTCTTTGGAATGGTGACTTCACCAGTGAGATATTCATCTTTGCCTTTCCGTAGATAAACATCATCACGTACTGGGACCATTGGAGGAAATTATAGCCGTTGAGTTTGTGACTTGTAATGAGAAGAGAAGTGCTTTCCGCTACGCCATGACTGTTCGCAGCTGGTGTGTTTTCTGGATTGGAGGTCACTTCGGATGTTGAGCTTTGTCTCTCAGTAGCCATGCCGTATTTTGTCATGTGGGAGAATTAGGTTTTCAGAGGTAGGCTCTGATACCATAAAGATTTCTGAGAGAAAGAATTGCTCTGATTTTCACTTACATTAGAATGAAAAATACAACGTAATATATAGGAGATGGTTGCAATATGCAAGTCATAAAACTAGGACCAAATCAAGCTAATAGAGGAGAATCCTCCACTAAACTAGGAAAGAAAATAAATGATGGAATCTGGTAACATAATACCAGTTTTTCCTTATTAAAGTACACAAAAATATACTAACACAATCCCTAAAATTCCTGACTAACTTTAAGCAAGAATTCCACATGAAGAAAGAGAGACATAACGACTAAGTATAGAAAGATATGGAGTCATATGATGAGAGGAACCAGAATAAAAAATCCAACCGGTGGAAGTTATACTTGAGGGATCAGAACTACCAAATTTGAATGGAGAGTGGATAGAGCAAAAGCCTATGACTGTGACTGTGATGCTAACCAAGTCTGAAATTGCTCAAACATAGATGAGACCTGAGAGTTAGATATTGTTATGGCAGGAGGCATAATTATTAAAGGCGCAAGGCGCAAGGCGCACCCTAGGTGCAAAGGATTCTTGGGGCCTAGGCGTAAGGTGCAACAAAAAGCTCGGACCCAAGGGAAGTGAGGCGCATATTTTTTGTTTATCTGTTTTTTTATGCACACCAATCCCAAAAGCATAAATACACATCTTTTTAACCTACACTAATGTATATTAACGTTTTCAAAGAGTTCTACTAAATTTAATATATTTTTTTAGAATTTTATTACATTTAAATTTTTTTTTAATATTTTATGGATTTTTATTATAATTTTACTATTTTTTAAAAATTATTTTAAGAAATTTTATTAATTTTAACATGTTTTTAAAAGTTTAAAATAATTTTTAACATATTTTTAATTGTTAATATTTAATATAACATTTTTATTAATTTTAACATATTTGTTAATTTAGTTTCATATTTGTTAGCATTTTTATAATTTTTAAACATAATTATGAAGTAGAAAGATATAAACTTAAAATAAATATTATGACATTATATATAATAAATTGTATAATACTCCCTCCATAATGTGCATATATTGACTAAACAAGCAGTTTAAGAAATACATTGATTGCTCTGACTTTATTATTTTTTGAAGTTTGTGTTCCAATTTTACCCTTCTAAAATAAAGAATGAGGGCTCATTCTCCAAGTTTATTTGATAAAAGGGTATAATGGGAAATTCATTCTAATTTTACATATGAAAAGTCAAAATGATCACATAATTTTGGACATCCCAAAATGGAAAGGTGATTACATAAATTGGGATGGAGGGAGTGGAGTATATGAAATTAATAATATAATTTAATATTATGTATTAATAGTATAATTGGTGGTCCGTGGAAACTAAGGTAGCTTTGACTTGGTCAAAGCCCAGCCACATGGCCACGTACACAGCCCATTAAACACATGCACCTTTTTTTTTTGTTGACAAAAACAAGAAAAGAAAGGCACCTTTGACTAAAGTTAAAGCTCACCCATACTCCCACATATAGAGACACATGCACTGGCGCACTGTGTATGAATATATATATACAATTATACACAGAATCTAACGGCTGGGATATAAGCTTTAAGAGCCAATGATCCATCAGGTGCGCCTTTCTTGTGCTTTGCGCTTGGCAAAAAGCCCCTCTCATGTGCACTTTTTTGGGGCATGAGGGAATGCGCCTTGCTTTGCCTGAAGCCATACCCAATGCTGTGCCAGCTTGCACCTTGCGCCTAGGTGCGCTTTTCATAACTATAATAGGAGGTACAGCGAGAGTAGCTTATGGGCGAGGAGAAGAAGCAGTAGGAGAACGTTGCGGAAAAAGCTTAGGGCAAGCATGCTTCCACTGGCCTTTCTGATGGTAGAAACTACACTCATCTGAAGTAACACAAGGTTTAGGTTTTCCAGTTACTTTGATAACTGATCCAGTAGGGGTATGGAGCAGAGGGCCCATGAGGAGGATGCAACAAATACTAATTCCACTTATGAAACGAGCGTACACATTTTGAGACGAGTCTCTTCGGCCATAAGTTCGCGAACTGCATCATTAAGAGTGGGTAAAGGAACACGATGCAGAATAGCCCCACGAAGAGGTTCAAATTGCTCAAATAGAGCCATCAGAAACTGGACGAAATATTGGCGATCTCGCTTCTGAATATAAGCAGGAAGACGCAGACACAGTAATTCTGGAGAATCCATGAGGGCCAACTGATCCCAAATTACTGTCTAATCTCATTATAAAACTCTTGAATGGTTTTATACTTCTATTTAGCGGCTCGAATGGACACCCCAAATTCAAACTCTTTGACAAAGTTGGATTCAAGATAGATCTCCTCAAGGTACTCCAAATCTGATCAGCCGTATCAAATTTGGGAAGATTCTATCCAATACTTGGTTCGACAGAGTTGTGAAGCCAATTGAGAACCTATGCGTTCTTCATCTACCATGTTGCTAGAGCAGTCCTGTATCCTTCAACTTTTGAATTCGTGGGTTTTGTAGTCGTGCCATCAATATAACCCCATCGTTCCCGACCCATCAATTTTATTTTTTTTCATAATCTTAGCCTAGTAGGTGTAGTTATCCCCAGCCAACCAAATTGTAATGGCCTGAATCTTATCGTCAACCATCAAGAAACAATTGATGAACACGCTAAAGAGGCTAGATACTTATAGAAACCAACCCACAAGAATATCGGACACTTTGAAAAATGAAAAGAATGAATTAACTAATTAGAAAACTGGTTTTTTTTTTTTTTTTTTTTCTATTTATTTATTTTAAATGATAAAACCATTGGGGACAACAACAATGAATACCTAAAAGAATTGATCAAAATAATCCCAACTCGTAATGAGAGAGAACCCTAACCCGTGAGGAGAGAGAAAACCTTAACCGTGAGAAGAGAGACCAAGAGAGATGCCGGAAGGAGAGAGAGACACCTAGAGAAGAGAGAGTGCCGAGAGTGAGAGAGAGTACCGAAAGTAGAAGGGAAGAGAGAAAACCGAGAGAGATCTCTCGAGAAGAGAGATGCAAAAAGGGAGAGAAGCCAGAGAGAGAGAGAGAGAGAGAGAGAGAGAGAGAGAGAGAGATATTGGCTAAAAGAAAGAGAGATACCGGCCAAGAGAAAACAATCCAATTCTTTGGTGCTATCAAACCCTAAGGCTCTAATTCCATGAAAGCTTTCTTGAGAGAGAAAAGCCTTGAAGGCTGCATTTCTATTATTCAACCTTAGAAAATGAAAGAATACAATAAAGGATTTTAAATAAGAAAACCCTACTACACTAAAAGACTAAACTACCCTTAATGAAATAACTAAAGATTAATTACAAGTAAATATCAGAAAACATAAAATACAACTCACAGGTGGTGCATTGTAATTGGAGAGGTAGGGCGTGGGTGATTTCACATATTCCCTTCCTTTAAGTGTGGTAATTACCAATGAAGTATAATGGAAAGAGCCTTTATGTCTAAAACAAATCTTTGAGGATGATCCCGAAGGGTTGAAGGTGACAGAGAGTACTCTTTGTCTGGATCAATAAATAAAGGACCTTATGTGCAATGGCTTGCTTATGTTGATTACATAATGTCATGTTGGTTGTTGATCACTAAATAACACATTGATTTTTATTTTCTCATATTCCAATGAGCTAAATATAGTTACCGAAGAGCTTCGTAATGAAGATACCTTGTATATAATTTATATACTTAAGCCTTTGTATGTTCATATCATAATGCAACTCCTATTACATGTTGCAGAAAGCTGTAGTAATTCACAACATTCTCATCCAGATTCCAGGGTTATCCCAAATTCAAGAAAGTAAAAGGCCTTATTATGCCTCCTACATAATGAATAGCTATGGTAAAGGTGCTGTAAACCATGAACGGTTGAAGGTGGTTCAAATGAGGAAAAATCAAATTAGTGGTTATCAAAAGATATATTAGAGCAACTATTGATTAGATTTGTTCCCAGGTAATATCAAATTATGAATTACTCACGTGCTTATGTTCTCAAGGTTAGCTTTGATGGTGGATCATCTCATTAGAAGGAATTTTGGGAATCCCGAATTGTTATGTTATGTGTAAAGGAGCGGTGGAAACAGTTGATCAACTTCTTATTCACTGTACATGGTAGCGCAATAGCTGTGGGTCTATTGTTTTAGTACTTTTGGGTGTCTTGGGTTTTGTTGTACAAAGTTTTCTCCGTGATGGATGGTGTAGGAGTCGCAATGGAGATTCCTTGTCTGTGTGGAAGCTGGCGGCTCATGTCATTTTTTGGACTATTTGAGGGAGAGAAACAGAAGAATTTATGATGTAGTTGAGCTTTTTGTGGATACACATAGGAGAAAAGTACTTAGAAATCTATTTGTTTGGAAAGGACTGACAGTTTTTGGTGACTGGAGCGTGTTCCAAAATTTGTCTGGTTCTCTTTGTTGTAGTTGTTTATGATTTTTGGTTTTTGGTTTGACTTTTTGTCTTTATGGCTTGTATACCTCGCGTGTACTGGGGTGTTTAACCCTTAATAGTTTTAATGATATTTCATACTTTTACTTGACCTAATAAAAAAAAAACTTTGTTGTGAGTTTTACAAGAAAATTGCTTAACAACTGATTGTTTAGAGTATGTAGTCAATGTTGGCTAAGTTGAATTTTTCTCGCCTAACATTATGTTCTCATTTGAGGAATTTCTCACCTAATGTTAAAGGAACTATTGATTATTGGTTTGTTCCTGGGTAACAATATATTACTGGTTACGCGTGTTTATGCTCTTAATGTTAGTTGGGAGTTTTACTGGAAAATTGGGTGGAGATACTTTTTTAGAGTAGGTAATCCATATCGGTTATGTTGGATTTTTCTTGCCTTATGCTCTGCCTTGAGGAATTGTGGAGGCATTATGCACTTGTGATATGCTTGCTTAGGTTACCAGTTCTACTGGCTATCCAACATAATGAAGTACTTGAGCCAAGATTTTAGATAAAGAATTTTTAGAATGTATTACAAAGTTGTATTTCTTATGGAAAAGATTTAAAAAAAATATGAGTTCTTTTGTGGCTGAGATCTCATATTATTACTTGTGACATCAACAAATTTCTGTTTTTCATGTAATCAATCAAACACCATTAAGTGACAGATTTCTCATAACACAGTTTACAAGAGTGCCTTTTTCTTACGATCAATGTGTTAAAAAATAGTGTGCATTTGACTACAATTTTAAAAACAAATGTGATTAAATCTACAAAATTAAATGATGAGACAATTTTTCATATAATGATAAAAAACCATAAATCACTATTATATTTAAACAAAAGAAATAATTAATTTAAAAGTTTTTTTGGTATTTTTAATTATTAGAAGGGAGAATATATCTTTTATATTCCAAGGAAAAGGGTTAAGCATGAATAATGTGTCTGAACTGGGCTGGACTAGATGGTTAGACTGGTAAGCTGGTGAAATGGTCCCTTTTTTGGTTCAGTTATTTAGTTGGATTGTTTAAGATATAGACCTAGACTAAACCAGTGCAAACTGGCCAATTTTCATCTGGATTGGTGAGAATCGGGTGGTTAGACCATTGGATGGGTTTCTATTTATCTAAAAAGGATGTTGCTTAAAAAAAAAAAAAAAAATCTAATAAGGGTGCAAGTGTTAATACCGTTTGAAGCCCCATAAAAGTTGAACCATGGTAAGTCCACCTATGCATTTTGAATAAATCTTCACTACATATATTATTTAAGCTTTCCAAATGAACACACAAAAAACGAAAACCAATTTTATCTAAAATAATATATAATTAGTATTAAGTGGTTGATTGATTGATCAATGGTTGACCTAATGATCCACCCACTTGATTGGGTTTATGTCTGGTCCGGTTTGATAGCTATAGATGTGACACATTCTATTTATTTGCACATAGAATCATATAGTTTCTTTTGTTGAACAGACAATTGGCAGAATCAGGGGCACATGTTGTTATGGCAGTAAGGAAACCCAAGGCAGCTCATGAGTTGATCCAGAAGTGGCAGAGTGAGTGGTCTGGAAGGGGCCTCCCTCTTAATATTGAGGTAATTAATAACCAAGGAACACTGCATAACAGAAGTTGTCAACTCTCGGTGTCTCTTGTCCTTAAAGATTGCACTGGTGAAAGTTAGAATGTCATGAACATTAATACATGTAGATGTTCCCCTTGGGGAGCAGCTCATGAGCTGAAACTGTCTGATAGGACAATTGCTGTCACCCAATCTTAAGACCTTTTTATTTTCCCTGTCTTGGTTCATTTGTCAGCCATACAAGCTATTATATATACGTTCTTGCTGAACATTTAATAATCTTATGAATTGTGCTGATCATTGAGACATCCTTCTTCAATTGGTTATGCCAATGTGGTACGAATCAATTTAATTTTTTAGTTGTGGGATGGCTGACTTTAATTTGTGACTTTTCAAGGTGATGGAAATTGATCTTCTCTCCTTGGATTCTGTCGTGAGATTTGCTGAAGCCTGGAATGCACGTTTAGGACCCTTGCATGTTCTTATCAATAATGCAGGGATATTCTCCATCGGAGGTTGGTCTTTTAAATTAATCACTTGTATGTAATTATTACAACCTTTCTGATGTTTCTTTTCTTAGCTGTCACCACTATATGAATACTATTTGTAATTTCTGATGACTTTATTGGTAGATGATAAATTCTAGAACCATAATCTGGTCTTGAATGGATTTTTACCAGGTTCTGTAGTTTTGGATGTTGCATTATTTATCAAAAATGTATATCTTGGCTGTGAAAGTTACCAGTTTCATTGTGTCTTCTTAGTTACTCATAGTTTTATTACTGGAAAGTTCAAGTCATATGATAAATGCTGGTAACCACTTAGGTTGGATTATGGATGGAATCAGGATCACAATATGACAGTTACTGTGCGATTAATGTCATTTTGAACTCCCCTCCTATTCTTTTCCATGTATTCTTCAGGCTATCTTGAAAATTGTAGTATATTGTCTTATAAAAAAAATTTGTGGTGGATTGAATTGCTAGAATAGTTATTAGAGTGATATATTCTTCGGGCCATCTGTTATTTTGAACAAATATTGGCTTGGGAGACATTATGCAAATACCAGAATTGGTAAAAGATCAAAATGGTTGAAACTCATGAAAACATATAACAAAAGTTATTAAAATTTAATATATAGTACATCTGTAAGCAACTAAAAATGCATTAGTTAGAATCATACAGTAGTAAATGCAACTAATATGGACTGTACAGCTTTTACATCCATTCTTTTTTACATTAATATAATTATTATTCGCATTGAGAAAAAGACGGTCAGTACATGCTAGTTAATCAAATTTAAATTGCTTTAAAAAAAAAACTTACATTTACTTTTCAATTTTATTATTTGGGGCGTAGATCGAAAAGAAAATTTTTTCCTCAACAAATTATATAATTCCATGGATTTGAAAGATTATCAATTGGCCAATATTCTTTAAATAATTCTTCTTTAATCAAGTTATCTTGTACCTTCTTGTCCCCAATTGGATAAGAAATAAAATTGATTGAGGGAAAGGATATAAAGAAGTGGGGTAGATCTCCTCCACAATGATGATTCATGTGGAGAGATGAGATTAAAAAACAGCTAAAAGTATAGAGAGGCGTCCTGGTAGAATTCCCATGTCAAAGCTCCCCCTTTAGCTAGGTAATCTACTTGTGATGCTTTTATGGATGTGAATTTGTCTCAAATGTGCTGGAAGGGCCTGTGAAGCCTTCTGCTTGACAGTTGAATCCACCTCAAGAATGACAGATGCTAACCTGCTCTGTTGTCTCCTATAGGTCCCATGGCCCCCCATCCAAGATCAAGAAACCTTGTAAGATGGGAGTGCCCAAAGCTTGCTAGTCTGAATATACAAAAACACTGGAACCTCCATCATAAGACCCAATTACTGATTTAATTTGGATTACGAAGAAAGTGCCACTATTCAGCCTACAAGAATTGTTAGTGGGTGTCCAAAGACTCCGTAAGATGATGTTAATACAATTTGTGAATTGTGATGCTTCCCAATCTTTGATGATGAAGAGACACCTATGAATTCTCTATAAACAGGTGCACGAGAGGTGATAACTCTGACTTGATTTAAGATCTGGTCATACCAAGAATTATGATTGTTAATGGTCTTTTTATTTTCCTCATTTCAGTTGGCTCATATGACATCAACTATAGCACAACCTCAGGCCATTTGACCTGAAATTGAAGGATTAAATGGTCTATGATCTCTGCCACCCAAAAAAAAAAAAAAAAAACACACAGAAGGTCCACTATCTTGGCTCAGTTGGCTGTTTGTTTACATACATGGCACACTCTTAATTGTAGAATAATAGAATCCACTCTATCCCACATCGCCTAAGTAGAAGGTTTGCTATAGCTTTATATTCCTGTATTGGGCCCTCCACCTACAAGCTTAGGCTTTTACGTTGGAAACTTAACATGGTATCGGGGCATTGGTTATCCACGTGACAAGGCCCAAACTAGCCAACACGTGAGGGGGAGTGTAGAAGAATAGAATCTACTCTATCCCACATCACCTAAATAGAAGGCTTGCTATAGCTTCATATTCTGGTATGGGCCCTCCACCGTACCATGTTAAGTTTCCAACCTAAAAGCCTAAGCTTGTAGGTGGAGGGCCCAACATAGGTATATGAAGCTATAGCAAGCCTTCTATTTAGGTGATGCAGGATAGAGTGGATTCTATTCTTCTACATAAACAAAATGTGATTCTCTTATTTGCTGGAGCATATTGCAAGTGATAGCCCATTAAAGGTGTTCACCTAGTGGGGGCCTTAACCTTTGGAAGGGCTTTGTTTAATTGGATCAATTTGAAACCATAGGACTATATTGGTTTGGAGCTTTTGCAGCGGATTGAACAGAAGCAAAACTGGTTCCATGATTTTCCAAACAGCCACTTTGTTTCTTGGTGCCTAATTGTCATCCTTCTTCCTTTTGTCTTTGAGATTTCACTCACTCATTCTTCCATCACACTAACTAAATTAGCCTCCCATATATCACATTTGCACCTCAAAAAACATTTAACACTCTAGTTTAATGACAACCAATGCGACAAGCCAAAATAACTAGTTTTAAACACTAGGTGCATAATTATCGACTCTCCTAATTTTTTTCTCGACATTTAACTCACTCCTTTTCCTTTAAACAAACTCAATTTGGCTCCCATAGATCACATTGGTACCTCAAATAACCGATAGTACAGCAGTTTTGTGACCTTCAACGCAACGAACCCAAAATAAGGAGTTTTGGATACTAAGAGCATAATTGTTGTCTCTCCTCATTTTTGCCTTGACATTTAAATTATTTTGCATTAAACTAACTTAATTAGGATCCCATAGATCACGTTTACACCTCAAAGAACCTCTAGCATTCTAATTTTATTACAACCAGCGTAACGGAGCCAAAATAAGGAGTTTTAGGAATTTGGAGCATAATTACCGTCTCTCCTCATATTTTCTTTGAGATTTAACTCTTTTTCCATTAAATTAACTCAATTAGGCACTCATATATCACACTTTCGAAGCATTCCAACTTGCCTATAATAGCTCTCCAGAGGCTCATCCTATAGCTATGACGTGTCATTTTTGCCCTCCAATCCCCATCTTCAAAGAAAAACTTTCAGGCAATCACGTTTCTCCGTAAAGACTTCCTTTCTGCAGCAAATCTTCACAACCACTTTCCAAAAAGTGCTCTGTTGTCTCAGTAAAGCGGCCTCATCCCCAAATATCCAACCTCTCTCGGAGTGCAAATCGTGTGCCAATCAAACAAATGAAACTTGAACTCTCCATCGGGCCCTCTCAAAGAAAATCCCTTCGCAACTTCTCCAACCTCTTGGTCACAGACACTGGGACTCTGAACATAGACATGACATAAATTGGGAGGCTAGTCAAAGTACTCCTTATCAGTGTAAGTTTACCCCTTTTTAAGAGATACCCTTTCTTCCAACCAGTCAATCTCCTCTAAAACCTTTCTAGAACCAGGACCCAACCACTGTACTATTAAACGAAGCCCCCAATGAGAGACCCAATTAGGTAGTGGGTAGAATACCCACTCCACATCCAAGGACTTCTGCCAAAACCCTCACATCCACTCCCTCACCTACTGCAATCAACTCACTCTTCGTTGAATTAATCTTCAAAGTAGCAACTGCTTCGAAATAGAGGAGCATATGTTGTTATAATTGTGTGATTGGTGGTCTTCGAGCAAAATACTACTGATGAAGGGCATGAGATTCACTTTTTATGTTGTTTTGTGAATCTCTTGATTTTAAGTTTGTGGAATGGTGATAGGACCTTTCATATGGGGAGGCTTCCGTTCTCTCTTGATTTGGTAAATAATGGGTATAAGAGATTGCCAGGCTTAAGCTAGCTAGTTGGATAATTTATATTTTACGTTGTTGTCAGACCTTAACCAGACATTGACTCACTCAACTGGTTTGTATCCCTGGGTGGGTCATTAGTTCATGTCGTCGTGTATAATTACTTGCAGGGGTACTATAAATTGCTTGAAATTGAATATAGGTTGAAAAATAGGGGTGTTGGAGTACGTACTAGTTTACTGCCTCCACCCCTTCACCCTTCTTTTCCTGCCCTTATGTGATAATATGCTTAAACGCTTAATCCTCTGATTAGAACAAATGCTTTTTTTTTTTTTTTTTAAATTAAACCTTTTGAAGGGTTGGGTCCTTAGTGTATACATGGGTTTCAGCCATTTGTCTTTTAGATTATTATAAGTTTTTAGTTCTTTTTTGTTCATTGCATGCATGTTTGCAATTATGCAATTTGTGATGCCCAATATAACTCTGTCGCGATCCATTCAGCAATGAGTGTTGATATGTGCATATACTTTGTGTTTTGTTTATTTCAGGCCCTAGATCAGTGTGTATGTCTTGGATATGCCTTGAAGCCCCACCCCAAGATTTTCCTAGCGTAATTTTGCGTGTTCAATTCTTTTCTATACTTTTGGGTTGGGATTTGGGCCCCCGTTGTGTCAGGAGCTCACTCTAATAATTGGATTGGTGCTAGAGATTTTTCTTGCCAATGTAATGTCATCTATTGTTGTTAGCTCATTCTTGCCTAGTTTTAACATGTTTCGCCTCAAATGAGCGTCATCCTTTTTTGTCTGTCAGAAGTTTGTGTTTGATTGCATCCTTGTACAATTCCTTGTAGACCAATAATCAATTTGATTGTGGACCACAGTTTATATAGAGCATTTCTTTTTGTTTTTGTTATTTCCCCCTTCATATTGTTGTACTTGTTTCCTACCATTCAAAAATATTAGGTTTTGTTTCTCATTGATCTTACAGTTGCTTTTACCCATTTCTCACTTCTCACTTCCGACTTTTGTTTGCTACTTTGCGACTTGTTGGGCTGTTTTTTTGTATGGTTAATCTTCTAGGTGTTACCAACAAATTGGAAGCTTTTGAATTGAATTTTCAGGTCAAAGCGTGTGCACACACATGTACACACCCACTATACATATGTATGTATTCACTTTTTATAGTCATATAAAGCTATTGAATTTGAATATGTTTGTTATTTGCAGTTATGCTATTATAAAAATGCTGAGTGCTTTTGTTTTCTTTATTTATTTATTTTTTG
>JAESVK010000442.1:898575-909927 GCA_017140935.1 Hamamelis virginiana | reverse complement strand
ATCCACCATTCTCATCTTCCATTCTCAAATTTATCTACCACTCTCAAATTTAACTACCACTCTTAGATTCATCCACCATTCTTTCATTCATCCACCATTCATATATACCCACCATTCACATTTATCCACCATTCATATTTACCCACCATTCACATTTATCCACCATTCATATATACCCACCATTCATATTTTAGATGTCACCCAAGGGTGTACATAAATTCTCATGCACCCTTCTTAATTGATGACCACATGGCACATTTCATTGCCCAATGGCAAAATGCCAAGTGTGCAATAAATAAAATAAAATAATAATAATTAAGAAAATTTACTATTGAAAATTTACCATTAGAAAATTTACTATTCAAAATTTTGGGGTCTCACAGCAGTGGCATCTTTTTCTAGATGCGGCCAATAGTAACCTTGTCGAACTGCTTTTTTCGCGAGTGATCTGGCACCGGCATGGTCCCCACAGATTCCCTCATGGATTTCTCGTAAGACATAGTCGGCTTCATCGGGTATGACACATCGTAGGCACGGTCCGTAATATGATCGACGATACAGGCTGTCATTGATAACGCAATATAGTGCAGCTTTGCTCTTTACCCGGCGTGCCTCTGCTTTGTCAGGAGGAAGGGTTCCCGAGCTGATATAATCTTTGATCGGGTCTATCCACGAGCGATCGGTCTGAACCACAAAGACTGATTTATTTCGTTTGTTGATATAAGGATGTTCGGAGATTTTGACAACTATTGATCGGGATATGTCAGTCCGAACAGCTGATGCAAGATTGGCCAGTGCATCTGCATGACAATTCTCCTCCCTTGGAACTTGGCTGATAGAGATCGAAGCAAATTTGCTGAAGGCCTCTTTTGCTTCGGCGAGATATTTTTGCATGACTGGTTCTTTGGCCGAGTAGATCCCTTTGATCTGATTGACAATCAATTGGGAGTCGCTGAATATATGCACATGCCGAACAAGGAGGTCGGAAGCCATTTGGAGTCCGGCTAATAATGCTTCGTATTCTGCCTCGTTGTTCGTAGCCTTAAAACAGAGCCTCAAAGCCATTTCGATATTTTCTCCCTCGGGTGAGATTAGCACGATTCCTGCTCCCGATCCCTTGCAGTTCGATGATCCATCTACAAAAAGGTGCCAAGCTGGAGGTCGGGGAAGTGGTTCGTTTTTTTCATTTTGCGAATAGGTCGGTTCTGTTTGAGCTTCGGGAGTGAACTCCGCAACGAAATCGGCAAGTGCTTGTCCTTTGACGGCTTGACGAGGTCGGTAGTCGATGTCAAATTCTCCCAGCTCAACTGCCCATCGCACCATTCTTCCCGATGAATCCGATCGGTGAAGGACATGTCTCAAAGGCTGGTCAGTCAACACGATTATCGGATGAGCCTGGAAATACTGTCTCAACTTTCGAGCTGCTGTTACAACGGAAAAGGCCAACCTCTCAAGGAAGGGGTATCTACTTTCTGCACCGGCCAAAGCCTTACTAACATAGTTGATCGGTCTTTGGATTCCTTTATCCTCTCGAATAAGTACTGAACTTACTGCGGTTTGAGAGACACCGAGGTAAAGGAATAGCGTTTCATTGAGTTCGGGTTTTGAAAGCAATGGCGGTGAACCAAGGTAAATCTTCAGTTGTTGAAAGGTCGCCTCGGCTTCAGGAGTCCAATGAAATCTTTTATTCCCTTTCAGAATTTTGAAAAAGTGGGCTCCCTTTTCAGAAGATTTGGAAATGAACCGATTTAGGGCGGCCATCCGACCAGTGAGCCGTTGTATTTCTTTGATATTTGTAGGGGATTTCATATCGAGGAGAGCTCGGATTTGATCGGGATTTGATCGGGATTTGCTTCAATTCCTCTTGCAGTGACGAGAAAGCCCAAGAATTTTCCCGAAGCAACCCCGAACGAACATTTGGTCGGGTTGAGGTGCATTCCAAATTTTCTCATGATGGAGAAGGCGTCATCCAGATGCTGGATGTGATCGGGAGCCTTCAAGCTTTTTACAAGCATATCATCTATATATACCTCCATCGTAGATCCTAAGAGTAGACCGAACATTCTAGTTACAGTGCGTTGATAAGTTGACCCTGCATTCATAAGTCCGAAAGGCATTCGGAGGAAACAGAACATTCCGATTGCTGTTATGAAAGAGGTTTTCTCTTCATCGGTCGGGTGCATCATGATCTGGTTGTAACCCGAGTAAGCATCCATGAAACTTAGAAGCTCATGCCCTGCCGTGGCGTCCACCATTTGATCGATTCTTGGAAGAGGGAACCTGTCTTTGGGACAGGCTTTGTTCAGGTCGGTAAAATCTATGCAAACTCTCCACTTGCCCGTTTTTTTCTTGACCACGACGCAGTTGGAAAGCCAGTCAGGGTGAAACACTTCTCGAATAAATCCTGCTTTGAGAAGCTTTTGTACTTCCTCCTTGATGGCTTTAGCTTTTTCTTCTGAGGAGACCCTTTTCTTCTGTCGCACTGGTTTGAAGGTCGGGTCTACTAATAGCTTGTGCACAGCTACGGTCGGGTCAATCCCGGGCATATCTTCATGCCCCTAAGCGAATATATCCCAATTTCTTCGCAAGAAGGATATTAGGTCGATTTTTATCTGAGTGGGTAGTTCAGAACCGATTCTTGCCTTTTTGTTCGGGTCTGTGGGGTGGACCTGGAATTCTATCAATCCTTCCAAAGGGGATGTTGAGGAGCTGCTTTCATCTCGGAGGTCCTCCATCCCGGCTTCATTCTCCTTTAATTGCTATAAGGGATGAATTGGTCTCGGGTCGGGTTGCAGTGTGGTGTTCATCGCGCTGCTTGACGGGTCAGAGAGTTGTGTAGGACGATTTTCTTGAAAAATGTCCTCTTTATTCAGTGATATATTGAAACACGACCTGGCTAAGGCTTGATCGCCTTTTACTTCTCCCGTCCCGTGTGTGGTCGGGAATTTGATACACAAATGAAGAGTGGATGTGGCGGCTCCAATGTCGTTCAAGATCGGTCGTCCAATTATTGCATTGTAAGTCGAAGGGCAATCAACGACCATAAAGGTGGCATCCCTAGTTGCTTGTGTGGGTGGATCTCCGATTGTGATGGGCAAAGTCGTCCATCCCAATGGGTGTAGAGAGGACCCGTTGAAACCTATGAGGGGGGTATGCATTGGTGAAAGATCGGTGACTTTTCTTCCCATTCTTTCGTAAGCAGTTACGAAAAGAATATCTGCCGAGCTGCCTGTATCTATCAAAATTTTGCTGACCTCATAGTTGGAGATGATTGCTTTTATGACCAAAGGGTCGTCATGTGGCAGGTGTACTCCTTTGAGGTCTTCCTGGGAGAAGGTCAATAATCCATAACGACTGGATTGTTGATGTGACAGGCCGTACACATGATTTGATGGGATCGCGTGTGCGGATCGGGCATATTTCCTTCTTGCCGACCTACTTTCTCCAGTATAGGTGAATCCTCCATGAATAGTGTCGATGACCCCCGCCAATCTTTGAGGCTGATTAAGTCGGTCCTCAAATCTTGTGATGCTAGTTTGCGTGTTGTTATCTTGCTTTGGTGGATCCATAAATTCTTTTAGAAATTCCCTTTTAATGAGACCTTCGATCTCATTTTTCAGGTCAAAACATTCTTCAATAAGGTGGCGATGATCTTTGTGGAAGGCGCACCATTTGTTTTTATCCCTTTTTTTGGGATCTGATCTCATTCTAAGGGGCCATTTCTCATATGGTTGATGTCCGACTTCACTTAAGATGGCATTGATCGGCAGACGCAGCGGGGTGAAAGACGAAAAGCGTCTTGGCGGGGATTGACGTCCGTCGACAGCCTCAGTCTTTTGCTTCTTCTCGGGTTGCTTTCATTCGTCTTGATCCCCGCCCTTCCGTTTTTGGGCCGTATCTCGATCTTTTTTATCGGAGTCATATATGTTGTCTACCCCGATGTACTTTCTTGCCCGCTCTAGCAACTCGGTTAGTGTTTTTGGCTCCCTCTTTGCAAAAGAAATTCTCAAGCTCTGTGCTCGGAGTCCCTTTATCATTGCTGCAATAGCAACCCCTTCGTTCATGATATCTACTTCGAGGAGTGCCGAGCTGAATCGTTGTAGAAAAGATTTCAGACTTTCATCTCTTTCCTGAACAATGTTCAAAAGATGTGTGGCCGGCTTCTTGGGTCTATGACTACCGATGAAATGGGCTATTAACCCCGTGCTCAAACTTTGGAACGAACCGATGGAATTTGGAGCGAGCCTCTGGAACCAAATTCCGGCCGATCCTTTCAGAGTCATCGGGAATGCTCGGCACATGATTGGATCGGAAACTCCCTTGAGATACATGTGATCTTTGAAGACAAGAACATGTTCTCTTGCATCAGTGGTTCCATCATAGGAGTCGATGGTTGGTAGTTTGAACTTGTCCGGCAATGGTTCACGAAGGATCTTGGAAATGAATGGGGAGGAACGATCAGTCTCTCTTGCTTCAGACCGAACTTCTCGGGTTTGTTCATTCCTTCTCTGATGGGAATAATCCGGGTGGCTTCCGGTCGATATCGTCTTAATGCCGATCCTCTCATCCCTTGAGAACCTTCGCCAACATGTTCTCCAACCTGTCGTGGTCGTTCGAGATTTGTTGGTCGCCTTCTCGACCCGACCTCTGAACTACTATCCTCCTCCTCTTGGAGTTTGCTTCTTTCGTCGTGTTGTGCCGATCGTCTGCTCTCAACGGCTACCTTCCTTGGGGGCGGTGGTCGGACTGTTTCTCGTTCTTCAGCTCGATGAGGTATTGCGGCGACCGGTGGTGGGTTTTGAGGAGAGTTGTTATGAGCCTCATGTGATAGAAGTATTTCTTGCTGCCGAGTTAGAGTTTAAATGATTAATGCCATACTCTCCATTTGTTTTTGCATGTTGAGGAACTGGATCTGATAAGGATCGTTTGAGGACGATCCTAATTCATTCCTTAGAGGTGGAATTGTTGGAGAGTCGAGAGTAGGACATTGTGGTTCGCTCGGCAAGAGCGATTTCGCCGGTCTATCTCCTTCTTGGTGAGACGGATCGCTGATCTGAGTGTTCGCCGGGTTTGTGACGTTGAGATCGTCATTGTTAAGGATTCCGGAACGTGTAACCACCATTGCTGATGAGAGTATAGGAGGAGGTGTCGAAATATCGATCTCTTCGTTCCCACAGACAGCGCCAAACTGTTGATGTCAAAAAGAGGTAAAAAGGAGAATTGAGTGGATTGATGGATCAATGGAGGCACAACTTACACCGGTGCGGTGTTATACCTGCGAAGCTCCGACGATTAAGTCAGTACTTAGGCAAAACAGTATAGTGTATATTGTTAGGGAGAGTTTTTCATACCTGCATGAGACGAGATACCTCCCTTCTTATAGGGTTTTTTCTAAGAAAACACTCGAGTGCTTTCTTTATTTCTGTTACGTCGTTTGAGGGTATTATCGGTTTGCTGCACCACGTGTGTAACAATATGTCACCATCAAATCGAAGTAATCATGAGGATTGTTGTTGGTGGTCGAAAACCTGTCGGCGTATATTCTTTTTTCGTAATGATGAGTTTGTTATAGTTAGATCGATAGTCCATTTTATAGTCTCGTGTTTTACATATCGGGAGATCGGGTGAAACAAATCAACATTCAATATTTTGGATGTACTCTTCTTTGTCGGGATCCAGAATAGTTTCGATCTAAGAGGTCGGGTTTGCATCTTGTCCATTTCATCAATTCGGATAACGGCTGATATTCTTTTCACCTGATCGGAGAATCTTCAGAGGTCGGGAATGAGTAAGAGAACTGATGACGATTTTACCCTCATCACTGTGCCTAATAATTTTAGGAGAAATTGAGTCGTGCATTTGCGGGCTAATAGACAACCGCTTCTCTAGTTTGTCTTGCTTGACGTCCACCCGTTTATGATTTTTTTCCTCTTGAGGCTTCTCACGATGATATGTTGCGATATGTTGTTGTATCAATTGGCAGGTTCTCCTCTCGATGTCAATGTGGATCCACTTCTTACCAATGCCGGAAACTCTCTCTCTCTATATATCTATATATATATATGGGTGGGACTATTTACAATCCACCTTTTACTAAAGGCAACCCATTTTCTAAATGCCACCCACCCATTTGTATTTTTACTAAAGGCAGCACAATAAAATTTTAATTAATATACCCATTTTACCATTTACTAAATACAACTCATTACTATACAAAACAAAAGTTTTAATATACCATAAATGCCCCAAGTCTAAATACAACCCATTACTCCCAATCCTCTCAATCACCAAGTTCTTCAAACAACAACTTCTTCTTCTTCTTCTTCATGTTCTTCTTCTTCAACCCTAAAGCTTTCATTTTAGGTTTGTTTGTATATTATTGGTAAACATTATATTTATATTAAACATGCTTCAAAACATAAAATATAGCACTCCATAACCATTATGGCGTGATGGTGTTGCGAAAAAAACTAATATTTCAATCTGAAAATAGGGAGAAAAAAAAACTGTGTTCGTATTCGCATTCGACCTGGTAAGGCCGAATGTGAAGCTTTAGTATTCGATAGGCCAACACCGAATATGAAGTTTTAATATTCGGTAAGGTAATGCCGAATATGTAGGTTTAATATTTGGAAATTACATATTCGGCATTAGATTACCGAATATTAAAGCTTCATATTCGGTGTTGGATGACCGAATACTAAAGCTTCACATTCGGTGTTGGCTTACCGAATACTATAGCTTAATATTCGGCCTTACCAGGCCGAATGCGAACACGAACACAGTTTTTTTTTTTTCTATTTTCCGATTGAAATATGAGTTTTTTTCGTAACACCATCACACCATAATGGTTATAGAGTGCTACTTTTCATGTTTTGAAGCATGTTTAATCTAAATATAATGTTTATCAATAATATACAAACAAACCTAAAATGAAAGCTTTGGGGTTGAAGAAGAAGAAGAAAAAGTGGGCTGTAGTTAGACTTGGGGCATTTATGGTATATTAAAATTTTTGTTTTGTATAGTAATGGGTTGCCTAAAGATTAGTGGGCTGTAGTTAGAAAATGGTAAAATAGACCCAATAAAAATTTTAAATGGGTTGCCTTTAGTAAAATGGTGGGCTGTAAATAGCCCCACCATATATATATATATATATGAGATCCAAGATTTAATGGTGGAAATCCGTCCAATGAAGAGCAATGCTTTTATCAAGGCCAACCATATGCTTTTCTCTCTCTTCCTCTATCTCTTCCCATAGCTCTCCTCTCTTGCTCTCTACTTCTCTGAGTTCTCTCTCGATTTTGTCAGTAACAAGGAGGAAAAACTGAGAGGAAGATAAAGGAAGATCTAAGGATAAGTAGGGGTATTTTTGTCCTAAAGGTGTCGAAAGGACTTTTGGCAAAATTAAATTTCCTACAAGACAAGATCTCTGAATGAGAACTTGATATTGCAAATTTTAACGTTTTAACAAATTTTGTATTAATTTCCTTTGCAAAGGAAGAGGTTAGCAACCTTCCTATTATTTAATTTATAGACTTGTTGGATAAGCTATGAATACGCACCACTAATTGTTTTTTGAATCTTTCTAAGTATAAAGAAGCCAATCTCTCTATTGGTAAATCGGGTTTTAATATACTTTGTATATTTTAATTAAAAAAAAAAAACATATAGGGCTCGTGTTAAGCTATGGTACAATTACATACTCTCGCACTTTTATTTCAAAAAAGTGTTATAAGGAAATTAATTGCAAAATAACAAATAAAAAATAAAAACAAAATACTCAATTGATGCTATAATACATGAGAAAATTCAATGAATAATCTTTCCAACTCTTCTTTAGCAAATAAATTATTTTTATGATTTATTTTGTCCTTCCTGAAAGCTAATAAAGTAAATCGTAAAAAATTAAATTTGTCAAGTCAAATAGTCATGTGTGCTTGTATTGTGCTTTATATTTAAACTAAATTTTTGTAAGAGCATCTCCAATGCAAAAGCCAAATTTGGCATCTCAAAAAACACTAATTGATGCCAAATTCTAAGCTCATTTGGCACTTTGGGATGCCAAAAAGCTAAATTTGGCATCCCAAAGTGCCAAATGAGCTTAGAATTTGGCATCAATTAGTGCTTTTTGGGATTCCAAATTTGGCTTTTGCATTGGAGATGCTCTAAGGACACCTGTTTTTATAGTAAATTTAATAATTCAATAACTAAATAAAATATTTTTATACAATTTTTTTAATTGGGAGTTCAAAAAATTGATAAAAATTTCCTAACTCTAAACAGGAGATAGTTTGCTAATTTGACACTAACATTCTACGCAATGTGATTGTCTTTGGTAGAAAGAGCACAAAAAGGTGAAAGGTGATGTGATTCATACAGGCCCTTTAATAAACAAAATTCAAAAACATAGAGGATATATCCAAATACTTTAGAAATGAAGGGTTCCAAATGTAATATCAGAGATATCACACCTATAAAACTCACCTGGCCACTGCCACTGAGCATTATTTCTCACAAACACCCTTCTCTCTCTCTCTCTCTCTCTCTCTGTTTGTAAATGTCCTTCTGTCTCCCTTGCTGCTCTGAAAATGGCGTCGAAGGGTAAGGATGTAGCATCAAAGGGTAAAGCAATCGCCGTTAAAGGCTCTCCAGGGAAGAGAAAGCGCAACGACGGCGACAAGTATGGTGGCCGCAAGAGGAAGAACCCGGGTGTTCTTCAATTCTTCGAAGATGCCGCCGAAGTGGGCGATTACAATACGAGCGACGACAGCGACTTCGATGATGGTAAAAAAACCTTTAACCGCTTTTTCTTACGAATTTTTAGGGTTTTGAGGTAATTTTTTGAGCTAATTTGGTAAATGCTGAAGAATCTGGGGTTTATTTGATGAGATTGAGGTTTATCACAAGTTGTTTATATATTTAGAGGAAAATGTGAGTGGACTTGATTTTTTATTTTTTAACTTCTAAGGTTTTGATGTCGTCTTTTGGGTTAATCGGTTAACGTTTTTTTTTATGAATATTTAGGGTTTTGAGGTCAATTTTTGAGCTAATTTTGTTAAATGCTGAAGAATCTGGGGTTTACTTGCTGAGATTGAGGTTTATCACAAGTTGCTTGTGTATGTAGAGGAAAATGTGAGTGGACTTGATTTTTTATTTTTAAATTTCCAAGGTTTTGATGTCGTCTTTTGGGTGTTTTTTTTTTTTTCCCCAAATGCTGAAGAATCTAGCGTTTATCTGTGGAGGTTGAGGCGTTTTACAGGTTGCATGTGTTTTTCGGAGGAAAATGGTTTCCTCTGTTTATAGTTTTGAGGATGTTGGTGGTGCTTATTTATTTATAGTTTTTGCATACATTTCTAGGATTTTGATGTTCTTTTTTTTTTTTTTTAATTTTTTTTTTCCTCCCAGAACAAAGTTGCATGACTTTCTAGGGTTGTGATCTATTTTTCTAAATTCTTTTCTTTGTCCCACACTTACGAACACACCAAAATCAAGCTAAAATAATTTCAAACTTCTACTGTACAAGTCAAATAAGGGCATACAAACGCCGCAAAATAATGGAACATAATAACCTCTTCTTATTTCTTTAGCATGAAGTTATTCTGGCTCGGAGTCACGGTGTGTCTGTCTTTGCTGCCGTGCACAGTATCTTCTTTTAGCTTTATCTGGCCTTGTGAGTGGGTAATTAAGTTATACTGGACTAACCACTTCTGTCTTCTTTTTTATTTTGAACAGATTTTATGGATGATGAATTTGATGTGGGCGTGAAGGTCAAGACTGAACCTGGAAAATCCCATCACCTACCATTTTTGCCTAAAGAAGAGGAGATGAGTGAGGAGGAAGTTGAAAAATTGTTGGAAGAACGGTACAAGAAGGGTTCTGGATTTGTTACATATGCTGATGATGATTATGAGACGAAAAGATCTGTTCAGAGAAATATTCTTGTGCCTTCTGCTAAGGATCCAACTATCTGGAAAGTGAAATGCATGGTATAATGTTTAATAATTCTAGCGATCCAGTTCTGAAATGACTTTCCCAATCCCTATCTTCATTTGCTTGTTTCTTCCTCCGTTTATGTGGAAAGAACTTCTTGGCTGTAGGTTGGACGTGAGAGGCATTCGGTTTTCTGTCTTATGCAAAAGTTTGTTGACTTGCAATCTTTAGGAACTAAACTGCAGATAATTTCTGCATTTGCCGTTGAGCATGTAAAGGGTTTTGTTTATATTGAAGCTGATAAACAATTTGATGTCAATGAGGTATTTATATTTTATTGTTATATTTTTGTTCTTGTAAAAGTTGATGTTTTTGTTTACTTTGCTAGTAGTATTGATTTTATTGCCAATCTATATCTATAGTTCTCTACTTTATATGCTACTACTAAAAGTATTGGTCTGGAAAACCCTTTGTTTGACAAATGATTACGATGATAATATGCAAGATACCCACAGCCAACAAAAGATGAAGACCACGTGATCCACAAAACAATTGATGTTCGACTTTCTTTCATACCTTTGCAATAAATGAACAAGTTGCTAATTCCAAAATCCTAATTGAATTAGTGTTTTCATTTGAATAGAATTCCCAAAAGCATTTTTCTCCTCACCATTTATATATTACATGGAAAATAGCTTCTTCTCTATTTTTTCTATTTAATGATAAGAAAAAAAAGAAAAGAAATAAAAAGCAAGGACAATTATCTCATTCATCACTGTAAGGTTTAGTACAAAAACACTCATATTAAAATACTTAAGTTGTTTTTTGCATCTGTTTTGTCCTTCAGGATTATAAAATGACAGTTAGCCTTGGTATCTAATATGATTACTCCCCTCCATCTGTCTTATTATAATATTGTTTAGCGAGAGCGACCATTCAATTTTATATAGAAATCTTAAAGGAATTCTCTTCTGGGACAAAAATTTCCATGCACAATGTACCCACCAATTAGCACTATTATAAGTTTACTAATATGGAAACTGTTGATTACTAATTCCAGGCATGTAAAGGGCTTTGTAGCATATATTCTAGTAGGGTGGC
Source organism: Hamamelis virginiana (assembly GCA_017140935.1). Taxonomy (NCBI): domain Eukaryota; kingdom Viridiplantae; phylum Streptophyta; class Magnoliopsida; order Saxifragales; family Hamamelidaceae; genus Hamamelis; species Hamamelis virginiana. The sequence goes on along the minus strand of JAESVK010000442.1, from coordinate 898,896 downwards.
GCCCCTACCAAAAAATGAAATTTCTCATTTGCTTTCTGTTCGAAGCAAATACAATGAAGTTTCAGAGGGCACGTGGGCCCGTGTGAAAAATGGGAAATACAAGGGGGACCTAGCACAGGTATGGAATGTTAATCAGCTGTACCCATTCAATTTCTTGCTGATTGAATAATTAATTTTCTTCTTCAATTTCATTTCTGTAGGTTGTGGCTGTGAATGATGCACGAAAAAGAGCAACAGTAAAGCTAATTCCAAGAATTGATCTACAAGCATTGACTGAAAAATTTGTAAGAATATTTACTTTTCAGAGGAACTCCCCCCCAT
>JAESVK010000442.1:851278-882679 GCA_017140935.1 Hamamelis virginiana | reverse complement strand
TCTCTCTCTCTCTCTCTCTCTCTCTCTCTCTCTCTCTGGCTAACAATTTTTAAATTTATTGCTATAGAGAAAACAATATGAGAATTTTTTGAAACAGATTTTCCTTTATCTCGCTCTCCCTGGCAAACAATTTTATTGCTATAGAGAAAAACAATATTGAGAATTTTTTTTTAACAGTTTTTCTCTAATATTTTCCCCCATTCACTGAGTAGTCACATTGTCTGTTGGAATTTGGCCAAGGAGTTGTCGAAGATGAATATATTTTGACCATAGCGTGACATGTGAACGAATTCATCCATTTGTACTTGAATAGATAAAGGGCATAATTAAGACAGATGCTGATCAAAACAAAGATTTTAAGCATAACAAAGATTTTGTTCTTGGAGATAATTGCACTTTGACTGTGAGTAAGATCACAGGAAAGCCCCCCACCCCCACCAAAAAAAAAAAAAACCACTATATCCCCTCCCTCTTTCTAATGTTTGTATCAATATTGTTTCTTTTCCATTTTGTTCATTTGATACTGTGATAGTTTTATTAAAGTTTATGCATCACTTGAAAGAGCTTATGTCTGTTCTCACTGGTTGGCATTGAGTATGGCTGAGGAAGTGTTTGAGCTTTTGTTATTTGGAATTAATTTTATAATTGTATACAATACTCGCTGTCATTATTAGTTATGGAGGATTGCTTTGATTTTGGATTTAAAGTTAAGAATTGTTTGATCTAAACTTAATAGTAGATGGTGAAAGGGAAAATGTTGTGTGACAATGTTATCTGATTTTAAATCTGCCTGGCAGGTTGCAGAACGAGCCCTCTTCTTCTGGAACAATGAACATATAGTGAACTTGATTGCCCAAAACCGAAATGTGGTTTTCCCAATCATCTTTGAAGCCTTGGAGAAGAACATACGCGGTCACTGGAACCAGGCAGTCAATGGGCTGACCAGCAATGTGCAAAAGATGTTCCTGGAGATGGACACCGAATTGTTTGAAGAGTGCCAGAGGCAGTACTTAGAGAAAGAAGCCAGGGCCCAAGAATTGGAAGAGCAGCGGGAGTTGACATGGAAAAGACTGGAAGCAGTCGCTGCACTGGCTGGTGGAGAGGATATGGTAATGGTTAACTGAACAATTACCTCTGTAACACCCCTCTTCTCCAACAAAGTAGGGAAGAGTGGTTCTCTCTATATTTTGTTGCTGTTCTTTTTTGTCTTTCTGTTCAAGGTATGGAGGCCATATCCAGGCAGGGAGAATGTAATTTAAAAGAAAAAATATGTAACAAAAAAATGCGGATGTATTTTGCAGATTATCACTGCTTATAGTACTTAACCACACCGAACCACACCACCCCCCACCACCCCCCCCCCCACCCCACCCCCCCAAAAAAAAAAAACGAAGATTATGAATGCTTATAAAGAATTTTTTTGCTTTTAATGACTTCTCCCATAGAGGGGAAAGTCTCTCTCTTTCCTACCCTTTGTGAGATAGACGATACAATTAAAGTTGTGGTACATTTTTGTAGTTATCCGGCACATGAAAATTCAGGGAACAGCTTCAAACACATCTTTAAAACTAAATGTGCCCAAAAAACGTGGTTAACAGCCAATGAATGCATATAAATAATTTACACCGCAATTCTCAGGTTCCTAGCATGTGCTTTAGTCCTTCAATTTAAGGCAGGCACAGTCCTATTCTAGTTGTCAAAGAATTCGGCAGCACAATGGCAAACTTGCTCATTTATTTCAACTATTCTCTCACATGGAGATAGCAGCAGATGGGACCATATATAATATACGAATATAGAATAGTTCTCTCACATGTGGGACAATCCATTTCACTATCAATTTCCCTTTTCGTTTCTACGGTCCACAATTTGAAAATAACTCTTTAGGACAGTTTTGGAATATATTTATTTCCCGACACAGAAACACATCCATGTTATTATACACATCATTAAGTGCAAAAAAAAAATCCAAAATCACTAATAATAAAGTGGAACAAAGTCCCGATATTGACCTGTCATCCAAATTGTGCCACGTCAGCTATCCTCATTCACACATGCACACTTTTCACTTTTCACTTTTGGATAGCAATACAATCGACCAATCAAATGCCAAATCCATGCATTTTGTGGGTCAAAAACGCTCACATGGTTCCATGTCATTGGACCCACATTCCACACCCCTTGAACCCATTAGTCTTTGATGCCCATTCAATTATATATATTCTGTGGGACCACCATACAATCAATCGGATCATGAATTTTTTTTTTTCTTTTTCTTTTTTCTTCTTTCCCTTTATCTGAAAGTAATATCATATGAGCTTCCATAGCCTTTTAAATAGATTTCTATCATGATAATAATAGTAATGATAAGGACGGTAACGAAAATAATAGAGCAGCAGCATGGTTGGTGATAGTGTACAAAATTAAAATAATTAGAAGAGACAAAGTGATGGAGGTTGTGGATGAGGGTGGCGGTGGTGCTGATGCGCTGCTCCCAAATATCATTCCAAAGTAGTCGTCCCCGCTGGACCCAGAACCGCCGCTGGTGCCGCCGATACTGCCGGTGCTGGTCCCACCAATATTGCCGTTTGGATACGAAATGCTCACACTGTTGTCCCTGTATAATAATCCATGAACCCCAAAATGATGAGCTTAGTATGAATGCGGCTTAAATGAAACAAAATGATGAACATAATTTTGAAGCAGTCGACTCTAAAAAGTAATTAGGATAAGAGACTGTCGGGGGTAGGGCTTTGGAATCATGCTTTAGAGACAATAAAAAAAAAGTGAGTGGGTCTGACTTTGTACTTCAAATTGCTCACTTAAATGACAATTTTCTTGGTCACATCCTAACTTATTTGTAGTTAATATGGAATAGTAACTTGTATACAGAGGTGTTAATATAAGGTGCACCTGATGCATCTTACATTAGGTGGGCTTCTAGAGCCACACATTTTCGAAAACTGAACGTTGGATTTGATGCTCCTTTCATGTATATCATGCATGCAAAAAATCACAGTGATCCAACGGTTGGTTTCTGAAAAATATAACTTTGAAAAACTGTGGCTTTTTTTGTTCCTTAAAATGTCACCCTTTTTTCACAGTCGGTTTTTTAAGAAACCAACCGTTAGATCACTATGTTTTTTGCAGGCATGATACACAAAAGGAGCATCAAATTCAACGGTCAATTTTCGAAAATATGCTCAACAAGTGGCTTTAGAAGAGGCCACTTGATGCATCTTGCATCAGGTGCACCTTATATTAGCATCTATATATATATATAAGAAATTTTTTACGTGCAAGATGTCGCACAGATTAAATTTTCACTTGCCCAACGATCATGCAAGTTTAATCACTACATATGATCATATTCACATTAATCACATGATTAATAGTTGCAATTTGTGTTGGAAAACCATTTGCAATGTCTCACACAAGTCAACTTCATTATATCGATCTATCATATTAGGAAAGATGAGGTAAATAATAAGGATATTACTTGAAATGGTCACATCTATAACTTCAACTTGTTAAACATGAGCTTTCAGCGGTACATCTCAATATGAAGTTTTGGATTCCATTTCTCATGGACGAGAACTGACCCATTTGTAGATCTTTTTCCACCTAACACCTAACTAGATTAGGTCAATCAACCGATCTAAGTTTACACAATATTCTCATATTTCATATTAATATTATATATATAAAATAAAAACTAACCACCACGTATAATCTACAACTCTGCACTAACCAACAGGTAATCACAATTTGAGTCTATAAGAATATGAAACTATTTACAACTCAAATTTAACTGATCAAGCTAACCATTAAATCATTAATTAAAGAAACCTAACCAACTAAACAGGAGAATGGCTAATCGAGTTTTAATAACTAACCATGCAGCAGATCAATGGCCAACTTCTAACCCTAATTCGAAGATAAAAAAAAGTAGTTAGTATTTATTATTAATTTAAGAAGTATATTAATGGTAACTACCAACTAGCTAAACAAGAAGAGCAAAGGCGGGTGAAAAGTAATTATAGAGATAAGGAAATGAGAGGCTGCAAATGGGTCAGTGGGGGCAAGGTCCTGTTTTTTAACAGTACACTAACTACAAATGCAGCTACTAGTATATGTCGCGGGGCCCATATATTTTTGCATTTTCAAAAAAGACGTGGGCCCCACTCAAATGGGCTGGCAAGCAGAACAAATAGAATATAACTGAGTCATCTTCCCCCCCATACATTACCTGCTTCTCCTTTATTAATTAATTACATATATGGGAGAGGTTCTTGTCACACATACTAGATTAATGTTATTTTTGGTATATATATTTATATTCAATCGGTCGGTTTTTTCTAATACCTATTCCGTATGGGATTTTGAAAACAGTGTGATAAATCATTAGGAAGAACCATATGTCACCGGAACGTGACCCATAAAATAAAACATATATCAACTCAGCAGAAAAGAGAATAAAAGGCAGCCATAGCAGCGCCCACCAGCTTACACTTTTTATTGTTTACACACATGCAACTCCATGTTTCCTTCCTTCCTTCCTTCCCCATCACTACACTGATTTGGATTCCCCTTTTTGACAAAAAAAATTTCCCCACCAAACACAAAAAGACAGTATTCAGTATTCACCCTACCTTTAAACTTTTTCCTTTATATTTCCACTTAAACATTGGACAGTTTTGACTCTTACTTTTAATCACCCTTTGATGATTTAAGTGCCCTTTCAATTCTCTTTTTAAGATTATTATCATAGGCAATTTGGGGGCCATTCTTTCAAGCCAAGAGTCAAACAATTATTTAATTTTTAAATAAATTAATTTTCTTTTTAAAAAAAAAAAAAAGTATATTTATGTCTTATTTTATGTACAAAACTAAACAAATTTACCCAAAAAAAAAAAGAATTTACAAAATAGTGATAAAAACCATATCAATAAAATTCTTAATTTGCTAAACAGCTCATAAATACACCTGCTAAACCAAATCAGTGTAGTGATGGGGAAACAAGGAAGGAAACATGGAGTTGCATGTGTGTAAACAATAAAAAGTGCAAGCTGGTGGGCGCTATGGCTGCCTTTTGTTCTCTTTTCTGCTGAGTTGATATATGTTTTATTCTATGGGTCAGGTGGTTCGGTTCGGTAACATATGGTTCTTACTAACATATGGAATAGGTATATTATGTCTACCTTCCGTAATATATATATCAAAAATAACATTGATCTACCATGTGTCAGGAGAATCTGTCCCAGATATATAATTAATTAATCTCAAATAAAAAATATATGTACAAGAGTTTGAAGGGGAGGAGAATTGAACCTAAGATCTCCCTCTCTCTCTCTCCCCCAGTCAAAACCCTTACCAGTAAGCCACTTTCAAGTTATGGAAAAGGTACTCCAACTTTTTTACATTTGATTACTTTGTAACCCATTGGATCAGAGAACCCACCCATATTTAAATAGGCTAATGGTTGGTCCGATTCTTTCAGTAAAAGATTCTAACCAGCTCAACTCCTTCAGATCCTGCTGCTCAGAAAATCTAAGGTGGGGTCAGGACAACAGGAACCACAAATGGAGGGCCAAGAACCAAGGTGGATCTACTCCCTAGACTATCATAAACATTTCTTTTGGAAAAGTTAGAGAGAGAAGAACCAGACAACTCAAAACTGGTAAAGCCTGTTTCGTCAGATTGATTCCCAAAGCCAACCCCGCATGATCACGTGCATCGATGTTAAGTATTGGACACATAGTAAAATATAAGTGACCAAATTGCTATCCCCAACCCCCCACCCCACTCCTCTCTATTTTTGACTACTATCTAGACAAAACTTTGACAAAGTTCAAGTTCAGTTGAAAAACGCAAGTGGTCCATGGGAGGAAGCAGCAAAAACAAGAGTGGAACTATGGAAGTAAAAAATTAGCAAAGCTAGGACTACTCTGACAAAGTTCAGAGAAAGCTACAGGAAGTCCAAACAGCCACAGGCAGCAAGGATGGGCATTTTGATAATTTCACTAAACCCTAGAGATTTTTTTAACTGAAAAGACTAAAATGCCCCTACATCCCATATTGTAACATCTATAATCTGTCTTTGTAATAAACGTCAAAGGACAAAAATCCAATAAATTGAAGAAGAGCTTACTCCATTTTTATTTTAAATTTTTAAATAATAAAAATAATAATAATAATAATATGTATGCACATCTCCAATTCTCTAATATCATTTGAAGTGCTAATGTCAAAATATGGAACTCTAAATAGAACCACTGTCAAAATTTGACACTAATATGCCGCGATGCATTGCATGCAAACCTAGTTCTGTCATTTTTTTTCATTCACACGAGCATCTCTAATGGGTGCTACATGATCTGCTATTGGCAGTTTGGCACCCAAATAATTTGTTCCCATGGGGTGCCATTTGGTACTTCAAATGACACTTGTCATTTGTGTCATGTCATGCATTTTCTTTAAAAATATGAAAAATACCAAAATAAAGCATTAATGCATTTGGGCACATAAAGCATTAATGCATTTGGGCACATAGGTGCTTCAAATGGTATGAATATATCAGAAATGCTCTAAAGGACAGCTACACTTTCAGGTGCCAAATCTGTAATAAGGTCACCAATGCACTTCAAATGGTAGTGAATTATAAATAATCTATATGGATTTCAATACTAAATTTTAATAATGGGATTTGCTTTGTTTTTTCAAACAAACCAAATAGTAAGTTAATTTATTTAAACATTAAATAATAATAAGAGAATTAAATAATTTAATTTAATTCAAATAATGAAAGCTAATTGGGGGTTATTATTAATGGAGAGAACATACCTTGGGCCACCCAAGACACCGGCGTTCATGGTGAGTTGATTAATGAGGTCGGCGGACTTGGGCTCGACGCTGGAGGCCTTAGTGTACTGAGTGCTGAGACCTTCTCCCGAGGGCACAAAGAATGCTCCATTTACCATTATGTCCCCTTCTGTCCTCCAGTTCCAACCTGTCCATTCTTCCTCGTCCGTCTCCACGCGCTTCGTCACCTGACAATGTTTTCAAACGCTGTTCGTGTTAACATCCACGCGCTTCCAAATAATCAAGTGTTGTGAAAAAAAATCCATCAGATTTAATAGGGACCTGTCACTTTATCAGTGTCAGGGCAAAGACTTTAAGAAATTAGAATCAAATGCCCGTGCTCTGAGAAGACATTTTCCTTGAGCCAATCAATAGCCCCCCCTGACAGCTTAAGCTACTACACTGAGGGATAATCTTGAGGGAAAATTAGGGGTTTTTTTGGAACTGCAATAACAGATTTTTGTTTGTTTCTCTCTCTTCTCGCAGTAACATCGATCAAGCATGACCAGTCAGTCTCCCCTCTTCTTTTTCTATTTTATTTTCTTCTTCGCATTTAATTGAGAATCCATCAAAGGATTTGGTGTAGATTTATGAGATTAGATTATTGATTTGAAGATTTTCACCTATTTGTTGGTGTTGGTGGGGATATATTAAGACTTGCTGGCTACCATTGTTGGACATTGGTGGAGAAATTCCACTCAATTGCAACATGGCTCTGCTCAACATCTGGATTTGTTTTTGGCTATCAAGACTTGCTCTCTCTCTCTCTCTCTCATTTTATTATATTTAGGAATTTCTTTAAGATTTAACAGTGTTTGGATTGAGAGAGTTGGAGAGAAGAGAAAAGAGAGTTTTAAGTGTCTCCACAATTCTTCTCTTGTCCAGTTTTCCAAAATGGAGAAGAATGAAAGGAGAGGAAAAGAAAATAGGGAGAAAGTGTGTTTTTTTCTCTCCAAATTGAAGCAAAACGAAGAGAAATGAAGCAAAATTACTCTCTTCCAAAAGGAAGTGTTGAAAAAATAAGGGCGGAATATATAATATAAATCAGAATACAATAAATTTTGACAAACAAGTCATGATACCATGAACTAGTCAAACTTAATGAGTTCTGAACCATTTCATCTAAATCACTGATTTACCAAACAAAACCAAAACCTTAGAGTCCGCTTTCATGTACTATTAGCTAAAAATACTTTGCATTCTAATATTTTTAATTATTAGACATTGACCATAAGATTGATTTACATTTTGCACCCATCTACTTTTAAACATTAACTGTGACACATTAACTATAGGACTGATATATTTATATACATATTAGTAATCTAAAATAAATACTTCATCAAAATATTATGTCTAACATAAATTTTTTTTGGTCAAATAAATAAACGGTTAGCCGAGAAGAGTGTAATGCGTCATATTTTAAAATTATAAGGGTCTATGACACAATTAAACGTCAAAAAAGTGGAAAGTATTTTTAACTAACAGGAGAGAGAGAAAACTCTAATTTCTCCTTATCTTTTCCTTGGTCCAATTGTATTTTAACAGTACGCCACAACTCATGTGGTGGCGCGTGATCGCACGCGCCGTACATGCAATTGGTATAGTATCCCCAAATATCCGTTGAAGAGACGGGTCAAAAAATCATGGGCAGCGCATGATATCATTAAATAATGATGCGCCCTAGTCACCCCCAAAAGTAACAGTAAAAGTAAGATATTCATTTCCAACCGAAATTACAAAATTACCTCCTTGGCGTTCTGGTCCGCCGGTGCAGTATACCGATTACCCTGACTGTTAATGGTAGGGTTAGCGCTACCGCCGATAGCATACATCTCCCACTGCGTAAAATCATTATTCACCACGTGTATATACCCATGTCTACACCGAGGCATCCTCTGCACCAGCGCCTCACCGAAGTGATTAAACGCTATTGTCACTTGCATACCAACATCCAACATGTACCGATCGTTGTGACCCAACAGCATCACCTCATCATGGTGCGAGAAATAGCTGTTAGATATAGTAATACCAGTGGACCCCAATATAGCGTCAATCAAGCCGTCCGTACAGTAAGAGAGCGAGCAATGATCAATCCATAGTTTCCTCGACCCAGATATGGATATCCCATCACCGTCCGATTTACCTCTCCACCCGTAGTGCGTTGGGGTCGAGCGTACATTAGTATTACCCGTTGGAACGCAATGGTGTATGTGGATGTTGTGGATTATTACATTGCTCACGTATTGGAGCGTAATGCACCCACCGCCGGTAATGTGCACGTTAGCGCCGCGGCCGTCGATGGTTTTGAAGCTGTTAACGATTAGCTCGTACTTGAGTTTGATGAGCATGTTGGCTGAGAAGATGATCCAGAGTGGCTCGGTCTGGATCACGGCGTGGCGGAGTGTGCCTGGAGTTGGGTTCACTGGGTCGTGGTCCGATGAGTCGGTGACTACGTAGATCTGACCGCCTTTGCCGCCGAGTGCGTCGTGACCGAACCCGATTCCGCAATCGGCTAACTTTTGCCGGTTGGCTTGCCAGTTTGGGTCGCATTTCCAGCAGTCGTCTATTGGGTTCCCTGTGAGGCATGAGCTCGTTTGGTCATTTTGTCGAACATCTAGCATCTGTCTCCTCGATATGGATACATTGAGTCTCCTGCAAGAAAAAATAGAGTTGTAGATATTGTAAAAGTCTAGTGCTTTGCTTGGTTGTTGAGAAAATGTGCGAGAGGGGGGGAAATGAGGTAATGAGCAAGACTCAGAAGAGGTACTTTCCCATTTTTTTATCCTTGTGTTGGAGATTTTTAAGGCCTGGGAAAACGGAGAAAGGAAGTTTGTAAACCCCTTATTGGTGTTTGGTTGCTGGGAAAATGTGGAAAAAAGAAAAGAAAAAAAAAACATGGGACCCATATAATAAAATCCTATAATGAGCAAAACTAATATGAGATTTTTTTTTTTCTTTGCTTTTGGGACTAGAGCTCTAGAAAAACAGAGTACAAGGGGTCATAAAAAATCCCAAAAGGAACGAAACCCATTTTCCTTCTCATTTTAGAGGGAGAAAAAAATCTGAGAAAATAAGAGATCCAGAGTGTAAAGCCTCAGAATGTACAAACCCTAGAAGGGATTTTCTATGTTTTTGGTGTATATGGTAGTTCGGGGCAGGGGAGGAAAAATAAAACTCATTTTCTCGGAAAATGAGACTCATTTTCCTTCCATTTCAGAGGAAAAATAAAATATGAGAAAATAAGAGTGACCTAGAGAGTAAAAACCTCATAATGTACAAAACCCAGATGAGATTTTCTGTGTTTTTGTGTATATGGTAGATTTGGGTTGGGAAGGGAGCGCTTACCTTTGGACTTCCTGAACGACAGCTTCAGGGTCGGGGTGTTGATATGGAAGGGAAAGATTGAAAGTAGCTCTGATAAGAGGAGACAGAGAGCTCAAGAGGCAAATGAAGAGAATGCAGGTATTAGGAAGCATCTTTGAATGAAGAATGAATAATAATAATGGTGGGTATTTGAAGTTGTGATGGTTGGTTTGCTTCTGTGAATAACTCTGGGACGTTGAGATGTCCTGCCCTTGAATGCACACAACTCAGGAAGCTGTAAATTTTGGGAAAATGTGATGTGTTTATATAATTAAAAGCAATACTATAATAATGATATGACAATAATTAAATGAAGAATGTGTGTACACTAGATAGGGTTTTTGTATTGGGGGGGTGGGGGGAGGTGGAGATGGGATGGGGACACCATTGAGATGATATGAGAGAGAAGATAGAGAGAGGGAGGATCTCTCCTCTCTCTAAATCCCCTTGCAAACTTCTTCTGTCACTCACATTCCTATCTTGCTTGTTAATTATTCCATGCAAGGGATAAAAACATTCTCAAAGGTAAAAGAAGGAGAAAAATAAAAAATGAGAGAAACAGAGAGAGAAAAACAGAGAGCTTATCCAAAATGTCGAAGCCCCCTTTTGTTCTTCTCCCACTAAAACTAGTTTTTTTTAATTTTTGTCTGAAGATACTTTGCGGGAGGGTGGATGTGATATATATATACACATGTATACATATACATGTATGAATTCTTGTTCCTGTATGAATTCTCGTTCCTGTATAAATGTATAATCCCCTCCGATTTAATGAAAAACTTTTTCTTACTTTTGGTTTTGCTTATAAAAGGCAGAAGAAGGTTACATATAATCAAGACGCTAGCTTTCAGAACCATAATTCTCTTTACCCCTATTTTCATAAGGTGTATTTGGTTTGAGGATTTGGGGTGAGATTTGGTGGTGGATTTGAATTTGGACCTCTAAACCTAAATCTAACGTTTCAATTGGAAACTAGGTTTTTTGATTTGCAAATCAACCTAAATTCTAAGATTTGGACTCTAATTATACTCTTTCCAAATTTTGATCTCCAAAGCTTAGAGGTGGAAAAGTTGAAGGAAAAAGAGAAAGAAGAAAGGAAGATAGCTACACGCTAGAATAGCATAATTCAATAATTCATAGAGTTGAAGCGAGTCTTTTAACCCCATGATGGGTAGCTTAGGAGCAAGTAGGGCTATGAGTGTACCAAGTCTTTTGGTCTCATGTTCGACTCCCACTAGCTACTAAAAATCTGGAGTCACGGTCGGGGTGCAGGATTTAGTCTGATGCGCGCAAGCTGGTTCATGATACTCGTATATATAAAAAAAAAAAAAAAAGCAAGTCTTTAGGAGCATTTTTATTTTTTCTCATGGATGTGGTATTATCGGCCTCTGTCAAAGTTTGTGTCTAAACTAATTTTCAGGAATGAACAAAATCACTTAAAATCCTATTTATTACTATTACTAATTTATTATATAGTCAAGGTACCAAAATTCGATTATAGAATCTCTACTTCATGGGACTCGGTCTTTGATACTTGAGTTATCTTGGTAAATTCTTTTGGAGCAGTAAACATATCTTTTAAACAAATTTTAATAATTTTTTATGAGTTATTTTTATTAAATGATTATTAGATCGTATGTTAAAATACCTTCAGTAAAAAAATTTCAAACTGTAAAGGAAATAATTTTTAAAATTTCAAATGGGAACAAATTAGATAGATTTATAGGAGCCAAATCCACATACGTCATCGCGAACAAACAAATTGTCTTTTACAATCCCTCCAATTTTAATTTAACTCCTAAAATCTGTTTCTCCTACAGAATAGAGACACCCTTTCAAGAGCCACTATAAATAAAGATCTAATCCATAGGCATTCCAATTTTTTTCAGTTTTGCATATTATTGGCACTAAAATAGTGCGGATAGGCTGGCCTTCCATTTTAGTCTATGGACATGATTGGAAACTTTGAAAATTAGTTCTGGTCAGTTTTGATCTCTTTCTGCTATATGATTTTTATGTAAATCAGCTTTCAGTTGATTTGAAAAAAACTATGTTTATATCTTATTTTATGGACATGATTGAACTGATTTGCAGAATAAATGCACTTACCAAACAGTACTGAATAAAAACCAGATAGACGTATCCTCAACTGGCCAGATTTTTAAGTTTTCCAAACAGCCCATAAAATTTGGATTTGCCATGTACAGCCATTTCCTAGTTGTTGTGTCCTATTATCTGCAGGGAGAAGCTTTAGGTTTGACTCATTAAAGTTTAGAATGGGAAAATTTAAGGGGGTAAAAATTAGGGGAAATTCACATGAATAATTGGCCATTTTCACGTTACTCCCATATGGTTTCGATTGCATTAATGTACTTCTAAACTATTAGATTGTATCAAATTACCCTATTTTATCAATTATTTTGGCTTAAAAAAATTATGTTAGAATTATTCTTTTTTATACAATATTTATCTTAAGTTGCTAATATTTCTATAAACATATTGGTAAAGTTTCATGATTTTTCTCAATATTAATTTTTATCAATTAGTTTGGCTGAAAAAATGATGTTAGACTTATTCTTTTTTATACAATATTTATCTTAAGCTGCTAATATTTCTATAAACATATCTGTAAAGTTTCATGATTTTTCTCAACATATATTAATTTTTATGAATTATTTTCTCTACACAGTAAATAAAATTCATAATAAATAAAATATATTGAGAAAAATCATAAAATTTTACCGATATGCCTGTAGACCCATTAAAAATCTATGATTAATACTGTATAGAAAAATAACAAGCCTAACACCATTTTTTAGTCAAAAATAAATAAATGGCTAATCAACAGAGTGAGGTAATTTGATACAACCTAATAGTTTAATGACACATTGATGCAATCGAAACCACAATTGGACAATGTGAAAAACGGCCAATAGTTCATGGGGGGCAAAGTATAATTTCCCTTAAAAATTAGCTAAAGTTTATAAATTTAGAGTTTTATATCGCGAGATCCAATTTTATAATATAAGGTCCTTGATTTTTTTTTTTAATTTTTTTGTTTATTTGTTATGTTAAAAGACTCTTAGATCTAGTGATATAAAATGCTTATGTCAAAGACTTATGAATATGTAACTGTCTAAGGAGAGAGAAAATGATTGCTTTCCGTTGTATTTTGGGTAATTTTGCTCATTCCTATAAATTAGTTTGGGACTGAATCCTCAATGGAAGTGGGCCTAAGATATCCTATATTGTTTTTTTTTTTTTAAAAAAAAAAATAGGATTTTATATCCATAGGTACTTGACATAAGTATTTTATACCATTAGATCTAAGAGTCTTTTTTAACATAATCAATGAACAAAAGAATTTGAAATTTCGGAAACCTCATAATTTTCTTACAAGGGCAAATCTGCAATCAATAAACATAATTTTAAAAGTTTAGGACTTTATCATAAAAGAATAATTAATTAGGACCTATGGTGGTAGAAAAGAATATCTTTCAAGACTTTACATAACAAACTTATATAATTTGGGACTTCCAGCCAGAATTCCCAATTTAAAATCTTTTTATTTATAAATTTTCATTTTTGGCTAAATATAGCGGCAGCAGTGAGCGGTAGGTGTGTGATGTTGGTGACAATGAGCAAGTGGTGTCAATAATCAGGGCCGGCCCTGAAAATCTGGGGGCCTAAGCAAGGGCATAAAATGGGGCCCTAATTGTCAATATTTTTTAACACCACCATGAATTCTTTTTAAAAGATTTAGAGTTTTGAAGTAATTCATTTCTATTAATTTTTTGGAAACCAAACATATCTATAAAAGTAAAATAGAAAAGAAAAAAAATCATACTAATAAAATGGATACAAGATATTTATGTGGTCCCCTCAATTTTGAGATACGTCTAAAGAGCCAAGATAAAATTTCTCCACTAATATTCAAATCCCAAAAGGAATACGAAAGGCTCAAATAATTCAAATTTCAACCAACCCAAAGTGTATTTCAAAAAACTCAAAATTACAAGGAAATAACTCACAAAAGATGGTAGAATGAAATCCTCCAAATGTGCTGAATGATATGCAGTCCTCACAAAATGCCACCAAAAGTATGCAGTTTCAACCACACTGAATAGTCTAAATTTGTCCCTTTTTGACTAACTTTGTGACCTCACTAGCCCAAAGCTAAGGAAGGAATCCAAAGAGAGAAGGAGAACAAGAGAGGACTGAAGACTACCAAAATTTTGGAGCCCTATTTTTTTGCAAGAAATTGGGGGCCTAAGGCCATTACTTTAATGGCTTTAGCTCAAGGCCGGCCCTGTAAGTAATGGTAGTGGTGGTGATGGTTGGTGGCGGTAATGAAAATGTATGTGTACATGGTGGTGGTCATGATAGTGGGGATCATAGCTAGGGGTGGTTGCGGAAGTGGTGGTGGTGATAGTTGTTGTTGATGTTAGGTTGTGGGTGATGATGGTGGTGGTTTGGTTGTGGTAGAAACAATGTATGAGTGATGCTCTTCAATGGTAGTGGTGGTGGTGGTGGGTGGTATTAATGGCGGTAATGATTAGGTGGTGATGATTAGTCTTCTCAATAGGTCATTTAATTTATATACGCAACAATAAAGATATATTCATTAATGACTACATTTTTTTTGCCCAAAATTAATGACTATATTAAAATAACATAATATGTTAAAATGCTATGACTAGTTACTAACTAACTTACTACATTACAATATCACAATATAGTCATTAATCAAATTATATTTTGTGATTACTCCCACCGACCGACTATTTTCATGCAGCAGTGGGTTGATAAGCATGACACATGCAATATTCTTAATGTTGTGGATCCATGCTGATCACATTATTGTCCCACCAAGAATAAATTATAGTTAACTAGAAGTGTGATTAATTAATCTCTAAAATAATATGAACCAATTTTGGTCCTACAGTCCAACAAATTAGACCCTAAAATATAGGCAAACCATCATGAGAAGGTTTACCCACACAAAAAAAAAAAGTTCAATCATAGATAGCTCCACTCTAACAGAATTTTGATACCTATTAATGTCCACAACTCAATCATTGATGATGACCTATTTGCTATATATTTTAAAAAAAAAAAAAAAATTGGTTGATTACCACATTTGAATTCCACAGCTCTCAATCTCAAGCTTACACTCTGTTTTGGAGAACAACTGGCTGCAATTATAATCAATTTTTTATTCACACTACAAAAAATAAAAATAAAAAATGGTCCCATGGCAGCCATGGCACATTTCTACTTCCATGGATCAATTTCCCAAATTAAAGAAGTTTTGATAAGGTTGGTAATCGTAATTTATTATATTCATGATTTGCAAACAATCAAATTAGAGAGTGCTTAATTTAGAGTGAACCTGATAATCTTAGGTCGTGTTTGGTTTGAGTGAATCAAATGAAAAGGAATGGGAATAAAAATGAAGAATAAGCTATGCGAATAGTCAATTAATTATTGTTTAGAAAAGAATAGTACGTCATTTCCTTTATTGCCGTTGGTGTGATAGTGACGATTATAGTAGGTGGTAATGACGGACTGGTGGTAATAATTGTGCTATGGTGGTAATTGGGTGGTGGTAACAATATTGTTGAGGTGGCGGCAATGATAGTGGTGGTAAGATGGTGACTGTGGTGTGATTATGGTGACTGGTCATACTAACGGTGAGTTAGCAGTGAATGGTTGCTCTTATTAAGAAGGCTCATTCTCTCAATTGAGAGAATTGCCATTCCACTTATCTAGAAGAGGAATAGTTGTTCCCCAATTTGAGAGAATAGCCATTTCATAGAGAGTTGTGATTCCATTCTTATACCCGAATGTGGGAATGGGAATCGCAAATCCTATTCCTACTCATATTCCAGTGCAGTATATACCAAACACAGCCTTAGTGAGTGTTTAGTGATCGCCGAAGGCTCATTGAGCTTAGTGCAAGCAATTTACTGTGCTTAATTGCATATATGTTCATAATTTTTTTGCAAAAATATAGAAACTTACACTTATTGTATGCTAATACATCTTCATATATTCAAATTCAAGATATCTTTTTTAAAATACGTGGCATTAGACCATCATATCATTAATAATAAATTAGAACTTAGTATTAATTCTATAGTTTTCATAAATATAAAGGGTTGGCCTCTATTTCCCCTCATTAGTTACAATCCATTAAATGTGTCTGCCACATTAGGGCCTACGGGGCACTTCCCCCAACTTTTGGGAAAAAAATAATTTCTATACATATTTAATAGAAAATAT
The DNA here is from genome assembly GCA_017140935.1 of Hamamelis virginiana. Lineage (NCBI taxonomy): Eukaryota > Viridiplantae > Streptophyta > Magnoliopsida > Saxifragales > Hamamelidaceae > Hamamelis > Hamamelis virginiana. Next base: position 866,167 of record JAESVK010000442.1, on the reverse strand, counting down.
AAGAGTGTCCCCTCTAACATTTTATTTCCATCCTTATAAGTTTCTATTTATTAAGATTCAATTTAAAGAATTTGTAGTGAACTGATTTTAATTTATATAATTAAAACTAGGGTTCAAATTAAATTTATGGAATTTGGCAAGTTAATCATGTTCAAGGAGGAGAGTAATATCATCGAGTGTCAATTAACATGCAATAAGATTTATATTTTAAATAGAAATAAAATGTAAAAATAACTAAAAACTACGATCTACGATAGTAGTTTAAGAAATCTTGACTTCTCAAAGTCTCTCGACAAACTCTAAAATTTGCATTTCAATCCTAAATTAATAGAAAAAGTATATATATAAAAGGTGCACATGATGCAAAATGCATCAGGTGATCTTTTTTAGAGCCACTTGTTGACCATATTTTTAGAAACTGACCGTTGGATTTGATGCACCTTTTCTATATATCATGCCTGCCAAAAATCAAAATAATCCAACGGTTGGTTTCTTAAAAAACCGATTGTGAAAAAAGGGTAACATTTTAAGGAACAAAAAAGCCATAGTTTTTCAAAGTTACATTTTTTTTTTTTCAGAAACCAACCGTTGGATCACTGTGATTTTTTGCAGGCAGGATATACATGAAATGAGCATCAAATCCAACGGTCAATTTTCGAAAATATGCTCAACAAGTGGCTATAGAAGAAGCCACCTGATACATCTTCCATCAAGTGCACTTCATATTAGCAACTCTATATAGATATATACCTTTTTAAAAACCAAGATATTCTACTTTATCTTTTGGACAGTCCCATATGCATTCTCACTCCAAGAGATTCTCTTTTCTAAAGCTTTCACATTGTGCATGTAAAAAGAGAAATTTATGACATGGGAGGGACGCACAAGTCTTTGTAGCAAAGCCGTATTAATGCTATATACCTTTTATTAATTATAATTATAATAATAATCAGCCAAAATATATTACCAAAAATTCAAAAATCTCGGCTAACTAAAGATGATAAAAAGTTGTAAAATGAGTAATGCATGAGATCGTATGGCTTTATTTTTGTCGTTTCATAGTAGAAAGGTACTCCGGCGCTGGTAAAGCAAATTACGAGGTATTAAGCAAATGGAGTTATTAGATAAAATAATAATAATTAAGGAGAATTTATATTAAGTGGAAAGGGATTTTGATAATTGAAGCTTGCAAACCAACTTTTAATTGTATAAAGGTATAAATGCTTTTCGTGAGCTGGGGGAAATGATGATGATTTTGGAAGGAAAAAAGCTTGTTTTTTCTCTTTTAGTGTCCAGTTGTTGGAACTTGGAAGTCGAAATCCATTACTTTTGTGTCATGCCTTATTCTTCTTTCTTCTTCTCCTTCTCTTTCATAGCCTATCTTGACTATGAATCCAGGCTCTCTCTCTCTCTCTAGCCTTCCCTCTCTCTCTCTCTCTCCAAAATGTGATTTCACATGCACCTCAAAAATGTTTTTTCTCATGATTCTACTTTAGACTTTTAATTCTCTAACTAAAAATTAATATAAAATATTTTCACTTGTGGCATGGCTGCAGTCTTAACAAAAAATTTATAAAAAAAAAAAAGTTACATTAATGTATTTGAAGTGATCTTGCTTGCATCTCTAGTTACATGGATTAACTATATTTTTGGCCAAATAAAATGATTGAGGGTATTTTAAATTTTTTAAAAAGTAATATATAATTAATGGTACCAAATCTTTTGATCCTAGGTTCGACTCCTACTAATTACTAATATCCGAGACTAAGGACTGCAAGACACAAGTCTTGTTTCGAAACCCTTATTCGGGGTGCAGGATTTAGTTCGGTGCGCGCAAGTTGGCCTAAGATACCTGTATAGCAAAAATATATATATAATGTTAAAAATGAAAATAATCCAGTAATTTCACCTTTAAAAAAAAAAAAAAAAAGATAACATCCTTATAATAGGAAAAATTAAAGTTAAATAATTACATTTTTTTTTTTTTAGCAAATAAGTATCCAATCATGTCCATTGTTTTTTTGCTGACTATGGGTCAACCATGGATTTCTAGGTAGAAAGATTGTTGTCTTTATAATATCTTAAGGTTTAAACAACCTTAAATTTTAGGTGACCTAGACCCTACATTAAAGTGTACATGAAACACTCCTGCATGTTTTACCATTTGGCAGGTTCACTTCATGGACCTGCTTTTAGCAATGGCTTTTTACCATCACCAAAAGCAAAATTACTGTCACTATAAAATTGACATTAGTGACAGTAAAGCATCAGCAATGCTGGCATTTATATGGCTAAAATGACTTTTAGCCACAGTAGGTTAATTTGTTCTGTTGCTAAAGAAAGTTTGTACTTTGCTTCTTTTTATTAGTCATCAATTTGTCCAAATATTCAATCAGGTTCATAGAGTCGTCATTGATAGCATTAATGTAAGCAAAAGAAAATTTGGTCACAATTTAAAATGAATTTATTTGACATTTAGCTTAAAGACAATGATGCAAATTAAGCAGCCTCACGTGTTTATCGAACTTCTTCTATGATCAACATTTGAGGGTACGTTGGTTTTTTTTTAATTGGTTTAGATGTCAAGATCATTTCTTTAAAGTCTTTGCATTAAATATTGGCTCCCTCCAAGTAAACAAAATCGATAATTCAAAGAATTTAAGTCCATAATGTCGCCCTCTCCTAATCGGCTGCCATGGACCCCTAGTTCTCACCTTTGATGTGGCCATTACAATTCAAAGAAAAATATTACTTTATCCACCTATTTTACTCATTTTTTTACCACCAATCTCATCTGGAACAATCGCATTTATGATTTTGAAAAATAAAAATATTATTTTTATTAATGTAAACCGAATATCATAATAGGTGCGTGATATATAGATAGGTGAAGTAGCATTGCTCAGTCATATATTATGCTTTGTTAATCTTACTATTAGCTTGACATGAACTGCTAAAGCTTACTATCAATCTTCTTTCTTTTTGATTGGTTTAGATGTCGAGATCATTTAAATTGAAGATTCAAATTAATAATTTAATTCTATGATATCGTCCTCTCTCCTAATCAGCTGCCATGGACCGTTAAAGCTCACCTTCATGTGGTCACTACAAAATAAACATATTGATAGAGAAATGAATTTAACTTATCATGCATGCCTCGTTAATTTCACTGTCAGCTTGACATGGACCCTTGAATTTCACAATCGATGTGTCCCATTAGAAGCGATTAGATTCCTTAGTTCACAATCCATTTCAAATTGAGCTAGTTTAGAAACTTATGTTAAATAAATTGCTAGTCTTATAATTACTTTTATCATTTTTCATTATTTATTGATGTAATAATATGGTTGTCACATTATTAGCAATATACATGTTAATATTACTACAATAACGTGACAGGTGATGTGATCATATCATGTTATTGAGTTTGGATCATTTGCTTGGGTTTGGATATGCTTGGATGATGTGTCATGATCTGAATGCTCTATTTTTCACTTGGGTGACGTGTAGATAATCCAGATAATGACACATCACCCAAACACCAAGCAAACCTAAGCAGAGGATGTCATTAGCATGTTATTACAATAACAAAGACATCGTACCATATAACTCGTATTTGGATATTGAGTTTAAACGATTATATTGGGTAATCTACGTGTATTTGTCTAAGTAAGACGCAAAGCATTGCCTCGAGGATGAGAAAGATGAATCAGCTAAAGCATGGTTCAAAAGTAACAAATTTTTTATACTTCTAAGAAAGAAATCTGTTTGGCGGCTAGGATAAGGAGGATAAAAAGAGAATAAAAGATGACTTTAGAATCTTATGGTGATTTGTGCTCATTTTCTTGGTAACCAAATGGAAGGATAAGAAGTAAAGGCTTGGTGCGCCGCATTGTGTGGCTTGAATAGTAGTTTTGGAACAACAATTCAAATAAATTTATTAATCTATATTTAAATATTGTGATTCGTTAGAGATGCGGACATCCTGCCCACATTGCAATCATTCGTGATCAATATGTGTTAATAAGTGGAGTTTGGATTTGCTGTTGATCACTGTTTGATGACCGACACGTGTGCAAGAAAGGAGATCCAACGGCTCACACAATAAAGACCCATAAATCTAACAGGTGATCCAAAACACACTAGATTTAGACATTTCTTATGTGAGCCATTTGATCCGTTTTCTTGCACACGTGTTGGCCATCCAATGGTGATCAACAGGTATTCGATCACCTATCAGATCAACAACAAATCCAAACTCTAACAAGTGCATATCATCTATGATTGACAAATGGCTCGGACTCCCATATATCAATGTATATATAATTAAGTTTTGTTTGCATTAGGTTTTTTCTAAAATTACTTTCAGAAAACTGTCTTTTTCGTATATCTCTTCAGATTTGTGTTTCGATTATATCTTTACATATCAAAATTTCCATGCTATAAGTGATTGTGATTGTGTAAAAGTAATTATCAACCGTATCCCTTGAATTAAGTGGAATTTTAAATTCCAAAAAGTGACTTAAAAAAAAAGTTAAAGCAAACAGACGCCTCTTAGAAACCTTCGAGGCTCTTTTGAACTTTGCAATGAATGCTATAGTTTGATAAATTTTGGCTCTATTTGAATTCTTGCAAGTTGAAGGACAAAAGAAAATGTTTAAAATTGCTTGAAAATGGATTCATGCATTTTTTTACTATCGATTTGGTTATCAGATTGAGTCAAATGTTAATTTGTATGGTATTAAAAATTCGATTTCATCTTCTTAAATGGGATCGTTTAAAAATGTTATAATCAATATCAGGACTAGTGTTATAGAATTAATTTTTAGAAATTCACAAAATGTCAATCGCCTTTTAAATTTTACTCTCATTTATAATGGAAACTGGTATTCTCTTAATTATTTTCATTCCCAAAGATGAATTTATTCATGAAATTATGCAAAATACAATGATGGATTTAATATTCGATGGTCCACACCTATTAGTGTCATATTCTTTTCTTAAAGCACAAGTTTTGTATTACAACCAAATTAAAACAAAAACAAAAAAACAAAAAAACAGCATCATCATCTTCTTCTTCTTCTTCTTTTTTATTTATTTATTATTTTTTTTGCCTTTTTAAGAAATTAGTTGACCTGTCAAGTGAAGGCAAATTGAGGAGCAATTTTATTATTGCCAAAAACAAATAAAATAAATAAATTAAATGAAAAGAGAGAGTATTAAATAAAGAAGAAAAAGGAAAAATAAGAGGAACATGGTGATGGAGGCTGTTTGGACGTGTGCCTAACTTTTGACGGGGAAAGATTCTAAACCAGCAAAGAGAGAAAAGTTTTGTTCTGAGTAGGTCGGACCCACAAGAATCAATATTTATCCCATTTTATCCTAATTGGCTATGAAAATAACCCAATTCATCCGACCCTCCCAAGACTCGTATGACTAACCCTAGGTCTCAATTAGAGGTAACATGGTCATTATTTTGCCCATTTGTTAATTGGAGCTCTTCTTCCTGTGATATGAACATGCCCTTATCACTTGGACACTTAATTTTATAGGGCATGTCTTCATTTAGCATTAGCCTCATACCCTATAAAATAAATACGTGCTTTGTTCACAACAACAAGAAAGATACGAATGAATAATACTAATAATTGTTGCTAACGTTCATCTTGATGATTATGAAAAGGTAAAATTATGATGACGATACTCATACACTCTTGTTGGTCCATTCAATCGTCAGAAGTCATTACATGAATCTTGAAACATACATCTTATCATCATATTAGAGAACATAGTTCAATCTTATTTTTGAAACACACATCATGTCATCAGCAGGAATCACTACTGATTGTAAATATGCCAAAGTTGTTAACTTTGGCATTAAGAATCACTTCTGAGTTTTGAGAACAACCTCTTCTTATAATATTAGTGATTGGCCCCTCATATGACCTTAACAGTAATAAATATTTTTTAATTCAAAAAGATACCACCAATTGATTAGTTGTTAACTCAAATTTAAGAGAGTATAAAATTTAAAAGGCAAGTTAGGCAACTTTGTTTTATATAAAGTGACAGTCTAGATTGGAGAGGCCCATTAACATTTCGAATGCAAAGCATTCATGTTTTCTTTCCTTTCAACAAGTCATTTGTCTTGTCAGGACAGGCTGACAAATTAGATGTGGGCCAGGCCCATCTATGAATCAATTATTATATAAAGTATAAACACTAGCTTGGGGCAGAGATATTTTGTCCCACTTCCTGTTCCTTCTCACAAAAGTTTATTTTGAAAATATTTATTAAAATGTGAGATTTTCAAGGTGGACTTTTGTAAGAGGGGACAGGAAGTGGTACATAAAAAATGGGACAGAAGATCTCCACTCCTAATTTATATGCGTAAATTAGCACGAGCTTAGCATAGCTCTAGTCGGTAATTCAATTTTATATTAATTATATTTCTTATTATGACATTGAACACTAATTTATATGCGTAAATTATACAATTTATAGTTTTTAAACTTATCATACAATATATGAACCAATTGGCGCAGCCCGGCCCACAAGCTATGAATCTTACTCCAGTTTTAGAGGGTAAGGGACTGTTTGGCAAATTAGGAATTTGGTTCAGTCTAGTTCAGAACCAATTTACCTATCTAATTTTTTATGAGTCAGATTATATCTGAACTGTTTCCATTTTATAGCCTGTTTGTCTAAAACTGAGTTCTGTCCTAATTTTTTTCTGAATGCTGTTTGGTTCAAATTATCCTATAATTGTTATAATATACTGCAATTGTTATAATATACTGCATCATTGAGATAGTATTTACTTGTAGCATCCAATCTTTTTATTATTTACGTTATGCCTTTGGTTATGATATAAAATGATAATATTAATCTAATAGATCATAGGTTATTATTGTTTATGTATTATGTAATAAACAGAGGCATATGGATAAACTGAATATTATCGATTTACTATAATTTTTCCATCTTTATTATTTACGTTTTTTTTTATTAGAAATAGCATAAGAGGAAAGAGCATTTATTTGACCTCTGGAACAGAGGCAAACAGAGGTATGTGAACTTTAACAAATCTAATAGCTCACCATGAATAATAATAGGCAAAAAGAAAAGGAAAGAGAGATGCTCAAGTGAGTGTGTTGGAACAAAGAACCAAATGGAAGGAATTTAACCAAATTCCTGAAGACTGGATGCTTGGAGGAGAGTCTGCGTGAAGAGCAGTCTTGCGTGAGGAGACGTTTCAGCTGAACCAAATATGGTTTTTGGGAAAACCAGCTGGTACCTTGGAACAAGCATAGCCAGCCTTTGGCCCCCTTTTGGAACAATAAAAAACCTGATACATCCCTCATATACATTTACCAAACATAAAGATAACTATTTGGGCCCACCTTATGCCCGAAAGAACTGGTTCTTTGAGTTGCCAAACAGCCCCTAAGCAACTTCTACATTCATACTTAAGCTTTCAAACGCTTAACTTTGATGCAATAATTGAATAAGAACATTGTTAGGGATTCCTCCTATAGGAATTCTATACGCTTAGAAAATATGGGATGGATTCAGCATAGGGTGGGATCTACAACATTCCATGTGAGTGCATAGAATTTCTGTCGATGAATACCCCAGCATTTTTCATTAAATAATCATACTTAACCTAGCTTCTTTAAATGTGTTTCCTAACTTTTTTTCTCCAAGACTACTTTCCAAATTCTATTTGTAAAAAAGTGAAATTTGTGCAGTAAACACATATTTATGATTCTCAAAAGTGTCCAAGCAAACACTAGGGCACAATTTTTATTTTTTATTTTTTGTCAAGGAGATGAAAAATTATTCCTCTCTCTCTCTCTCTCTCTCTATATATATATATATATGTGTGTGTGTGTGTCTGTGTGCGCGCCATTTTAGATACATAACAATTATCATATGATAAAGATATAAAGAGCGTTGGTGTTTAAGATGACGTAAAATCCTAAACTCGTAGGTCTAGAGCCCAATACAAGTACATGAAGTTATAGCAAGTTTTTTATTGAGGTCGTTCCATGTATCATAAAGACACTCTAAGGACTCTTCCCCACTAGCTGAAATTCACTTGCTAAGGTGGAATAGAGGTAGTGGTGTACATCGGCCGGTTTGGTCGGTCTATACCCTCATTATATGAACCAAACCAATCACCTCGGTTTGAGGAAAATGAAAACCATTAGGGACCGTGGCACTCATGATAACCAACCAAAATAGGGAATGTTTTTCGGCTTGGTTCGGTCGGTTTATCATCGGTTTTGATAGACGCTAATTTGAGAAAAAAAAATGTGTCACAAAATTGTATCACCCAAAAAAATTGTCACTACCAACTCTTATATTCTCTCTCTTTTTAACTACTAGCAATGCGAAACCTGTTATTCATGAAGTAATTTGAAAATTACCCAAAATAAATCACTGCTAATTGGAACCTATTATGTATGAAGTAATTTGAAAATTGTGTAACCCAAAATCAACCACTAGTAATTGGAACCTATTATGCATATGATGTAATTTAAAAATTGTGTCACCCAAAACCAACTACTAGTAATTTTCAAATAAAAACCTATTATGCATGAAGTAATCCACACTACCAAGTACCAATTTCAAAATAAGTTCCAATTGGGCTAATTCATAGAACTACATTCAAACAAGCATGCATTATGCAAATAGTATGGGTGTACATCGGTCGGTTTGGTCGGTCTATACCCTTGTTATATGAACCAAATCAATCACCTCGGTTTGAGGAAAATGAAAACCATTAGGGACCATGGCACTCATTAAAACCAACCAAATAGGACGGTTTGGATTGGTTTTGGTCGGTTTAATTGGTCTCGGTCGGTTCTTGAACACCCCTAAATAGGGGTCAAAGAAAGAAGTTGGCTCTAGGTTTAAACTTTGTCACGTGAAAAATTAATGTTCTGATATCAAGTTAAGTTTTTAATCTAATTTAAAATTTAAGCTTGTAGGTAGAGGGCTTAATATAAATATACAAAATTATAACAAATCTTTTATTTAAGCGATATAAGATAGAGTGAATTATATTTTTCTGCATCAGTTCATTTATATTTATACTCTCATTTTTATTTAAATCGCAAAATGGTATCATTAAAAAATAACTAAATAATTGAAAGAAAAAATAGCAATATCGTATCAATTAGAATTCAAATACATTATTCACAATTCTTTCAATCTTTCCTCCGTTATCGGGGCTTTTATTGTTGGTCTCGCTTCTTCGATGGAATTGAGGAGAAGGCCCGACCCACGAAACACTGACATCGGATTCCGCGAGTGAACAGGATTTGTCCGTCAACAAATCGCGTTTAACAGCCCGTCATTCTATCTAATTGTACTTTTAGGTTCGGACGGCTATAGTGATTTAAAATAGGCTCGGATTTGCTTCGGGATGCCGTTGGATTCTCTTTTACGATTTTACCCTCCTCGGCTCTTTTCCCTCTTTCGATTCAATTCACAAGCAACTCTGTTGTTTCTCTGCGTGTCACACGCAAATATTTTGAGTTTTGGAGAGAGAGACAGACAGCATGTGTGTACGTGTTGGGGAGAGAGAGAGAGAGAGAATTCTAGAGAGGAAGAGACAGTGACTAAGAGAGAGAAAGGGATAATTATACGGAGGAAAAGAGAGTTACAGAGAGAAAGCTTACGCCCCATGGATGATTTCGTGGTTCTTGATTCAGAAAATTGTGGTGTTGGAGGTACCATTTTCTCGCTCTAGCTTTCTCTATCCATTTCTTGATTTCCTTCTCTTCTTCTTGAATGCTAGGGTTCCCTTTAGTTCTTTCTTGTAATTTTTATGGTTTTCTATTTAGTTTACGCTTGCCCATGTACTCATTTTTCTATAATAACATGATCAAAGATTTTGTTGTGTGTGAAAACTTCATTCCTTAACTACCCATTAGTTTTTTTGTTTGTTGGTTGGTTTAGGCTTGACCATGTACTCAGTTTTAGGGTTGCAGTACTGAGAAATTTGTACGAATTGGGGGTTTTTAGGGTTTACCGAGTTACTAAGAATTTTGTTACCCATTTGGGTTGTTAAGAGTTCTCAGTGTTTGTTGAATAATTAAGAAATTGGCACAATACCCATTGCTCTTTGTTTGGTTGCCGAGAAATCCCGTTTTAGAAAAGAAAATTGTTACTATTATGTTTTATGTCGTTCGGTTTCCGAAAAGATGACACCTCAGCTCAAGTAAGCCGAATTTATATATTACACATAGTTGAGTGGAAAATGTTGTTCTCTCGGGTATTTTACGGAAAAAAACAAAATTTAAGATTTAAAATTATTTAATTTTTCTAAAATTTCTCATCAACAAAATGGAGCATTAGGGATTTTTGGAGTTATGGTTGTTGAATGACTCATAAATTGTATGGAAATCAGATAAATCTAAAGGAGAGAAAATGGAAAAGGGTTCTACTGCTGGAACTGTGGCGCGGAGAAGGCTTGCTGACATAAGCAACTTGCCGCAGCAACCTAAAACCTTGAGCCAAGATGATACGGCTCATCCCATTTCACTTTCGACCAAAGAGTACATTGATAAGCTTCACAAGGTAGGTATCAATTGTGGGTTCAATATTTCTCTTCACAAATTTTGCAATGTTCTTCTGATGTGGCCAGATCAACTTAATGTTCCCCCCCCCTAATAATTAAATTGTGATTCAGGAAAATATGGCATTGATGAAGCATCTATCAGACAGAAAGTATCCTTTTATCATCAATTGTTCGATATCTTTTTCAGATGATTCTTATTGGAGAGTGGAAATGAAATTAGTGCGTTTTGTTTTTAAATTGATTGTTGTGATTCAGTTTTGGCATCCTTCTCTTGTGGCTTTCCTTAACTTTGGTTGACAGTAAGATTATCGAATTGAGTGGAATTGAGTTGCAGAAACTGCGAATCAATTTGCAGAAAGTGCAGCAACAGAATTTGCAACTCGCTCAAGCAAACAGCCATATGTTGGCGGTCTGTTTTACCTCCCATTTTTTGAAAAACTAATTGTTCATTCATTCTCAACAAGATATTGGTCACATTGATTGTATTTCTTTAATTTTGCAGGAGCTTAATTCAGGTAAAGATAGGGTAAGTTTTATTATACACCCAAGTAGGTTGAGATTTTAGTCATTTGGTTTTAGGTTGCTTTATCCTTCATGTTGTATAATCTCTTTCAATTTACTAATGTTTATTTATTTTACTTTTTTATCCTTTTCAGTTAAAAGCATTACATCATGAGCTTGGATGCAAAAATGGCTTGCTTAAAGCAAGAAACTTTGAGCTGGAGGTCAGTTTAGAGGGTACCTGTCTCCTATCATCATCATTTAAGTAAGGTTATCAAAGTAGATTGTAATGTTGAATAATAAAACATTCTTGTTTTCGCAGGAGAAAGCAAAAAGAGCGACCTGCCAAGAAACTGGAAATGAGTTACTTGAGCAAATCACCCAAGTGATTACTCTATTAACATTCCTAGGATTTGTTTTTACTCTCGGCATCCTTTGTTAGTTACCCCTTTCCTTTTCTCTATTTTTAGGTACGAACGAAGTGTGACAAGGCAGGGGAATCCTCTCAAACAGATAAGGGTGATAACAAACCTTGTAATACAAACAGGAGACGGCAATCAAAAAGTCAATGTACTTAACAAACCAGTCATTTTATTTGAAATTTCGGAACCTCTTTTATCATACTCCCATTAATATTTTTCCCCCCCATGGATTTCTTGCAGCTTTAGGCCCTTCTGTTAAACAAGTTGAAGCTAAAGAGAAGGCTGAAAACAAGAGGTTTTATTGTGCATGTTATATTGCCTGTTGATCTTTCCATTTTTTATTTTTTGTCATTTATGTTGATTTCATCTTCTATTCAGGAAAACAAAAGAAAACTTACTAGTGCTCTTGTATACCTAAACAGGCTTTGTTTGAGAAGGCAATCTGCAAGATTTAAATCTGAAGATCACGAACCTACTCAAGATTTATTCGAGATTTCCACTTTTTCTGCCTGTCCTTTGCGTGAAGATTCGATTCATGAAAATGGTCGAACTTCAGCTGCCTCATCGGTAAAAAAAGAAGACAAAGAAGGAGATAGTGACACCAGTTTTGAAGCTCAAGCATATCAAAGAACATCCATTGGAAGGCCTTTGCGCCGAGCAGCTGAGAGGGTTCAGTCCTATAAGGAAATTCCGCTTAATGTAAAAATGCGCAGGTCTGCATAAGTCAAGTACTTTCCAAACTAAACCCCCCAATAGAGGAGAGTAGCAGAAGAGAGTTGAGAAGCATTTTTTGGCTCATTATGTTTCCTGTGCCCTGTGATTATATTGTTGTTTCGTGCACTTTCTGTACAAGTAACTTCTCCTTGTTGATCCACACTGCTAACTCACTGTAAGTTCTAGATTTGGTGTATTTTCCTTCTTTATCATCCGTGGATGATAATTAAGAAATTGCATGAAGAAGTGAAAATGGTTTCATTTCCTATAGTATTTGAACAGATTAATTTTCTAAAAATATATATATCTTCTGATGAATTACTCCCTCTCTCTCTCTCTCTCTCTCTCTCTCCTTAAACTATTGCTAAAGTACCCATTGAGGTTTTTAAACAACTTAAATATGAAATCCTTAGTAGGGAAGTCAAATTATGAAATAAATTTATGGCACCCGTCACCCCTCAGAGGCCACAAGTTTGCTGCTTGGGTTTGTTTAGATAATTAGATACTTACACCCTGTTTGGTTATCCTAATGGATTTCATTGCAAGTTATATAGTATTGAAGACACAAATTGATACACAGTGTAGAGGCTTAAGAAGACAGTATGGCATGGTAGCGATCTGTTGCCTTGTTTGATCAAGCCAATGGAACACCACTCCTCAAAAGGGACAGGCCACGTGTTTTTGAAACCTCCTAACCTTTAATCGTCTAGTTGGTAGTAGGAGGAAAGCATCAACCAGGGTTCGATTCCCCCGCGGAGCACTTCAGGAATTAATTTCTAAATGCACCAGGCCGATGTGGAGGAGTGCACCCTTAAGATCGCCCGATGAAGGATTTAGTCGAAGTGCACACAAGTTAGTCCGGATATTTTTCAGTTCCAAAAAACCATAGACAACATGATTTTGGACAATTGTATTTGAACGAGGACTCTTAAAATTTTCAAAGCATTTTCAACCATTTGAAGCCACATGTTATAAAAAGATGGATAGGAATCACGTGATCATTCTACCTGCAAGCCACATGTAACATGTGTGGGGTGCCTATGGAGGTCTTAGACACCCTGACCGTTGAACCAAAAAAAAAGACGTTGCCTTGTTTGACAGAACAAGGTCTTAGACTATAGTAAATCATGTGATACACAGCTGGTTAATATTGTACAACTTATTGGGCAAAAGTTGATGTAACAGGATTGAAAATGAGTCTAATCGAATTTTATTTACTACTGTTTGGTGAGTTTTTTTAATTTTTGTTGATCTGTTCAATCTTTTACATAAAAATGGCATATAAAAACAAAACTATAACCTCATTGATTTATAACAACAAGAAATTGGACCTAATTGAACGACCCATTGCTTCAACCAGTGAAGCAGTAACCTAATTTGTATTCGGATAGGGTCTGATAATTATGATTTCAAACACTGCTTGAAAAAAGTTGGATGGCCTTTTTTACATGAACTGGTATGGGCTATGTTGTTTCAAGGCTAGGTTTTAGTACCAACTAACTTGATCCACTAACTTGAAATTCAAGCCCAGCCTTTTTGTGGAAAGCCCAGGAACAGATCCGTTTGCTTATTTGTTGTCTTGATTGGGCCGGAACTAACTATGTAAAATATATAAAGTAAGGGACAGGTTCCCCTACACCCTATTTGGACACCTATATTCACACACCGTTTTCAAATACAATTGTAAATAGAAAATTTTGAGAAACCGACCGTTAGATTAGATAGTTATCTTATGTTTGTCATGTATGAAAAAAATCGGAGTGATCCAACGGTTAGTTTTAAAAAAAATATATCATTTTGAAGAACTATTAGTTTTTTTATTAATTAAAAACATAACAATTTTTTATAGTGACATTTCTTAAAATCTAACCGTTGGATCACTATGATTTTTGGTATACATGATATGCATAAGAAAGGTATTGAGTCCAACGGTCGGTTCATCAAAATATCTATCATAGATAATGTTTTGAAAACGAAGTATAAGCATAGGTGTCAAAATAGGGTATAAGGGGAACTTGACCCATAGGATAAAAGTAATTCAATTTTCATAAGACATTCAAATAAACTTCTAATGAAACGCGTTTGCACCCCCAAATTATTCACTCAACTAACCTAATTAAGTCAAATAAAGATTTAAAAAAGTGATGATACCACCTACTCGAATGATTAAGTTTGTTAATATGGTTTTACGCACTTGAAAGCGGTTATGACTTACTAATTCTCTAATCCTTAGAACTCAACAACAACGACGACAATAATAAAAATAAAGATTAAAAATAAAAATAAAAATAATTTGAAAGATGTGACACGTGGGACCAGCACCGAACACCATCTCACATGCAAGAGAAAAGAGGGAACAAAAAGGGGGATTCTTATACCATCATAATCCCACAACTGCAAAACCGCGTAATCGCACGAATTGAAATATATATATATATATTGAAATAAAATATTTAGAAAAATCTTAGAAAGGTTCTTTGATATCATTGATTTTTAGTACTGCAATATCAATTTTGGCTGCCCTAAAGAAAATACTAGGTCACCTTGAACAATATCAAAGACTTTGTTGAATATTGGTATGTAGGGGATGAGAGGTAAGAGCAAGTTATTTGGGAGACAAGAAAAAAGAGAAAAATGCTTTTTTTTTTTATTTTTTTTTTT
>JAESVK010000442.1:752328-851268 GCA_017140935.1 Hamamelis virginiana | reverse complement strand
TTTTTTTATAGTTTAATTAAATTATTTGGTTATATTTTGAGTAAATTTGAGACTTTTTTTTTTCTTTTATAGCTTATTTGTTTACATATAAATATTAAAATTTTCTAAATTATATATTAAAAAAGTGTTTACACAATGCTAAATATATATATATATTTTTTAAAAAAATTACCAAATAATAACAAAATTAAAATTAGTCAAACTTATCTACAGTTGCCATGATTTCTATGCATCCAAAATAGTCCTAAATTTCCATTGTTGTCAACAATGTTAGATTATTAGTTACTCATTCAATTATTTATATTATTTATAATTATTTTTTTTGTATACATTTTCAATTTCCTTACACATCAATATATATTTTTTCTTGTCATAAAATAGAAATTATCCATGTTTTCAAATTCTCAATTTTAACAAATGGGTATCAATACACTTTCATGTGCTCGAACCTATGATCCCTCCCCTAAAAGTGAGAATACAGGACACTAAGCTACAAGACTATTAGCCTCCTTACACATCAATATCATACAATCAATTTTTTAAAGTGATTCTAGACAGTGTCGACTCTTAATCAAGAACTTAATTACAATCCCCAATATATAAAAGGAGGGGGAAAAACACTTAATTACGAACCCGTTATTTATTTATAATTTGGGCACCAACCTTGTCCCCATCCGGCCCCAACCCCGCTCCCCAAATGTCATCACATTATTGATTTGCTTTCACATCTGCACGTGCACTTGCACGTGCCATCTTCAGCCAGTATATGACAAAGAGTAGGATGAGAGTAGCCATACAATATATGGAGGGGATATAAATCCCCACTTTTACCGCCGAATTCACATTCCCTCCCAACCTCACAGTCTTGTCCCTGCGTACTTTTAGAATCTAAATGCAGCACTGCCCATTTTGCCTTTCCATGCTTTTTGAACATTTCTTCTTTTTTTTAACTCGCTTCTGCTTTTTGCTGTTGTAGTTTTGTCCAAAAGCATAAGGGAGAAGTAAAACACCAGCAACTACTTGAAAACTCCTATAAGAAGTGAAAGAACTAATCTCTCTCTCTCTCTCTGATTCAAGAGTTTCAGACTGTTGCAAGAAATGGAGGATCAATGCAGTCCTCTAAGCTGGGCTTACTGCCACCAAGAAGAGGTGAGAAATTCACCTAGCTTAAAGCATTATTTTCTGTAATTTTACAGGGTTTACTGGGGTACTTCTTTGTTGTATTGTGTAGAGTGGTTATGGAGTAATGGGTATTGATGAATTTGAATTGACAGGGCTTGGAAGAGCTAAAACATTCTCTGGTGTACACAACTTTGGAGCTGGAGACAACAATTCTATCTGCTCATGAGGAGATTACAAGAAGAGAATATGAACTCATCCATCTCAAAGATCTCCTGAACAGGACCATCAAAGAGAGAGATGAAGCCAAAGCAAAATGCCAAAAGCTACTACTGGAGAAATTTGTACTCCAAAAACAACTTCAATTGCAGCAACAGCAGCAGCAGAAGCCACAAGAAGCTACACCACTATATGGGATTTCTAGCAGTGACGATGAATCAAGAGGGGGCGAGTCGAAGAGGGTGTTTTCCCCTTCTGATAGTGACCAAAATGTCATTGCACCGCCAGGCACAGACCAAATTCAACAATCACCATTTCCGCCACTGCAACACCAAGCAATGGTACAATTAGCAGCCAAGAAGCCGTTGCCAGAGAAAGGGAAGTTCTTACAGGCAGTGATGGAAGCCGGGCCGCTCCTTCAAACACTCCTCCTCGCTGGACCGCTCCCTCAGTGGCAGCATCCACCTCCACAGCTTGACTCCATTGAGATCCCGCCAGTGGCCATTTCTTCGCCGTCAACGCCTCGTCTCCTACACCAGGACTCTGGTATCACTAATAACAGTTGTTTCAGTGACAAGAGAGGTCTGATGCCTTATGAAGGCTCTGATTCTGCCAACAAGCACCAAAGGGTTAACTATTGACCAATACCCAGTGCTCTTCACAATTCTCTAGTATATCCATCCTTTTCTTACTGTTAAAACATGAAAAGGCAATCAGAATGAAATGGATGGGTATCACAATGCATCTGTTCAGAATTTGTACAATAGTTTGTCTTAGAAAATTAAAGAATCCTAACTTTTTCCGTGTGTGTGTGTATATGAGAGAGAGTAAGAGAGTATATTCAAGCTTTTTAGCTTTCCTGTTTGATGGAGACTTTCTGTTTTCTAACATAACTGCTCTAATTGTTGCATAAATCGTAAAATGGGATTTGAATTTCCAAATAGTTAGCAATTACACACACACACAAACACACACGTATATTACCAGTACAGATCCTATCTAGGATCCCGGAACCGGATAAGATTTACATCTAGTTCATGCATAACCACCGTTATATTTGATCGAACGGTCCAGATCTAATGCATAAGGATCATTCAATCAAATCTAAGGGTCCTTATCATGGCTTGGCCGTATATCTTATCCAGGATCCTAGATAGGATCTGTTTTGTATATATTATCTCTGCTACAATATAAAATATGTATATGTGTGTGTGGGTAGATTGGGGTGAAGTGGCAAAAAATCATAAATTGGTTTATTATTAGCACTGATGTCATGATTCTTATGAAATTCCCTCTCTGCTTTTATGTCCTTGTTATTATAAAGTAGAATAATGATGGTAAGTATGACCAGTACAGGCAATCATAAATCTCCCCACTAATCCTTTATTCCATGAAGCATACCTACTGCCCATGGCGAGTGTCTGCCATTAAACCTGCATGTAATTTGACCCTTTTCACTATCATGAATGAAGCATATTAACCAGACCCCATTGGAAAAATCAAGCTCCAAATCAAAACTTGTATTGGCCATAAAAGGTTTGATCACCGATTTATCCAGTTCCCTTAATGGAGCCGAAGTATGAAAACTAGGCGCAAAATTCTCAAATTTTCGGTTCCCTTCACATGAAAAGGTCGTAGTCGTTGTCATCTAGACCACCGACGAAAACATAGGATCTAAGCAAGATCATGTATGTCACTTTTGATAAATGGAATAGCCACGTCTATGCAGCGCACATGCTAGCGATTGCGAGATCCATCACAAGGGTTCCACACTCACACCCTGTGCAAGATCTTCTGTTTGTATCATGACTCCTACATAGGCCCAAGTCCAACTAGATTTTGCTCAATACTGTTCAATGAAATTGATAAAACAAACGGCTATAAGCTCTATGTATTGATGGGTCGCAACAATTGACCGGTTTAATCTTCAACCAGAGTTTGGATCATGATATTCACATAGCAAACAGAATTATCAGAGATTTTAAAACCAAATCTAAGCAGAGAAACATGAGAACAAAGTATATGGTTCAACATAACATAACAAAAGGCCACCAACCTGAGTAATATACAAGCTTAAGTTATATTACAATTTGGATCATTCAAAGAGCAAAACCAGAGTGCATAAGTAACAGACCTTGAGTACCACCAGCTCCATTATAGACTTCACCAAGCAAGCTCGAAACCAAGGTCACTTGTGTCTAATAATTTAAAACATTTTACCCAATTTTGTGCAGAAATAAAAAGTTACTGATGCAAATGAAAATATCGCAGATAGGTAAATGAACAAGTAACTAATGAACAGCCTGAGCTTGACTCATTGGCAAGCTCATTCAAGCCCATTACCCAGCCTAAGCAAGTCAAGCTGAAGCCCGATTTTTAAGCTTACTCATTAAATGGGCCAAGTTCAAGTAACACCCGGCTTGGCCCATTACAATTTTTGAATATTTGAGGTAGGTACTAACCGAACTATGCAGTTTTAGTAGCAACAATAATGAACTCCCCCACCCCCGCCCCCCCCCCCCTCCAAAAAAAAAAACAAAAACTATAAAAAACATTTTTTAAATTTTTTTTAAGAAAATCTTAATAAAAGGTTATGTCTAGAATAATATTAAGCTTGTCTGGAACCAGAGACTTTAGAAAACATTTGGGTTTATGAATAGGGAATATCTACCAAAGATGTGACACTCTTGCGTAAGGTGAGGAAGGTAAAAAATGTACTCATTTGCTTGTCTTTCGACCAATGCTCCCTGCCCCCCCTCTCAGGAAAAAAAAAATCCTCATCAGACCAATGTACAATACCCACCATCCATGGTGAGTGTCTGCCATTAATCTAATTAGATCCATTTCACTGTCATGAATGAAGCATATGAACCAGAGAAATTAGGCACCAAATCCTCAAAAGTTCAGTTCACTTCACATTAAAAGGTCACTGTCATTGTTATCCAGACTATCCATACAGCAAGTCAATTGAAAATATAGGATCTCAACAAGTTCATGTTGCGTTCATTAAACGGCATAGCTATTTCTATTCAGTTCACATTCTGGTGAATGAAAGATCCATCAGAAGGGTCCCACACCCTGTGCAAGACTTACTGCTGTATTGGGACTCCTACATAAGATGCTCATTACTGTCTGATTAAATGGATAAAACAAATGGCTACAAGGTCTATGCATTGATGGCTCACAACAACTTGACCGGGTTAATCTTTAATTAGAGTTTGAATCATGATATTCACTTAGCAAGTGGGTCAACTATTAGAGATTTTAAACCCAATTCTAAGCAGAGAAACATGGGAACAAATACTATCCTTTATGAGAAGATAATAAGAGGCCACCAACATGAGGACTTCACCAACTTAACATACATGATTATAATTGGGTCACTCAAAGGACAAAACCAGAAGGCATTAGTAACATACCTTAAGTGTCAGCTCCATTATTGACTTCACCTAGGAAGCTCAAACCAAGTTCACTCAAATCTAATAACTTAAAACAATTTACCCATTTCATGGAGAAATAAAAATCACTCATGCAACTCCAATATTCTTTCCTCTCTCTTTAATACAATCTCTTTTTGTTTCTTATCAAAATTAGTTTCTTCAAGTCATGGCCTAGATAAAGAGTCAAGTGCTCCAATTTAAGTGATGGTTTTCGTTGGGTTTTCTCGGGGTTTTGCAGTCCCAATGAAAAGGGGGATAGATTTTTTATGTGGGAGGAGCTTGGAGATGTGGTAAAAAGATGGGGGGGGGGGGGGGTTTCTTGGTGTTTCAAAGGAAATTTCAATGTCATTTACTTCAGCGAAATGAAGGATATATTACAAAAATTTGTACTTGGTATGGCAGTTTTATTGCTAGAGAAAGCTCACAAGACTATTTTAGATGCACCATCAACATTGTAGAAAAGTATGAAGATCACATTAAACTGGAAGCCAAATAAAACGAAATGAAAAACATAACAATAAATTATCCCTAACATATGTCAGATTGTCAAACAATGAATAGCAAAGTTAGCAAGCGCATCCCAAGAACCTAACTGATTACAAATGCAAAGAGTTTGTACCGATGCAGTATTGGAACAACCACAAGAACAAACTTACCTTATTTTCAAATAGATACTGAACCTTCAAGGTTCAAAGAAATCAATACTGATGATAATAGGTTTTCTTTCCCATGCAAAACACTTAATGTGTGGTCCTAGCCTATTGCATCACAGCTATCTTTAACACAATTTATAAACTAAAAACCCTAATAACAATAAATCCTAGCCCTTATATCAAACTAACTCTAACCATATATTAAGACCATAATTGAAATATCCTAAAATACCAAAAAACTCTTAATAGTTTGCTGCTATAGTAGCGTGAATTGTAACACAGAAGTAGTGTGAATAGTAACTCGCTGCAATAATGTGAAAAGTTTCCACAAAAGTAACTTGCTATAGTACCTCACAACAACATCTCTACAGTAACATCTTGCTAAAACCCTAGCTATTTGCAAAATACTAAACAGAGTTTGACAACCTAATTTATTGTACGAACAAATTACCTAAACATAATTCCCCATATGAATTATAAATTTATAATCATCCCAATCAATACACAGGATAATCCCAATATACCCAAATCTTCCCTTTTGTAATTAAGATTCTCCACATCATAGTTTGTCCTAATTCAATCTCAACAAGCTTCTTCCCAAGTTTCATTTTATTATTTAGCATGTTAGCTCCCCAACCTCACCCCCATTCCAAGGTTATATTCCAATATTGGGTCATGGTTATGAAGAAGTTCATCTCTTGCAAGAAGATAATATATATACACATATAGAGTAATGATCTAGTCCACGTATGTGAATATAAGCTTATGTCCACATGAAGCCCAAAAATTATTGTGTGATACATATTTTGGAAAACTAACCGTTGGATTAGATACTGGATTAGATATTGTACTTATGAATGTCATGTCTGCAAAATATCACGGTGATCCAACAGTCGGTATCTCAGAAATGTCACTGAGAAAAACTGTGATAGTTTTCAGCAATCACAGTTTTCGTAGCTATATTGTGAAATTCTGACATTGGATCACCGTGATTTTTGGCATGCACGACATCCATAAGTACATTATCTAATCTAACGGTTAGTTTTCCAAAATACGCATCCTACAATAATTTATAGCCCGTGGACATAACCTATATCCATATATGTGGACTTGATCATTACCATATATATATATATATATATATATATATATAGCTGCCACTCATAAGTCCTAGGACTAATCCACTGGAGAAGCGTGATGGTCTGTGGTCTGTTAGACTGTTACCATCCTAAAGAATATAGGGGTTTGAATGTTTGATTTTACTTTTTCCATGAGACCTGGGGCTTCTGGCATATTGGTTAGGGTTTGTATCACAAATATACAGAACAATTGCTTTTAAAACAACAACAATAACAACAAAATACAGAAAAGGGTATAAATAAAAGAATCAATTTTCCATATAGTTGGTTCAAATAATTTGAAACGAAGAGACATGAAAACAGAGACAATCACTTGAAGTATTTCAGTCCAGAGTTGTTGCTCTGCATTATTGCAAGTCCTGTTCTCTCTCTAATTCTTTGTTCGATCAGAGAGTTGTTTGAGATAGAGAGAGAGAGAGAGAGCAAAACGCAATGTTCGTACCTCTATGCCGAAACGACACCGTTTTCCTTTCGTCCGCTACTCACGGTTTTGCGTCTCTCCGCTTTTGCAGTTTGCACCGCTTTTTGCGCGGGGTTGAAGTGCCGGCAACAACTGGGGGCCCCGCGCGCGCGCGCGAGAGAGAGAATAAAGAGATTACGGACAGTACAGTTACGAAATTACTGTAATGAAAAAAATTACTGAACCCAATGGTAACTTTGGAAATTCACAGCTTTTTATTTATTTTTTTCAATAATTTTTTAATAATATTTTATAGCGGTGTTTATCATTTTTCTCTTTTAAAATAGAGTTTGGACTAAAATGTTGATATAATATTTTCTTACTTTGTGGCCTTTATGTGGCTTCAACATTATTTTATTTTATAAGATAAGAACATTGAAAATGAGCAAATGTTTTCCTAATTTATTTATTTCTCTTATCACATATAAATTTGAGAATAATAGGTTGCACTTGAATACTAGCAAAACTTAGAGTGAGTTAAAAAATGATTTAGTTTAGTCGTGGGACGTGATAAATATTTGATTGAGACATGGGACATTCTGCATCTCCCATACCCATCACATCTATTTATGATCACACCAGTCATTGCGTGGATATCATACCCTATTATCAAATGGCTATGATTATGCGAGATGTAAAGAACCTTTTTTTTGCCTAAAATGAATTGAGGAAAATAAATGAGTACAATGCTTGGAGAGTTTAATTCTAATTAATTTTAAATTTTTTATCAAAACTTCTAAAAAGATTTTTAAGAGTAAAGTAAAATCTCCAGAGACTGGGAGAATAATGAATGAAAGAGCATGCAAAAACATGACAAACACGGGAAAAAATAATACAAGGAAGAGAAAGTTGCTTTGTTCGCTAATCAGCTGTTGTTATTATGAAAGGTGTTGGAAAATATAATTTCAACTTTTTAAGAATGTTTCAACCAATATAGAAATATAAGAAATTATTTCGCGTGAATATGTGGATAAGAACGTCAACTCTAAGAGTATCTTCAAGGGCTCTTTATATATCATTTCTCTTCTTAGCTAATTTAGGGAGCAATTGATGATAAGAGAGCTCCAACAACTTCCTTTATGATGGCTTTCTCATTCCTCAAATGTAAGGAGTGGCTCTTGGCTCTTGGCTCCAACCCACGAAGATAGGTCTCCAACCCACTCCCTATCACCCTCGTTATTATGGCTGACTCGTTAACCCATTCATCACAATTGACGAGCACCTCTCCATCGCCATTTGATTAAATGACATTATTTTAATCAAGAGGCAACGGTCACATGAGCCTTAACACCATGGAGGAGCATTTTTAATGTGGAACAATAAAATGGGAAGGTGGGTAATGGCTCTCAGCGCTTGCCGACCTTCTTTGGTTACTAGGAAATTAAACCATCTTTTCATACCAAATTATGTTCTTTTTTTTTTTTCTTTTATAGTAAAAAAAAATCTTTATATTATTTTATCGAATAAAAAAAGGCCTCCTTCGCTTATATCCGTTAAATATGGCCATTGAAAAAAATTAATTGTTTAAGTTAAATTTTAAAAAAATAATAAAATATTCAAGGATTAACTAAAATGACAAGTATGGTTCGAAAAGTTAGTTTAAAAGTAGCTAGCTAAATTTTTTTAACTAAGATAGAAAATCATCGGTGAAAATTTCATGGAGCATGGTTGGAGATGCTTTGAGAATTTTTAAAAAAACATTGATCTCCTATTCATCAATGGACCCGAGGACCAGCGGTTCATCTAGCAACCAAGTTTTATAAAAGAGGACCTGAAAAGATCTCAATAGCACTATAGCAGTCGCCCTCTCTCTCTCTCTCTCCGCAGGAACCTTCCATTTCCGGAAGGTGGGCGCAAATGTCTGTTTCAGTATCCTCACCACTTTCTGTTATCCCAACAACAAAAACTTCTTCACCTTTCAATGGTCTTATCTCTCATCGCCGTTACACAACGAGTCCATCTGTACAACTCGGTTCCAGCTGCTCCATCACAAGAAATTCCCATTGTATTCTTACCCATTACAGAACCTTGCGCAGACAACGATCCCTTCTCTGCTGCTCCTCCTCCTCCTCCTCCTCCTACATGCCCGTTGAGGAGTCCGTTTCAGCTTCGGAGGTTTCCTTTTTCTCTTTCCCATAATCAAGTTTTCTTTAGATTTCCCTTTGGTTACCCTGAGAATGAATTGAAGGATAAGAAAGGAGAAAGAAATGTCGACTTATGAATTATATTATTTGGGTTATCTAAAGAACGATGAATTTAACTGAACTGAAACTGACCCAGATGTGTATTAGGCTCAGTTGAGCCCTTTTCAACTTCAGAGGTTTATTAATTCCACTCTCCTAAAATTAATATATTTTGTTCTATGATTTTTTTCTTTGTTTCATTTTGATCATTTGTTTGGTTAATGAGAAAATAGAGGACAATCAAAGAAAAGGAAACAATGCAAAAGAAAACACTAAGTCTTATGATTTATATCTCGTTGGTTTCCAAAAGAATGATGATTTCAACTGAACTGACCCAGATATTTATTTGTCTAATTTGGGTTCAGGTCTCTTTTTTCTTGGTCCCAAATGAAGAAAATGTATGACTCGAAGTACCAATTCATACTGTGTTGTTGGCAAAAAAATGGAGCATGAATGGAATTATTGTTTAATATTTTAATTTAGCATGCTTATCAACCCAATATTGTGGCTGTATTATTATTCCATGATATGATTGTATTTGGAATGTTAGTATTTTGAGATGAGAATAGTGTTAAAATGTGGAGTTTGGTGGTTGGAAAATAGTTTGGAATAAGTTGGAGTGAAAATTAAGTAAGAATTTGAGAGTGAGGAAAGCAATGCACTCATGAAAAAGAAGGATATGTTATCATGATAGAACTAACTATTCATGATAATTCAGGAATTGAGCATAAAATAATGGGAAATGCTTGGGAATCTTGAAAGAGGACTAATTAGAATTATATACTGTTATTTGGGAAGGAGCCTCTTTTTTTGCCTTGTTCTTTTAGACGACCAACATAATTGTACATTGTTTTTATTAGGATTTAAAGTACAAGTGTTTGGGTTGAACT
Source organism: Hamamelis virginiana (assembly GCA_017140935.1). NCBI lineage: Eukaryota > Viridiplantae > Streptophyta > Magnoliopsida > Saxifragales > Hamamelidaceae > Hamamelis > Hamamelis virginiana. The sequence goes on along the minus strand of JAESVK010000442.1, from coordinate 841,165 downwards.
AAGGTTTATTTTAGCAGTTGGGATTAGCATTATATGTTAGGGTTTTGGAAAACATATGCTTAGGAGGAGAATATGAGAGTCCTTTAAAGGGATTTTACCCAATTGCAGTGGCATTTAAGGAGTTAAATCCCTGTTAAAGGGGAAAAAAAGAGTTATCTCCCCCTAGAGGTTGCCAATTTACAACTTAATTATTTCTGGTAGTATTTTAAATTTATTTATTTGTGTGGGTGCATACCATGCTAATTATAGAAACTTGTAATTGATTTAAAATGGTGCTCTTAACAATGGAAGTTTATCAGTTACAGGGTAGTTTGTTATACTCCAGAGCATATTGGGTTAGTAAATCTATAATAGCGTGGAATGTGGATATCGAAGATGGTTCCTGCTATTTGTATGCTAGTAAATTTGCTGCTTTATCCATTACAGATGATGGAATTCAAGGTTTGGAGCCAATTGTGCTGGTTTATATGCATGAAGGAATTTCTTTGTTTTATTAAAGGAAGCAATTCTAATATGAAATTTTATTTCATGCTGACAGGCCAAGATGTGAAAATTAAGCTTGAAGAAGACAATGGCGGACTTCCAGCAAATGTAACACACTTATTTATTTGCTGGACTAATGATAAATTTTTAGTCCTATTGCTTATAATAATTGTTGGTCTCCCGTTGTGATTTTGTTATACATGATCTCTTATTGACAGTTTCACAAAATGTTGGTTCTCTGTTATTTTCATAGCATTACTAATATTTGACCTCTTTCTATTTAAATTATATATTTTTATCTTAGGTGATCGAAAAATTTCCTCATATTCGAGATTATAGAGCTTTCAATGTCTCTCCCACCTTAGATGCTGGAAGTCTCCTTAAATGCCAGCTAGCAGTTTCTACTTTTAGTTGTAAGTATTTCGTGTTTGTTTTTTTCTTAGTCACCCACAAATAATGCACCATTGGCGAATAATAAAAATAATTGCTCTGTATGTCACTTTGAAAGGTGCTTTAGCATCTCTCAATAATGCCTTTGCCATCTCACAAATGTCTTTTATGATTGTTTTATTTTGCTTTGGAAACTCATTACCAAGAAACCCAGTTATTGTTTTACGCATTTCTTGAAGAGCATTAGATGTTAATGTTTCATTGCTGGATCAGTCCTTGCATATCATTTAATAAAAGTAGCTTATGGTGTAATGTGCAAATTGTTGCTGCTCTTTAATTCTCTCTTTCTATGTTGTCTGATAAACTGAATGTACTGCATCAGTTATTTGTAAGTTATTGTCATTTCACGAGCATATACTGGTTTACAAATTCAGTTTGATCTGTTTTCTTGATGTGTGTGTGTTCTGGACTATTGATACATATATAATAGTTATTTATATTAATATAATGCGTGTGTCATGATTGCTAATTTTCAACGTGCGATAATTTCATATATAATTCTCTGTATTCCTTTTGACAGCTGATGGGAAGTGCATCAGTGCTACTGGTTTGCAGTTACCTGGTGTCCTAGACGAATTATTCTCGTACAATGGTCCCCTTGGAGCAGTTTTTTCACAAGAAGCTGTGTCTCTTTACCTTTGGGCTCCTACTGCTCAAGTATATCATATTCCCACAAAATTTTCCTAGTTCATACTCTCACCCCTTTTTAGTTCCTATATTACTTTAGCCATGCATTTTTTTCTCTTCAATTTATGCTTCAAAACAGGCAGTACGTGCTTGCATATACAGGGAGCCATCCGGTGGGGATCCCTTGGAAATTGTCCAGCTTGAAGAGGTTAATGGTGTTTGGAGTACCAATGGACCAAAAAGTTGGGGAGGCTGTTATTATGTCTATGAAGTCTCTGTCTACCATCCTAGCACCATGAAAATTGAAAAGTGCTATGCAAATGATCCATATGCTAGAGGGTATGTTGGTTGTCTCAGTTAGCCAACAGTTCTCTGAAATTAGTTAAGGTGTCGCTATACTCTGCAGTCATGTAGTGTTATTATCTACAATTATGTATTTACATATATATGTACTAGTATAAATGCATATGTGCATCTCCCATTATGTTCTTACAGTTTCCTTGTTCGAGTAGGCTATCATCAGATGCCAGGCGAACATTGTTGGTCAATCTTGATTCTGATACCTTGAAACCTGAAGGATGGGATAAGTTGGCGGATGAGAAACCTGATATTCTTTCTTTCTCTGATATTAGTATTTATGAGTTACATATACGAGATTTCAGGTGAATAATTAATTCTCGTTATTTATTTATTTCTTGCTCTGGCCTGTCCTTAATTTTTATTTCCCAAACACCTCAAATATTTCTGGAGCTTAATGGATTCTAGAACCTTTTCCAAATGGTGTGTTAATGGCAACTATTGTAGAGTTCTTGGTTAAGGGGTAGGAGTCTGGCCTCCAAATTTCATGCTGGGCAAGTGGGAACTTGTAAAATAAAGCCCACTTGTTATATCATTTTCCATTTTTTTTGTCCCAAATGTGAGATCTATAAAGGGAGAGTTTCCCCCACTCTATATAGTACAGGCCTCATTTGGAAATTAATTCAAAAAACATCTTAATATTAAAATTTTACCTATGTTCTCGGATCAGGTTTGAAGTGATGTTTTATGATTCAATGCAAATCTTTTTGTTGAGCTTACTTTGTAGATTTCTATTCCTCTCAATGTTCTATGTCACTATTGCAGTGCCAATGACCACACTGTGCATCCTAACTTTCGTGGAGGTTATAGTGCATTCACTTCCCAGGTAGTTTTGTTCTTGTGATCCAGATTGAAAGTTGTTTCCAGAAACTGATCTATTATCTTAGCTACTGCATTGGATTACGTCTCCACCAAATTTTAAAGATTGTAAAGACATATTTGTTTATCCAAAATAAAAGGAACATAGTTATTGAAAATTTGAACGATAAGTCGATAACTAGTATGAGACTAGAAGAGGAATGCTAAGGCTCTGTTTATTTCAATGGAAAACAAATTCTTAAAAGAAATGTAGCTATGCTGTTGAGTGAGGCTTCATGCCATCGGAATTGTAATATTGCTAAGCTGTTTCATTGAAGAAATTGCATAATGTGAGAAGAAGTAGGATGGTCTGCCCAACCTATTTTGTGGAAAGTGATGCCCCAACAAAATGAAAATGGAATCTGCTTTTCAAATACATTATGCTGGAAGCATAGTAGCCTTGGGTTTTATCCATACCATTTCTAGAATTTACTTTTATGGAATATTAAACAGAGCCCAAGTGGGAAAGCTTACATATGTATCTTATGAGGGTAGATAGTTTAAGGAAAAAAACTATGACAGTATATTAGTTAACAGTGAGCACATTCTGTTTGAAGGATTCGGCAGGAGTACTTCATCTAAAGAAGTTATCTAATGCTGGTGTCAGTCATATCCATCTGCTACCAACCTTCCAGTTTGGCGGCGTTGATGATGAGAAAGAGAAATGGAAGTGCGTGGGTAAGTTTAACCTTTGGTATTTAAAGTACTTCTTCCTCCTTACCCCCTCCTTCCATATTTATGTTGTGGATCTGTGGTAATACATTCATATACTGATATTATTATGAGCGTATTAATAGTCACAATGTTGTTTAGGTGAAAAGGTCTACTTTTGGCCACATCAATTTTTTGGACACCAGTTCAAAAAGTAATTTTTTTGGACATGGATTTGTTGAACATAATGATTTGTGTACTAAAGCGAATAATAACTAATTGAATGGGAAACCTTACATATGATATTTATAAACAATTAACCAAATCTTTTTGGAAAATAAAACATTAGAATCAGCTTTGTGAGGATGCATAGTTGCATGCATATGCTTATCGAAGCTATACCTGAGGAAATATGAGAATTAATCTTTTCAGTGTGTTGTCATGAGTTGTGGGTCTTGAGTGTTTTTTTTTTTTTTTTTTTCCATTTATTTATGTAATTTTGTGTAAGTAGGATATCTTGTTCTCCTTCCTATTTTAATATAAAGTTTATTTCTTAAAAAAAAAAAAAAAAGTGTGCTGTCATGTATGTCATGCAATTCATCTTGCAGATGAGGAATGCAAGTATTCATGCTAGTTATTACATATTTTTGAATTTATAATTATGTCATTGCACACTTTTATATCTAGTGTCCTCAATTATATTCTAGCTTGTTATCTTTTCTAGAATCAAGTGTTGATTTTGATTTTCTGTCTTGGGTGCTCCAACTATGGTTCTGAAACTTGTTAATTACTTGCTCTATTTCGTAATATTATAGATTTGGTATGATAGTGTAGTAATCTTGGAAAAAATTGGCAGGTAAATTTAGGCTGAAATTTCCAAAAAAACTTGAAGCTTTGGGCCTCAGAAGTTGGGAGATTTCATGCTTCTTATATTCTTCAAGTTTTATAAGTGCTATATTTTTTCTAATACATTTTCCTGTGAATAGAGGATCAAGATCAAACATTTCATGTATCTCACTTCACATGCTATAGGTTATTTTGTCCTTATCACATTCTTTCTTAATATGTAGTGAATGAGAATAAATAACTTGGTCACATGTAGGACTATGCTATGCAAGTATGCAACATTAATTTTGAAGAACAGTCAATTGCTGTTTATTTTTCTTGGTAGTTTAGATTTGATATTTCAAAAAAGAAAAAGGTTTTGGCTTGGGATTACCCCAAATTTCCATCTGTTTGGTGGCTACATTCCTCTATATGACATAAAACTTTTTACAGATACCCATATGCTGGAAACATTACCACCAGATTCAGTGGAGCAACAAGCTCAAATAACAGCCATCCAAGATGAGGATGGATATAACTGGGGGTAAACTCTTGAGTAGTTAGTTCGAGTTTTTTTTTTTTAGTTAGTTCTAGTTATGTTGTGTATGGTAACTAAAATTTTGTTTTCTCTATTCATAACAAAGGTACAATCCTGTTCTTTGGGGAGTCCCTAAAGGAAGCTATGCAAGTGACCCAAATGGTCCATGTCGTATAATTGAGTTTAGAAAGATGGTGCAGGTGTGGATTTTGTCTTTTATTTTGCATAACAGAACTGTACATCTGCTCTTCAATATATTCTGTGATGTGATCCACAGATATATTGGTTTGGGTATTGTGTTTATAGTCAATTTAAGTTATGCATAGTTATTCCCTCTCTTTAATGCTTTTTATTATATACAGGCACTTAACCGTATTGGCCTTCGCGTTGTGTTGGATGTTGTCTATAATCATTTGCATGGAAGTGGGCCTTTTGATGAGAACTCTGTTCTTGACAAGGTCATGATTAGATTCTAAATTCCATGTCCACGTATGCTTTTGAAATCGTACCTTTACTCATTTATGATTATAGTATCTCATTCTATATAACTGCTAATCTGTCTGATATCTTTTATTATAAGTTTTGTTCCTGGAAGATTTGTTGACACTTCTCTTTTGACACCAAATTTCTCTATAGATTGTTCCAGGTTACTATCTGAGAAGGAATGCTGATGGTTGTATTGAGAATAGTGCATGCATGAATAATACTGCTAGCGAGCATTTTATGGTTGAACGTTTGATTCTTGATGATCTTTTATGCTGGGCAGTTGATTATAAGGTGATTATATGCAATGTAGGTTGGTTTTTCTTAAATACTTGAATGTAGGTTGGGCACATGTGATGCGTGTGCATGCACAACATCCTTCCCATCATAATGCAGGAAGCAAACCGGGGTTAGTGGGTTTGAAGTTTGAAAAGTATTTGTGGCGTATTAAGACAATTATACCCCTTTATTTTATGGTTTCTTATGTTTGTAGAAGGTTACTTTTGTAATTCTAATAATGGAGACAAAGGGAGAGACCAAACTAAATTTTTCCTCTCTATAATAGTATAGGTTCATGGGTTTAGATTGTTATTGGGGGGCTCTTTAACAATGTTGCTAATTGACTTTATGACTGTCTTGTCAGGTTGATGGATTCCGGTTTGACCTTATGGGTCATATAATGAAACGTACCATGGTAAGTGACTCTTTTTAGTTAATGATGTCATGTCAAAAAATTTTGAAAGACAGATTTTAGTTCTTTGTTGTAAAGACCAATTAAAACTCGTGAATTCAAATGTTTAGGGTATAGACCCTAAATGCTAAACCTGATAAAACGATTCAAATGTTAGTCACAAATATTCTAGTTAGTTCTGACACATTTAAGGACTTCATAACAATGCTTGGTAACACATAGATTGCTAGTTCACCACCAATTTATTGACAAAATTTAAGTTGGCTATGTAGTCGACTTGTTGGTGTAGTTTCTATTAACTTTCCACACTGCATGTTGACTCTTCGACATGCTAGTTGCAAATCGATATTCCCAGCAAACAATTTGCTCCGCTACTGTTATCATTTCAACAATAAAAAGGGCTGAGGCTCATTGAAGAATTATAGTCTTCAGGAAACATATTAATAAAGTGTGCATTAGTAGCAATTGGTTATTCATTATATGATACTTGATGTCATGGTTTTAAAAATTAATTGATAGTTCAATATATCAAATATCATTAGATGATGATTGATATCAGTGCAGAGTTGTCTAAGTGATCAAATTTTGATTAGCCGCATAATATGAATGATAGTTATATTTTAATTTGCTGATAATATTTGTGAGAAAATATCGAGGTGAAAAAAAGGGAAAAAAAGTGAAGAAAAAAAGAAGACATCCCGATTGAAATGTTAAGCAGATATTGCAATAATCCTTCAGCGTCTAAAACTGGGAAATACCCTGAAGTCTCGTATCCTCTTTCATTCCCTTACCAATTTCTTAATCCCTTTTATCTTCTCTTTTAAGTTTTCATCTTCACCATTCTTCATTCCTTTCTCTAAAAGCTTGGAGTATATAGAAGCAGTTACAACTAGCATCCAGAGTATCGATTGCTCTGTTTTTGTTTCTCTTTCTCCCCTCTTGAAGTATGCCTCCTTTTTATTCTTTCATTCGCTATTTATTTATTTTTTATTTTTTTTAAAGATTGTGTAGTTAATGGTTGGTAGAAAATGTAAACAGCTTATTTTGTATCTTACTAGTTTTTAGTTTCTTTGTATTGGATCATAATTATTATGCCTAAAAATTGCTTTCAAATAAGATTGGTTGAATTGGTTGCAGTCTACACTATTGATTCTGATTGACTGCAGGTAGGTTGACTAATGTGTAAATTTGTGGATGCGTGGGGGGTAACCTCAATTCACACCATAATATAACTATTAGAGTAGAAAATCAATATTTAGGAAGGGAAAACAAAATGAAGTTCCATGTAATTTGGATATTTACAAGAGCTACGCAACTAAAAGATAGCCTTTCTATTTTGAGCACAGGTAAGGGCAAAAAGTGCACTCCACAGCCTATCAAAGGAAAGGAATGGAGTTGATGGTTCAACTATCTATATGTAAGTGTGGATTCATTGAGTAGTTTTTCTTCTTCCAATGATACTTGTTAAGTTTAATAATTACCCACAGTAAGTTGGCATTTGGCTTTTCTGCATATACTCTTTTTTTTTTGTTTCCATTACTTATATAACATTCCTATTTAGATACGGTGAAGGATGGGATTTTGGTGAGGTTGCAAAAAATGGTCGTGGGATAAATGCATCGCAATTCAATCTTTGTGGAACTGGAATCGGGAGGTATTTTCTTTCTTTTTTTCCCCTAATTTTCTGTTTAACATTTTTATCTTGCCGTTTTGAAAAGCTAAAATTTTAAGTAAGGATTAATATTCCATGGTTGACATGCTGACAAATGAAAGGATACCATAAGTATCTGCTACATTTTTGGATTTAATGTAGGTAATCAAGATTTCTCATTAACCAAAAAACACATAAAAATAAAGATGTACATTTGTTTCAAATGAAGCATGAACTAGAGAATGGCTCATCCTAATCATGTGTCAATTCAGTGGGTACCATTCATTACTTGCAACTTTGGCTAATATTCTGTCATCAATGCCTGAATTTATGTCTCGATTTTTAATGTAGAAAGAATCATCTTGATCATCTGAGTTATGCATTCTTGACTAGGATTTTAACAATTTACATGGTAATAGTCAAAACCTATTAATTTTCATCTGCGTGAAGCATTTATTGTTTGTGAATTACTTAAAATTTTAATTCAGCTTTAACGATCGAATTCGAGATGCAATGCTTGGTGGATCTCCATTTGGCCATCCTCTTCAACAAGGATTTGTGACAGGTCTATCATTGCAGGTATTCAATAAATTCTTTTGTGGGATGTCATTATAATTAAATTTCCTCATAGTTTTATTGTATGAATGTCATTCTTCTCTTCAAGCAAAGATTTGCTACAATACAGAAATTATTATGATAGCCACTTTAATAGAGCTAACTTTACGGGCAAGTTTTACCTTCTCAATGACATGAATATAAGGCAAGATTCTCCAAGGATCGTGTAGAAGATTTGTCAAATGAGCTGAAGAAAACCTTTAATCTTCAGTGTTTTGTTAACATACTGTGATCTTAGGGTTTCACATATCTTGATTGAGACTATGTCTATGAAGAATGTTATACGTCATATATCTCTCCAGTCTCCATTGATTAAATTTCTATTACTGTACGATTCTGTTGCAAATCTCATGGTGAGATCCTTGCCTGCATTTTTTCAGGATAATGACTAAAGAAGTTCTTCTATAGATAAATAAAATTTAATTGTTCTTCATCTGCAGCCCAATGGTCATGACCATGGTACAGAAGCTGTTGCAAAGAGTATGCTTGCTGTGTCTAAGGATCACATCCAGGTTCGTGATCTTGACACAATGCCAAATCTATTAATGTTGAGTATCTAGTCTTGGAGCTCAAATACTTGTCAAGTAACATATCCTTCTAAGTTTGGTAAGTTGTGTGTAATTTGGATCACATAATTATTGTCGTAAATCATGCACATCACATTTAAATTAGAAGAGTTGTAATCAAATGCTTTAATATGAGTAAATGGCACTACACCAGTGGGCAGTGATGATAGGGATGTATCTGGGATACACTCCCAAGAAGAATTAATGGCAAGAAAGAATTAATGGCTCAAAGTCATAGTTGGATTCTCTTTCAGTTGGTACTTGGTAGTGAAACTTTTCTACTTTGTTTGGTGGGTGAGTTGCTAACATGTTAATATTGTAATGTAATACATGCCTTCGGGTGAGGACTAGAGTGAGAAATAGAAAAAGAAAAAGAAATTCTAGGATTTATTTTGTTCACAGCAAATGCCTTTGAGAACAATAGGACATTCCCACATCTAAATGCTGTTGATTATGTTACCCATGTGCTATGTTACATGGACTTGTGTGTGGGTGTCGGTTGCAGGTATGTGTCCATGTGTTAGATTCGTCTACTTTCAAAAGATCTTCCACTATTTTGAAGTATCCAGTAGGAGTACTCACACCCATGTCCAAGTATTGGGTGTGGGTACTTTGGGGTGAAGCAAAGGATCCGCATAACATAGCCCATGTGTGAAAAATTTTGTTGGGAGTGCTTATTGTTGTTGTAGTTGGTTCATTCCAGTTTTACACTGTATCATGCAGGAATTCTGCATCAATAATGATAGTCATTGGGTCATGTATGTACTTTTGGGGTAAATGGGCTCGGGGTCTCGTAAACTGATACCTTACTTTCCATATTGATGTATCTGTAGAGGACCTTCACGTGACATGAATCGACCTTCATGCATGTGTTTTAGTTTTGCTTCTGAAGTTGTGGACTTGAAAATAGAGGTGAACTAATTAAAGAACAATGGAGCACGTATATCAGGCCATTTTATTGCTGGTTGTTGGTGTAACATGCGCTATAGTGGGAGAACACAGCTTCTTAATAATTGTTCTCTAAGATTTTTGTGTTCAACTTTGATGTGACGTATTAGTCAGCCTAATTAAAGAGCAATGAAGCATGTATGTCAAGCCACTTCCTTTCTCATTGTTACTCAACATTAGATGTTTGAACAGGGCTTGCTATCAAGTCTTTTGTAAGTTTACTTTTTCCCGGAATATTTTGCCTGATAGCTGTGCTAGTTTCCAGTGCCTACATAATTATATCATTACTTCATTATAAAGTTTCTGGTTAAACTGTAACACGATAATTAAGGATTATACATTCAAATGCATATATAAAGGCAAGAAAACACTAACACACACATACATATATGTATATGCTTTCATGTACTAATACACTTTTATTTAGTCTTAGAAGAGAAGGATATTCATAAATTTATTCTTATACGTATGTATGTTTGTATTCATATGGATGTTATTATGCATGGATTTTGTGTATGGAAATGGCCAGAACCAGAACTTTGAGGCCTTCGGCACAAGAGGGGTATTTATATAGGTATTTCAACAATCTTGCATAACGTTTTGTGACAACAAAAACTGATCGAAAAATAAATTCATGATTTATTGAACTGTTCTTTAAATCATTCATGAATCTGCATCCCATTGTCTTTACCTGCATCATTTAATCAATTGGGCTTGGCTATACTACTAATTAAGGTAGTACATTGTCTAGGTATCGTTTGCCAGGTTTTTTAGGGTATCTTGACAATCTTGGCTAGATTTTTTGATAGCAGAAAAAACTGAACAGAAAAGAAGTATTGTGATTTTACCTTAAACTGTTCTTTTAAATGATTTTTGAATTTGCATCCCGTTGTCATTCCCCGCATCATTTAATTGATTTATTGATTGGGCCTACATATACTTCCTTTCCCTGAAATATTGTTTCTATCTTCTATTCACTACCAATTAAGGTACTTTCACGCAATTTAGGTTGGGATGGCTGCCAACTTGAAGGACTTTGTGCTTACCAATTGTGAAGGGAAAGAGGTAAGGAGTAGGAGTTCCACTGGATAGGTTTTTTGCATTTGTCTTTTGCCATGTACTATTTAAAATTATGCTAATATTCTATGGTATGAGGCAGCTTTATCTTTCATACCAGCTCTATCTTGTATCACATAAATGAGATTTTCTGCTCAGCTAGCTTAGGTAGATCTTGAATATAGTTATTGTTTCTCATATACCCTTTACATCCTTATCCATGATTTCCTGTTGGAATAGTTTTCTATATGGCCTTAAAACAGACTAAGTTAATTTACTTCTATGTATGTATGTACGTATGCATTACTTTAATAAGAGAGTAACTCGTAGAAACTAAATCGCTCTTACAAGTTAAAATGAGCTACTTGAGATTGAGGGCCTCATTGAAAACTAAATTCTATATTTGCTTGACGAAATTTTAAGGAATGGTAGTGATAAGGCTGCTAATTTGTCGATAGAAGGTTTTCTTCTTCTAATAAAAGTTACATGTCCAATTGATAAGTAAAAAGAACAGTAATCCTAATTTTCTTGCAATCTGTTTAATAAAGTATAATTAAATTCTTGTTTACAAAGGACTTTTTGTTCATAGACATCAATACTTCAATCAATTCCCAATGCCTCAAACTAATTGGGATTGACAACAAGATTTCTGCTCTGGCATTCATATAGGACTTTCACAGTATATAGTTCCTTCTTAAATGTTATTTTGTATTGTTTTAAGTTGTGAACTTCCCCCAAACCATTTCTCTTACTGGGAATGTAATATTTGGGAGGCACATTAAATTCACCCTGGCATTTCATTACGATTTCTCAGGTAAAAGGATCTGAAGTTTCAACCTATGATGGAGCACCTGTTGCATATGCTCTAAACCCCACAGAAACGGTAAGGATCTAAATTGTATTCATTATAATAATTATCATGATTGTATACCACTTTGAGTTATGTGTTTGAGTATGAATTATGAGGAACATGATTTCAAAGCATCACTGCCTATATTTACTTGATTTGTTGGTCATGTTCAATTGTCATTGAATACTTTTACATTATAGTATTGTCATATATTCGTTTAGGACATAATTTTTCCAAAATTATGTGATTGACCCTTTGATTGTTTTCCAGATTAATTATGTCTCTGCTCATGACAATGAAACCCTATTTGACATTGTGAGCTTGAAAGTACGCTCAAATTCACTCTTGCAATGTCTTATATTATCTGAGAGACATTATATTTTTCTGGTCTAATTTGGCTCCTTCACTTGCAGACTTCAAAGGATGTTTCTGTAGATGAGAGATGCAGGATAAATCATTTGGCAACAAGTATAATAGCCCTGTCACAGGTTTCATCCTTAATATGTTGCTTAATGGTGAAATCCAATTGTTATTTATGTAATGTTCATTTCATACAATCAATTACCATGGAATTTAAAGTAATTGTTTCCTAGGATTTCATATATTATCTTTTTTGTTTATAGCATGTGTTTGTAATATATATATATACACATATTGGTGCATGCATGCATTTCTCTCTCTCTCTCTCCAAATTTTGCATGTGGAAGTTTCACTGTGAGGAATAAAGATAGCTAAAACTTGCTTTGTAAACAAGTACTAGTGAAACTATAATTTTACAATCTCAAATTTAATGTTGCACTCAGCTAGAATTCCATCCCTTCCAAAAAGAGCAACGCCCAGTCGCTGTTAATGGTGTAATTATGTAGTATAAGTAACTATTTTTTTCAAGTATATAATGGTTCAGGTGTTAACTGTTAATGTACCAACTTGTATCCTGTTTGGCTAATGGAAATATATACTCTCAATATTTCTTCAAAGTTTGCATTAGAAAATTGTGTTTATAACTTTTTTTTTTTCCTTGAAAGGCAAAGTTGGGAACTACAATTGTAGAAGAATAGAATCCAATCTATCCCACATCGCCTAAATAGAATAGCTTCACATACCAGTATTGGGTTCTCCACATACAAGCTTAGGCTTTAAGGTTGGAAACTTAACATGGTATCAGAGCATTAGTTATCCATGTAATGAGGCCCAAACGAGCCTGCACGCGAGGGGGAGTGTAGAAGAATAGAATCCACTCTATCTATCCCACATTGCCTAAATAGAAGGCTTGTTATAGCTTCATATACCAGTATTGGACCCTCCACCTACAAGCTTAGGCTTTTAGGTTGGAAACTTAACAGTAACTATTCACCAATTCACTAAAGTTGAACTTATTGCAATTAGAGTGACTTTTTTTAGGCCCATATTTCATTGTTTGAGCAAGCCTAGCAGCATAAACATTTGATGATACCTTTGCCACAATTTTGTGTTTCTGATAATTTCTTAATCTGCCAATATTGAATGATTCTCCTTTTATTAGGGAATTCCATTTTTCCACTCTGGTGATGAGATGCTGCGCTCTAAGTCGCTTGATCGTGATTCTTACAACTCTGGCGATTGGTTCAATAGGTCCACTATTAGTAGTAATCTCAAATTAGTTATAAAAGAATTTATTGTTATATATGTTTGGATAACGGTGACTCTCTTATCTGCTGAATATTAATGTCCAAACTCTCCAAGATAATATTACAATGGAGCTAAACTTATATGTATCAAAGAATGACTTTGGTCCCAGTTGTGAAACTTGTCCTATTTACCTCATATGTTATGTTTATTTCTCACTTTTCTCAGGCTAGACTTCAGCTACAATTCTAACAATTGGGGTGTTGGCCTTCCTCCAAAGGAGAAAAATGAAAAGAATTGGCCACTGTAAGCATTCAATTGTTTCCATTTCTATCATCTGACTAGTAGTATTTGTTTTAGTGAGATCACAGTTTTGAGTGGCTTTCTAATGTCATCTATTTCTTTTAGAAGTTTACATTGCGAAGCAGAGAACTCGTGTTGATGGTTTATTTCTCATCATTCCGTTTTTTAAAACATCCAGTCTGATATATCTAAAAATTATCTTTGGTCTTGTTTCCTTTTTCAGAATTAAACCAAGATTGGCAGATCCATCCTTCAAGCCTCAGAAGAGTCACATTCTTGCTGCTGTGGAGAATTTTTCAAACATGTTACAAATTAGGTACTCTTCACCACTTTTCCATTTGAGGACAGCAAATGCCATTCAGGTGAGAGCAGTGATCCCACAACTTCTATTTTAATAAAAAATTATTTTGAGATAATGGGCCATCACATGATGGAACTGTAGTCTCTTTGATATGGAAATATTCCTAAAATATACTTATATTTATATTCCATATCATTTTTTTAATATTCCATATCTATAAATATTTCTAAAATAAAATTCAGTTGAAGGTTGTTTTTGGGTTGACCTCGAATTGAATGATTGGATTTTGTTATTGTTTCTAACTTGATAATATTTGGGTCAGGTTAAGCTTGTGTTCTTTTGGCCAACTGCTCACTGCCCATCACAATTCCGTCCCCATGCCAGCTTTAACTGAGATTTGTTTGCTACTTTTCTTTGATTGTCCCACTGAATCCATTTGTCGCCCACATAAAATTCCTTGTTCTGCCAGATTGTGCATTTTCATTACTAGTTTATACTCTTTGTTAGAATATATATTGTATTTGGACTGTTAGAGTGAAATGATGGTGGTTATGAGATTCAGTTTGTTTTAAGGTCATGTTTCCTGGTTCCCTCTTCCACTTGGTCTTCCTTATCTGCTTCCCAAACCGTTGGACATGTTTTCCTCAACACCAAGAGATGAACCTAAATTATTTTGTTTTCGACCTGAAGTTGTCATTTACTTCTTTCTGGTTTTCTTCTTTCCTCGTCTCATCACTTTTACCCCATTTGAAGCAGGCTTATATCTATTGAAAGCAAGGAATTAAATATCAGTATCGAGAGATATATCGATGGTCCCAAAGCACAGATATATCGATCGTATTGAAAATATCGATATCAATTTAAAGATATGATGGATATTATTAATTAAACATGAAAATTTTCAGCGTAACTCTGCGAAATAATGAATTAAACTATAATACACAATTTAGAATCAAAATACTGCAAATTAAATATATATATATAAGACAAGTTTATGTTGTATTTGGTATAATAAAGTGGGTCCTGCTAGGCAAAATAAATCACAAATTTCTACAAATTTTACACTAAAATGTTACATAACATTAAAAATTTAAAATATATATCCTTACAAAATAAGAAATAAATAAATCAATAATCTTGTATATAACAGAATCTCCACCTTAGACCGATACTTACCGAAATATCGGTAAATATCGGTCGAGTCTAATATTGTATCGATACCC
Organism: Hamamelis virginiana; assembly: GCA_017140935.1. Classification (NCBI taxonomy): domain Eukaryota; kingdom Viridiplantae; phylum Streptophyta; class Magnoliopsida; order Saxifragales; family Hamamelidaceae; genus Hamamelis; species Hamamelis virginiana. Next base: position 826,084 of record JAESVK010000442.1, on the reverse strand, counting down.
ACAGATATACGGATATATCGAGCATATTAGAGATAGTTTATTCCATGGTTGAAAGGTTACTGAAACTAAAACAAATCTCCTTACATAAATCAATGATTGCCCTAGTTCTAATGACATGTTTTGGCATGTTTTTTTAAGGAACGAGTACGTTTCCATAATACTGGTCCATCATGGGTCCCTGGCGCCATAGTGATGAGCATTGAAGATGGTCATGAAGGTCTACCAGGGTTATCTCAGCTTGATCCCATGTGGGTAAACATAACTTTTGCATTTTCCTTTCTGATCTCAATGATATAATTAGATAAAACTATTGTTACTGTTTTGTATCCAACAGCTACTCATACATTGTTGTTATCATCAATACGTGTCCGACTGAGGTCTCATTTGCTAGCCCGGCACTGCGGGGAAGAACTCTTCAACTGCATCCTGTACAGGTAGTCATGTTTTCTATAGTAAACTTTTATGTTTCTAGATACGATTCTACTGGTCATCACTCTTCATGATTCATTCATGTAGCCTTTGATCATTATTTCAAATTTCATGACAATGATGAAATTATCCATTTGCTAGCAAATACTAATGGGTTGTTTATTTGAACTTTGGTGCAGTTGATGTCAACTGATGAGATAGTAAAGAACTCATCATATGAACCATCCTCCAGCTGCTTCACCGTGCCTCCTACGACAACATCCGTGTTTGTGGAGCCTCGGGATATCTAATATTGTGTCCATCCGATGCAGTATTTATTATATGAACAATTATACGATAGAGCGCTAAGAGCAGCCAATGATTTTCGATAGTTTACCAGCAACCCGAATAAGTGGTGTTATGCTCCAAAGAGGTTGGTCTGTCAAATATAAAACTGAAAGCCTGAATGATGCCCTTGTGAAGATTGCTGAAAAGCAATGGAGGAGGAGAGAGAGACCATTGCAACAGTGATTGATATATGGACAGTATATATAACAATGCTGTAAACTTTCAATGCACATGCTTTCCCCTCACATCAGGAATAGTTGGAATCTGTAGCTGCTGAGCAAACAAATAAAATAAAATAAAATAAAAATTAGAATATATATGTAGCTGAAACAAACAAATGATTTTGTTGTTATGTTTTTGAGTAATAAAATGGTGAACTGGGATTGCTGTCACCTCTTTAAACCATGACTTCTCTGTACCTATTGATCCTTCATTTGATTGTCTTGACTTGGTAGCAATCTGTGATGATTATGTGACACATTAATTGCAATGTGTCATCATGTGAAGGTGGGTATGTATCTTAGAGCTGCATATATACGCTAAGGCGTACACAATCAATTTCGGGTGGAGTGGTATTGTTTGATTGATTAGTGTAATTTTAAAAGTCAACTACAACCTCTTTGTTAATTATTATTTTATATTTTGGGTGAGTGGGAGTGAAGTAGTTACTTCACAAGGCGAGTGTGAGAGTGCAGCCAGATAGACAACACAGAAATTTATATTTATATAAGGAGTAATAATAATAAAAAGAGTGGTGTAAACCTAAACTTAGATGGCCGGAGTAGGCACAGGGTCGTTATCCTTCAAAAGCAGGAAGTCAGTCTTAATTTCATACAATGATACAACACATACCGTATTATAGCCACAACTACCTGTACCACTCCAAAGTAGAGAGAGAGAGAGAGAGGTGAAGTAGATAGCTAGGCTACCAAATGGCATGGTGCCATTGATTCTTTGAAGCTTTTAATTCCTTCAATATTAATTTTTAATTTTTGTGCTTATCCCCTTTGTTTCTTTCAACTGGGTTCACACATGTCAGCTCCACCCAAGTAGCCCACTGCAACGCCCAAGTAGCCTGGAATTTTAGTTTGGAAAATTCAAGTAAAGAAATACTTTTCAAGCATTGACTGCTACTCCACTCCACCCTATTCGTTCTCTCACGAATGTGTAGATAAGGAAAAACCTAGTGTTGGTCCACAGAGAGCATGTGTGGTCACAAGCCAATTTCGATCATGGTTGTGAGAAAAGGATGGTATCATGAGTGGGTCTCTCTAATGATTTTAAAAAAAATGGTGGAAAGCTAGAGATTATTAATGATTTGAAATCCTGAAAGAGGGTGTTTACCTAAACTTGAAATCCTAATTTGTATATTGAAAATATATATGTAATTTCTGTAAATAGTATGGCCATATATATATATGGAATACCATGGAAGCCCACCAACAGGTACCACATACCCATTAGATCTACCATTTTGATGAATAGAAATTATACCAGAAGGTGGGGCTAACCACATGCATATGTAATGCATGTTAATTCCCATTCTCACTATAGTGCTAGCTACTACATTAATTTTGGTTGTTTAATTATCCACCACTTGGCTACCCAATGTGCCATGTATACTACTATCTTTCTCTAAATTCAAACCAAGCTAGGGGAAGCTAGGGAATTCAAAGTTTTAATTTACCCATATGCAAAAAAAATATATATAAATAAATAATTAATTAATTATCCACTTTTTCTACACTATATATATGTGCTAATGGCAAATTAATAATTAATGAAACAATTGAATCGCTATTGTTTTCGACTTAATTAAAATGATAAAAGGGAACAATATGTCAACCAGTGGATGGGTTTGGTATAAATTGATTGTATTATATTTCTATTAATTATTAATTTGTCATCACTACATCTGCTAGTAACCAATGTGGGATTCGTATCATAGCTTTAACGCTGGTTTAAAATTTTTAAAAGTTGGACGCCTTCAATGCTATCTGAATTTTAAATAAACAAATTATATTCCCGACTTATTTGAAAAATATTTTGTGTTCTACATAAAATTGAATAGATATGATTTTTTTTTTTTTGGAAAACTAGATGCGGTCTTTATACCCTAGTGACATGTATTCCTAATTTCAGAAGAGAGGACTTGAATTCGAATAAATGAAAGAACATTAAAACCTATTTGTTAATATTATAGAGAACTTGGAATAATGGTAAACTTTAACTGCAAAATACTATTCACACCATATACCAAAGCTTACGCAAAATACATGCAATATATATGTAATGTTTGACTAAAAAAATGAGCATAATTTGGTAGATTCTCTCGCACATTCTGTTTTAAGGTTTATTTATTTGCAGTCTCAGTTGCTTAATTGCAACAAATATGTTATCTTGAGTGGCTCAGAAGCTACTGAAACTCTCTCTCTCTCTCTCTCTCTCTCTCTCATGAATGATTTGGGAAGTAGAAAGAGTAATAATAATATATTATAAGTATAAAAAAATATTAAAAGGTCGGTTATATTCACTGGCATACTTGCTCATACTGGCTAGCGATCTCTTCCAAGCTAGCTCTTTGTAGTTTCCACTTTCTTTAAGTTATTATATATATATATATATAGGTTGGATTGTGCAAATTAAATTAAGAAGGAGAGGCGGAGAAAGAGAAGGAGGAGAAGGGAAAAGGAGTGAGGAGAGGAAGGCATGATGTAATGATGCTTTGCTTCCTCAAAATCTACTTCATGTGCTGGTTATGTATATGCCCACCTCCCTTACGTGCCGCACACAACCTACCCAAATTCATTCTTTACGCCAACAACTTGCCCCCTTAACCCTCTCCTCTCATCCATTGACTTACCACCCTAATTTCCTTTAATCAAACCACCTTAATTAATTAATTGGGCATGCCCCATGCCATGCCCAAGTGCCCAAATGGGGGTGGGTACGATCTTGTTTTGGAATTTAATTAATTTCAAAACAACAATTCTATTTGTCCTTCCTTTTCGTCATCTCTCATGCATTTGACCAATTTGGAATAGTTATTTTAAAAAGGGTTTGATACTCCACTTATACGTATTATGAATGTAAAAAATTACATTGATCCAACGGTTGATTTTCTAGAAAATAAATTGTGATATTTTTACATAATTTTTTTATTATTTTTTACAATTTTTTTTCAAAATTGCGAAAACCGACCATTGGATCATTGTGATTTTTTGCATTCATGATAAATATAAGATGCACGAGAAAGGACAGAAGGGGAGGACGAGTGGAATTTTCCATTTCAAAATATTCACAAACTCAATTAGCTTAGATCCACTCGATCAACTCTATTTTTTGTGGGATCGAATTTTGAATTGTTAATTACCTTTCTCTTTGAAAGAGGAAAGAGATACTGTCTCGGCAACAAGGATAGTAGTAGTGGTCAAGAATTTGTAACTTGGGTCATGTCCATGGCATGTGCACCATTAGCCAATTAAGATGCAAAATTAGTGAACAATTTGCATGCACATTTTTTTTAAGCTAAAGTTTTACTTGGTCTACTCCAAAGTAGCATAATTCCTTAGGGGCATGTTTGAAGGTTCTATGAAAATTAATTAATGGTTCTATTTATAATTATTGATTAGCATTCAAAGTTACAACTCAATCGATCATTTGGAAATTAGAACTATCACCTAAAATCAATATATTTTAAGATTTATTGAAATGCTAATTAATAAAGGGCCACATCACATTTTCACCATCATTCTCTCCATTTTTTTCAAGTTTGTTTCATACATTGCACCAAAAAATTAGGCGACAAATAACAGCAAAAATTGTGCACCAGCACTTACTAAACCTAGTAAGTAGCCCACCATGGGACACTTTTGGTGACCTATATCTACACAACCTTTCTTGAACAAGACCCACATGCATCTTCAGTTGCTCTAATTAATCAATTATAATTAAGTTGCAATGATTTATCTGTGATAATATTTTACTGATTTCTAATATAATAATTAAAAATATTTCAATATATATTCTCACAAACTGTGCATTTCGGTTTGACATGTGTCATCGATCGAAACCATCCAATCTAGTGTGTACCCCCAATGATTGGGTGGAACATTAAATTAATCACCGCATTATTTGATCATCAAGGAGATGTGAAATTTGGATAATGGAGGTAATTAATTAATTACTCATAAATTAGATTAATGGGTAGGTCAACAGCACATGATAAATTAGATTAATTACTCATTTTCTTAACACTATAAAAAGACTTGTAGCCAAATTTTTATAAAAAAATTTATGCAGACATTAATTGGCTAATTAATTAGGATATACCCTGGCCTCCAAGGCTCCAAGCCCCCAGCTAGCAGTATGCAACAGCTTTGTCTGTATTTAATTTCTTAAAAGTTGTAAAAATTATAAATAAAGATGAAGGGTTGAATTGGGATTAATTTTGATAAAAAATATAATGAAATATATAGATATATAGATGGAAGTTGCATGAAATTGGAGGTCATGCAAGCATGAGAGAGGAGAGAGGAAAGAGGTGAGAGAAAATGAAAGGGAAAGAAAGGGAGCACCGCAGATTCCGTGGTTCCAGGCTTGCACTCCAATCATCTCAAAGAGAATCGTTGAGGCAAAGTAATGGAACTATTGGGCTTTGCTTTCAAACCCCCACCCACACACATCCCCCCCGAATCTCTCTCTCTCTCTCTCTCATGCATATATACACTGTACATTAAAATGTCGGCCTGTAATTGCAGTATCTTTTCTTCAACAAGACGTGAGTGACTGGGGGAAAACATGGTTTCCCTGTTTATGTGAGCTCCAAGTTCCGAGTTCTGTGGGCCCATTTTCAATTATTAATTTACAGGATACAATTTTTTTTTCATAAAACATCATATATATATATATATATATTATAATAAAGAATCAATAATATGTAACATGTTACCGAGAAGTCTCAAATCTAAGGAAAAAAAAAAAACTGACTCCAAATCCCCCACCAACTGGACTAGCTCCAATTGATCTGGAAATATTATCGAACCTATATAATGACATTTCATGATTCCGTATGTTAAAATTCATTTTATTCAACTAGGTATGTTCTAGACAAATTTGATAAAGAACCATTTAGAAAGTCGGGATAGAAATAATTTTCAAATTAAATCAAATAAAAGTGATTAAATTTGATTATTTTTGGCTTATTTGGTGGCAATTTAAACATGTACAACTAAAGAGTGTTACTACTATATCTACTGTTTACTCTTATGGGATTCGGGATTCGTTAATTCATTGACTGAGGTGACATACACTGTCCTTTTAATTAAAATTCCATTTTAAATCATCCAGATTTTGATTACCCCTCAAAATCATTCAAACCAATGTCTTTAATATATATATATATATATACTCCGTCCGTCCCAGTAAAATAGGCCTCTTCCAAAAAATACGCATATTTAAAGAATTCATTAATATATTGATTTGTAATCATTTTTACCTTTTATTTCCAGAACTACCATATTTTTACAATCATATTTAGTATTATGTCAAGACATTCTTGGAATAATGAAGGGTAATATGGAAAAATTAAAAGAAATATAATTTGACTTTTCAAAATGGACTATCATTTTAGGACAGCCAAAAAAGGAAAGAATGTCTATCTTTGTAGGACGGAGAGAGTATATATATATAAATTAAAGACATTGGCAAATAAGTATACAAGTATAGTAAAGTTACAGATGGAGGGAGCATGGTTATATCATATATGGTGAAATTCGTGAACAAGTGCGTTGGCAAAGTGTGAGAAAGAGAGTGTGAAACGGACTTTACGTCAACAACCTCCATCCCAACTGTTTTTACTCCTCCTAATTTTGCATCTTTTCCGTTACATTGTTTGTTTCCCTTGTGCGTCTCCTTTCAGTCCCATCCCCTCACCCCTCTCTCTCTCTCCCCTCCTCTCTTTCTCTCTCTAAAATATCCACCTAAATTTACATACATACATAAATATAAAACTTCCAAAGGTTAGAAACTCAAGAAAGATTGGCGGACTTATTCACAGTTACTCTTCTCCAGGTGTCTTTCACTCCCTACACCTCACATCACATATATATATATATACATATATATATTTTACTATCTATATTAATCCCCCACTCTCCCACCTTGCTTCCTCCCACCCTCATCTCTCTCCCTTCCTCTCTCTCTCTCTCTCTCTCTCGGTTTTGTGGTGGTGGGGTGGTGGAAGATGGAAGCTCAAGAGGAAGTCGTGGGTTCATCTAAAGAACAAACCCACATCGTTAAAGGCAAGCGAACAAAGCGGCAAAGGCCACAATCGCCGGTACCTTTGGCGATAACGACTAACTCTTCCAGCGGAGATAATGATACCAATATCAATACCAATACAAATACCATATTGTCGCCGACCACCTCAGCTCATGAATTCATCCACGATAGCACCGAGGAAGAAGAAGACATGGCTAATTGCCTAATTCTCCTAGCTCAAGGCCAATCCCCATTAAAGCAAATCGAAGATGGAATTTATAAATTCAACAGCAGGAGATATATACAAGACGCTTCTGATAATGGAAAAGCATCTGGTGGGTTGTGTGTTTACGAGTGTAAAACTTGTAGCAGAACTTTTCCTTCTTTTCAAGCACTTGGTGGGCATAGAGCGAGTCACAAGAAACTTAAGGTAATGGCAGAAGATCAGAATAAGAAACAGTTTGTATTATCAGATGAGGAAGCAGGAGGAGTTTCGAAAAATAAATATCTCTCGCTGCCGCAGCCGCTGCCGCTTTCTCTTCAATTAGGGAATATTAGGGGTAATTTGCATAGTAATAATAATAATAAGGGTAATAAGGTTCATGAGTGCTCGGTTTGTCGCGCGGAGTTCACATCGGGCCAAGCTTTAGGTGGGCACATGAGGCGGCACCGAGGGCCTCTTATGGCCACCAATACAAGCTTGTCTTTAACAACAAATCTTCCCTTGGAGCCTGAAGAAGAATCAGAAGCCAAGAAGCCAACAAGAAATTTATTGTCTCTGGATCTCAATCTTCCCGCCCCAGAAGATGATCATCACCACCGAGAATCGAAGTTCGCCTTCGCGGCCACTACGTCGAAGCAACAGCAGCAGCAGCAGCAATCGCCGGCTCTTGTATTCTCTGCGGCGCCGGCGTTGGTGGATTGTCATTATTAAGGAATTGAAGTTTATGGTTGGTTTAAACAAGATATACCTCATATACTGATGTGAATTATATATCATTCATTGTTTTGATTTTTTTTTTTTTTTCTTGGAAAATTTTTGTTATTTAAAATTAAGGATTCTTTATATTCTTTTTTCTTTTTTTTTTTCATATTGATGATCATCTTCTTTTTTATAAATGGACACGAATTCTTTGTTAAAGCAGGGTGTCTGGGTGTGTAGTGTGAAGTCATTTGATTCATGATAAAGTACATGATAGGCATCTTTTTCTCTTCTTCTTTTCGAGTGGGTTTTTGTTCTTTTTCTAGTGGGAGAGTTCAGAGATAGAGAGAGAGAGAGAGAGAGGTGTTTTCTTGTAAATGAAACAATAAACCTATGCCATGACTTTTGGCTGTGATGAAGATGACAAATGCAAGCCAAGCTCCTCACTTTCTCTCTCCTCACTTTCTCTTTCTTTCACTTACACACAAGTGACAATAATTAAAAGCATGGAAAGTCAGTAAGCAACTGCACTTCCCATATGAATCCACATCTTCTCCTCTCAATCTTATTAAATAAGAAAAATATATTCCTCCTTGGCCATATTTGTTCCTTTCTTTGCTTGGTCCACCTCACTGTTAGTTACCAGCCAACTTAACACACCTAATCAATACCTGAAATCATGATCCCCTACTCCATGACCCACCAACCCAAAACTACTCTACTGCCTTCTCAACCTTCCATTCCCAATAATCACATCGGCCATTAAAATAAATCACAAAGAAAAGAGTTACAAGAAATTTTTTATAAGAGATAGAAAAGAGGATTGTAAATTATATGGTTGGTTTGATTTTTAAGTTTTTTTTTTTTTTTTTTTTTTTCCATAAATTGACATTGACTGCCATTAGTAAACCACTTGATGTGATAGATCCACTGATAGACAGTAGTATGATAGAATTTCTACTTTTTCTTTAATTTGCAAATTACAAAGCAATGTTAGTTTAATTAATTGGGAGGTTGCAAATGGAATGCCGGATTAGATCTTGTTGTAGGAGACTAATTTAGTAATTAATTAAAACCTGTAGAATACTAGAATCGGCAATATTAATTTGCCAGCACAAAGCTGCAGGCGATGGTATCCACTTGAGATGGGATGAAAAATGACAAGGAGCATTGTACCAAATCCCCATCCTTGTATTATGGCATTTTCCATTTTTATTAGCTGTTAATTCTTAAGATTAGAGTTGGTGTCTGTCTTTCTCACAGATGGAGAGAGAGATAAAGAGAGAGAGAGATGCAGATTGTGAGGTTACCAATGCATGACTCTCTGTATGCCAAGTTGTTATGTGCACTACTTGTTCTACTTTAGGAGTTTTTTTTTTTCTCCTTGTTTTCTTATTTTTCTCCAAGCATAGAATATTCAAACTCCAAATAATCCCCAACGTCAATTTTCGAATCCCAAACATTATCTTTAAAGGATGAGAGAAACACTGTTAAGCTAGATTACAGGAAGTGGAAATCTCTGTCCCACTTTTTATGTACTACTTTCCGTCCCCTCTCACAAAAGTTTACCTTAAAAATAAAAATAAAAATATTTATTAAAAGGTGTGATTTTCAAGGTGGACTTTTGTGAGAAGGGACAGGAAGTAATACATAAAAAGTGGGACCGAAGATCTTCACTCGATTATAGGACTGGTGGTATTTTAGTTAAAGATCCAGTTTGATTCATTCTTTATTTCAAATACGTAGCCATAAGATATAAAATCCATCGTTGCTCCACATTAGAGGAGCTTATAATTATATACGTAGCCATAAGATATAAAATCCATAGTTGCTCCACTTTGATTTTTCAAATTAAAAATTAGAATGAATTTTTTGTTATACCCCTTTATCAAATAACCTGGAGAATGACCGTTTCTTTTAAAAGGGTAAAATTGAAACACAAACTTAAAAATATAATAAAGTCAAAGTAATTAATGTATTTTTAAAAATGCGTGTTTTGTCAATGTATGCACATAAATTGAGACGGGGGAGTATATAGGAATGCTAAGGTCAGGTCGATCTTATGCAAGTTGCATCATATCGTCTCAATTACAACCATTTATATAGTATATTTTGAAAAACCGACAGTTAAAATTGATACCAACTATTTTGGCACAATATATATATGGGAAACCTTGCCTTTAGAAAGGAAGTTGTCTTAAGGCACGTATATATGGTAGGTAGGTTGCTTGCCTAACCATTAATGTGGCACCATAAATATCTGGAAAACTTGAGCAAATTGCAGAAAATAAATTTGGAAACATTTCGATTGTACGTCAAAGGGATGAACTAGGAATTTGGAAATGAATGGCAAAATAAAAAAGAAAGCAATAATTCACTAATTCTGGCACATATAGTTTGTGATCATATGAAACCCAAAGGCCAATCAATCAATTTTCGTGGTTGGTAGTGTCCATGAAAGAGAGAAGAAAAATTCAGTACCTAAAATCAACGTTACAATTTTTTTTTTCCCTTCTACCTAATTACCTTTGTAAATGCAAAACTTGATTGATAATTTAATACGTAACCCTAATTGACAAACCATTAAAAATAAATGAAGATCAAAACATTAATGATGTATAAACAATAATTAAATTCGCGCAAGCCAAAATTGTTTCCATCATCATTTCCTTATCTCCCTTGATCTACATTTTAAGCACGTCTCAATTTGGAGTTTTAAATCTCAATTTGCTGTTGATGTGATTGTTGATCACCATTGGATGACCGACACGTATGCAAGAAAGGGGATCCAATGACTCACATAAAAAAGGTCCATGGATCTTAGAGGTGATCCAAAACACACCAGATTTGGGTCTTTTTATGTGAACCATTGGATCCTCTTTCTTGTATACGTGTCAGCCATCCAACAGTGATCATTACTGGTGTTGATCACCTATCAGATCAACAACAAATCCAAACCCGTGAAGTTTTGAACCTCTAAAAGTAATTGCTTAAGAAAGAAAACCATCTATGAGCAATGCCATGCAGTTTTCATTCCTTTTCCTCCAACTTTCAGCCATCCAAACAGAGCTTAAATACCCTACTCGTTTCATGTTTCCCCTTATTAGAAATATTTCTTGGATTTGCTTTGGTAGGGTAATAGTTTGCAATATTTGTTTGCAAATTAATTTATACAATCCCACACAATGGGAGAATTAGCAAGTACCAAACTTAGGTGACGTTTGACGTTGCTAGCTTCCTTCAAAAGGAAGTCATTTTTAGAGAAGTTATTCCTAAGAAGGATTTTGTAAAAAATTGTTAAAAAAAAAAAAAAGTATTTGGTAAATGCAGGTTTTAAAAGTCCTTTTATGTCAAAAAGTGTAGAAGTTATAACTTCTTATAAGTGTGGATTTTCAAAAGCAATCTTTTTTACTTCTCCCAAATCGATCAACTTCCTGGAACTTATCTTCTTCTAAAAGTACATTTGGAAGAATTCACCGAACACCTATTATTTTTTCAAAATGACTTCTAAAGTTAAGAAGTTCATTTGGAGTTTCCCAAAAACTATACCAAACATCCTCTAATTAGTATCATTGTATTTAAACCCACCAAATCTACGTTCATTTAGCATCATTCTACCAGAGTAAAACAAATTTGCAAGGAGAGAGAGAGAGAGAGAGAGAGACAGGTCATCAGAGTTGGGGTGGCACCGCCCAGCATGGGTGTGGCACATTCTACGTTCATATTAGCATCATTCTACCAGCGTAAAACAAATTTGCAAGGAGAGAGAGAGAGAGAGGTCATCAGAGTTGGGGTGGCACCGCCCAGTGTGGCACATTATGTCACGGTACGTGGTTCTGCCTATGGTTTAATTAATTAATTACAAATAGATTATTAAAATAAATACATATATGTACTCTAATTTACTTATTCAGCCCTGGCTATCCATGGAATGACTTGAGAGCCGCATCGTTCAGCCACACCACCACCCAACCCAGCATATCTAATTAGATATATGTATAGAGGCTAATTTAAAACTAATAGTAAAGGACCTACACAAATCAATGAAGTTTCAGTTGTTCCCCTTCTCTTGCTCACCAAAGTATCTCATTCTCTACTAATTCGAAGATGATAGACAATCCTCGTTTGAATAGTTAATTTTTTACATTATTTGTCTTCTTAATTACTAGCAACAAATAATTCCTCACCTTAATTCATTTGATGATATCCTGAGTGGAGATCTTCTGTCCCACTTTTTATGTACCACTTCCTGTCCCCTCTCACAGAAATCCACCTTGAAAATCCCACCTTTTAATAAATATTTATATTTAAATTTTCAAGGTGGACTCTTGTGCATGAGAGGTGACAGGAAGTGGTACACAAAAAGTGGGACAGAAGATCTCCTTTGTGATATCCTACCATATATCATATTCGGCCCTAATTTATGTGATCACCTTTCCATTTTGGAATGTCCCAAAATATGTGATCACTTTGATTTTTCAAATTAAAAATTAGAATGAATTTCCAATTATACTCCTTTATCAAATAATTCATTAATTTGGAGAGTAATCATTTTTTTTAGAAGGGTAAAATTGGAACACAAACTTAAAAATATTTTAAAGTCAAAGCAATTAATGCATTTCTTAAACTATGTATGCATATAAATTGGGACGGAGGGAGTAATTAATTTTAAAAGTACAGACACACTATCATATAGACATAAATAACATGTAGATATGCATATATGAACAAAGAAATGAATATGTGTCCATAATAATATAAATATGAGAATATATGCACATGATTTATTTTCTTAAATTAGATGGATTGACATATGACAGATTGTGAGTAAAGGTAAAGAGGTTAAATGATCTAGTCAACTAAGACTTATGACCGTTGGATCATCTCATGAATGGAGGCTTTTTTAAGTGATGGGATTGTCCAATACCCATAAATACTTAGCTGACTATATCATTACTCAGGTAAAGAGGAACCTCATCCTTGGCAGGAAGGAAGCAGATATTAATACAAAATTCAAATTTTTATGCAGTTCAAAGGTGAAGTACCTCAGTCATGATTTGATAAAAATGGTCCCAAGTTATTACTATGCCTGCACGATTATGTTATTTCAACATCACGGTTTGTTAAGTTATCCGTTGTCAGGTCATGTTAATATATATATATATATATATATATATATATATATATATATATACTCGATTTGATAAATTTTAATCGTTTGATTTCAACGTTCATATCTAAATAACATTTTTAAAAAAATTGGCTTGCAATGAAAGCAAGACCGCAATCTTTCTAAAGATCTGAAGCCCGATAAAACCTTCCCTAGGTCTTATAGCTCATGATTGTGGAGTCATAACTCTTAACGCTGTTTTAAATCTTTGATTGTCATATGGGGTCAAACGCAAGATCAATATTGATTAATTAATGCACTTAGTTTCCCCTATTTGTTGTAAATTAGAGAGAGAGAGAGAGACCCAGGATCAATATTGATTAATTAAGGCACTTGTTTGTGAGTGTTTCCTCTATTTGTTGTAAATTCTCTTCACACAGAGAGAGAGAGAGATTGTGGTATTATTATATTGTACCCATCTCTTAAGAAAAAGATTAATAAATAAATAATTGAAAATATATATAATGGGCAGCTTCTTATAAGCTTTGTATGAGTATGACTACAGATGGATCACTAAAACAAGTAACAGCATTTTTTATATTAATTTTCTCTAATTACAATTACAATTACAATGCCCAGTGCATATCTGAATTAAGTTGCAAATGGTCACCAATGCCAGATAATGGTTGCTGAATTTGCAAAATTCCACCACTTATTCAGGACCAATTTGGAGAATTATCACAATGCAGATCAAGATGATTTGCAACCTACAACATGCAACAAGAGAGGGAGATCAGATAAATGAAGAGGCAAAATAATTGGTGCGGACCCCCACTTTGATTGAAGTCCCTTATCTGCTTCTCTCACGCGAGTGAATTTTACATGAGTATGGATTCCACTTAATGTGATGGAGGCAGCAATCGAAGAAGATAGTCAAAGTGACGGTCCATCTAACACTAGCAACCTAAATGAAAAAGACCTAATAATAATAGACGTAAAATGTGATTAGGTGAAAGATGACCCATTACACTACCTATAGTTTAGAGAGAAAAATCCAAAATTTTGAATATTTCTCTGTAATCTGTTGGGATATATATATATATACATATATATTGGAGAGAATTTGATCTATCCAAAAGCATTAACATGTATAACAGTTCAAAATTTTTTATCACCATGCTAGTGGGGGAGACGGAGCACTAGACGGTGCTGGCGGAGCGGTAGACGGCTGAGACGGTGCCGGAGGTGGTGGTTTGTAAAAATTTCCTGTAAAATGCCAACAAAAACAGGATTAATCAAGAGGCAAGAAAGTGAAGTAATATTATCATATGGACTATGAACTAACTTTAAGGGTCAATTAATTATATTATTGGACTAACCACATAGGAGAAGGTTTTTGGGGGGATGCCGCTCCTTGGCAGGATTAGGATCAGGATCATAGACTCTGACATAAAGCTCTTGGCCCAAATACCAGTTTTTCAAGTGTTGTGATCTCAAATTCCACATCCCTGGGTTGTCGAGATATGCATAAACTGCACTCCATCCTCCTGGGTATACCTGACCATTTACATTCAAAACACTTTCAGTATCTGCATGAGGGAGAGAGACGGAGAGAGGGAGAGAGGGAGAGAGAAAGAGACTTGAACAGTGGAGCGAACAACAGGATTGTAAAGGTTGTAAGTATAACGCAATTCAGGTCTCCATTCTCCATCACCAAGCCTGTGTCAAACATTTGAAACACTTTAGCATGAGCGATGAGCTAGTCGTGAAACTTAAGGCTCTGTTTGGAAAATATGAAATCGGCCAGACTGTCCCAAGATTGTCCTATATATTTCACAGAGCCTCTAGCTCCATTTCATTTGGGGCCCATAGAAATGGGGATATAGCCCATGAAAAGTAGATGGGTTTGTCGGGCCCATCCAATGAACACAATATGTCATACATGAAGAAAGTAGCACTTACCCAACAACATAGAACCCAAACCCATCCAAATGCCAAGCATCCATCACATCTAAATTGTTCTTGAACACAATTTCTAGCCACCCTTTGTGGTTCCCAGAAGCAACAAAAACTCCTTCCACAGGGTCAAGTTTCACAGAATCAACAGGATATATATCGAGTTGATAAACACCAGACCCATTTGCATAGAAATCGGCCAGTTTTAGCGGCGTATCTGGCATAAGGTAAGACACGTTGTTAACGGTGTAACGTGGTGTGCCATCAATCTCAGCCGTTGATCCTTGGAGGATGAACGTTTGTGATATCGTCACATTTGATACATTGAAGGTCCCTTGTGGGTTGGGTCTGGCTGCACCCGTGGTCAGATTCCACCTACACACACAGGAAATATGGGCTCAAAATTACTTGAGTACTAAATGTTGTCTAATCAATTGTGGTCTTGTAAAGAAAATTATTCACCTGATGGATTTAGCTTGATTGATGGAGAAAGCTTGATCAAATGGATCAGGCCCATCAGGAAGTGGCCCATTAGCAGTTGTGGTAGAGTTGTCATAGTGTAATACACTTACACCCACAAGACTGCTCATATTAGTGGGATTAAGCAATTTAGGAGCTGCCACCATGTAATAATCAGCTGCATTTTGATTGGCCGTCACGAGAACAGAGTAGGACTGGCCAACATGTACGTCGAGAGAATCCAACGTTATCTGATCAGTGTAAGATCCCTCGGTTTCAACTAACACCATTCGATGATTTTGAATCCTGAAATTGAAACTCCAAGCTATCCCCACATTTGATATTCTAAATCGATATGTCTTCCCTGCATACCACATTATCAAAAAATATGAGTTAAATAAAATGCAACATAGCCAAGCCATTGAAGCTAGCCCAGTTGATTAGGGTGTATAAAGAAAACAATAAGGATTAAGTTAGGATATCCTCTTCAATGTAACCTTTTAAAAAAATGCACTGTGGCCCAATGGGCTAAATTTACATAATCAGCATTCAATCAATGATAAGATAAGATGGCAATTTCATTGTACCTTGTGTGACAGTGAAAGACTCATGGGCTTTTGAAAGTGGGTCCAAATATGGGCCTTTTCCATTCATCAACATCATATCAGGTGGGCTCTGATATGCCATAAGCTCGGTGTTCAACAAGGACCGAACATCCTGTTCCAAAAAAAAAAAAAAAAAAATCAGTGACACTTGGCAACTTCGCTGAGTGAGATGTGTTGATCAATAACATGGCGACGCGTGTTACCTTGAAACTACGTTGGTACCAATCACCAATGAGAAGATCGAATTCAGCTTGGGGCTTGAGGAAAGGTACTAGGATAACATCGCGATTGTTAACTCGAAATGGGCCGAAACCTCCTCCGGCCTTTTGGAAATTGATTGAGGGGAAGTAGAAAAAGCTACCAATTTGGTCCTTAGTTTGGAACACATAAGTCCAGTTCGTATTGGGCTGGATCGGGCAATTTGTGCCCGACACTCCGTCTTGCCATGAGTTTAGTCTCTGTTGGATACCGTTCCTGCACCACTACCCATTTTTACCACACCTTGCTCTTAACAATAAAAATGCTAAACATATAAAAGTTGAAAAATACTACATATATATATATATATATATATATATATATAGAGAGAGAGAGAGAGAGAGAGGAGGGGGTCTAAACCATGTCATGAGTAGAGGCTCATCCATATTGTTAAAAACATTGACATAGACATTATCATTGGTGGTGGCATTGATAAGAGGTCCAGGAAACATCCCATTGATGGTAATTACCTGTTAAAAACAAGTAAAAATTTTCATGCATGCAAAGAACCAATACAAATACCATGACCTGATCGTAATCGATGCCTCACAAAAAAAATAAAAAACAAAAAACTGAGCGGGTGTTAATTTTGATTCTTACCGGTTGGTTCACAGACACCGGATTAATTGTGGTGTCAATCGCGACGTTCCATTCCAGAAAAATATCAGCACCATTAGCTGCTGCAAGAAGGAGTGTGAGAGCCGCTGAGCACACGACGATCCACCGGTGATCACCAGAAAATGCCATGGTTTTAGCCCTCTAAGCTGGTTTTGTTTTTCTCACATTAGGAGGAGCTAGCTAGCTAGAGATGCAATAATGGTTGAAATGGCTTATATATATATGTATGTATTTGGATTGGTTGAGGGTGAAGACAAAGGAAAATGGTGGAACTTTGAGAGAAGAAGTGAACAAGAAAAGCCAAGAAGAAAAAAATGAATGAGAAGTCTAATGATAATTTGGATGAAGCAAGCGCGCCGGTGCAATTATTCCGAGAGATTAATTAAAAATTGGAAAAAGAAGCAAAAAAATGTGTTTTGTTTGTTTGTTGCAGCTAGCTCGCCTTGTTTTCCTCAGCACAAATGGCCTAGTTTGGGTCCAATTAGAGCATTCCCCCCTCTTTTAATTTCTTAATTAAACTTCTTGACATTGTATTTTAGGTGTTGGTATATTCACGTGGAAAATACATTTCTAGCTTTATGAATCTTCCATGCATCTAAGAGCCAGTCGTGCAGTCATGGCTTGAATAAGGTGGTCGGAGCTGAACTTAGATCTCTGGCTCAACCACCAAGAGACTTTACCAGCAGACTAATTGGCACTTTCAGAATATCAAAGTTAAGGATCGTAAAGAAGTCAACTTGAGCTAAGTAACAAGTTGTCAAACTTTACTTCATAAATTAACAAACTCAAAAATAAGATTTAAACTTACCTTATTTATTTTATGAGTGAACTTGGAGGAGCCGAACTCGAGTTATTTGATTATCTAAAATTTTAATGAGTTTATTCATTATATATTGAGTGAAGTAGGATACCTACTTGAACTTGACTCGATAAATCTACAATATATGAACTTAAAAATAAGATTTTAGATTCACTTTTACATTTATTTATGAAAAAATCAAATGAATTTTTTATTTTATCAAATGAATTTTTTATCGATCCTGAATCTAACCTAAATAATTTATTTTATCTTATACTAAAGTAATATTATGGTTCGATTCTTATCATTGATTGAAAATAATTATAAAAAAATAATTAAAAAAAAAAAATAGGGCGCCGAAGCTTTTAACATTAATGGCGATGTAATGGTTAATTAATTTAAAAAGAAAGGGAAAAACAATTGCCACGGAGAAGGGAGATGTTAAAAGGTGCATGCCTAATCTTAATTTCAGTGTGCAGTGATGTAAAACGTTGCTATAATTAATATTCTTAATTTCATTGAAGTTACATCACATATATCGGTATCCTAATCTGTCTTATATATTCTAAAAGAATTAGTATTAATTACCAACTTAACTCATACGCCAATGCATTAACATCAATTATATAAAAATATCTATTTAAAACATAGATCATAAGTCCTAATCCTTGTTTGGTTCCTTACCGTAAATGTCATGATACTTATTTTTACTAAATAAATGCAAGAACTTAGATAAGGGCAATCACATACTCTTGCATGCATTATTAATAATTAATTACTTCAGCCATGGGAAATTCTAGCTAGCCATCGGCATTACCAATTGTTTGTGTATGGATCAACTAATAAGCTAGTGAACAAATAGAGAAAATTACGCTGACAAGGAATGGAAAAATGTTATATGTCCCAACTCATTTGTGTCCTTACATTAATTTTACCTCATATGTGTGAATTGAGACAATAAGAATGCAATATATAAATTATATAAGAAGGTTAGGACATATTGCATTACTCTAAGAAACGTGCGTGATCCACCCTATAAGGATTAATTGGCATCAAACTGGTAATGATGATCGACAAATTTTACTGACAATCAAGATTCCAAGAGAATGAGTTTTTCATTATATTTGCAATTTAATAAACACCAAATTAGCTAAATGCTTCAAAGATCACAAATTAAAGAGTTGCGGAAATTAACTGTCAAAGAAATTAAGCCTAGCTTATTCTCAATTATTTTCAAAATCAGCAATATTGCAATATATCCCAAAAAATTCCCATTTCATTAATTGTTACACATATTACATAATCAGTAACATACACAATCAAACCCACCCACCCACCCTCCGGCAGTCCGGCCCCCTAGCTTCTTCTGCCCCTTATTACAGTTCAGATGATCAAGAAATTATTAACTGTGGACATGCAATAATTAAGCAAAAATTACTGAGAGAAATGATCAGTTAGATGTTAAGACCACATGAAAATATATATATATATATATATATATATTCATGTTTTTCCTCCAATCACCAGCCTAGCCTGCCTGTGGAGCAGGAGACGGTGCAATAGGCGCCGGATACAAATAACCAATCTTTCCTGTATAGGCAAACCAAAATACAAGTTAGCTTCCAAAAATAAGAGAATTATAACATAGCTAGATAGCTGAGAAAATTCCATGATTTTCTCAGAATCCAAACAGCTAGCAAATTAAAAGAGTGATTCATGCATGCACTAAATAATTAATTACCACAAAGAAGGAGGTTTTGAGGGGGTGGCATCTCTTTAAGAGGGTTTGGATCGTCGTCGTGAACTCTAACGTAGATTTCTTCGCCTAAGAACCAATGTTTCAAGTGTTGTGATCTGAGATTCCACATTCCTGTGTTGTCCAGAAATGCATAAATTGCTGTCCATCCTCCTGGGTACACTTGAACTGTGGACCGCACCACCGGATCAAACAGATTGTAGCTAAGCCGCGAATCCGATGTCCATTCTCCTTCCCCAAACCTAATTTAATTAATTAACTTCGAATTAGAGCTATATATTAAGAAGCATTGACACAGACACACGATATATTAAGACGCATGATGCATGAAGATGATCAGCACTTACCCAACCACGTAGAATCCAAAACCATCCAAATGCCAAGAATCCATGGCATCCTCCAAATCATTCTTAAATACGATTTCAATCCACCCTTTGTGAATCCCAGTCACAACAGAAACTCCATATGAAGCATCCAAATTTACAGACTTAATGGGAAATGCATCGAGCTCGTAGACGCCGGAGCCGTTAAAGAAGTAATCGGCGAGCTTCAGTGGAGTGTTCGGAGTGAGATACGACATGTTATTGACGACGTAGCGCGGTACGCCATTTATTTCGGCGGTGGATGCTCGGAGGATAAAGGTCTGCGAGATGGTCACATTGGTTACGTTGAAGGTTCCTTGTGGGTTTGGCCTTGCAGCTCCCGTAGTCATATTCCACCTATTCATCAACAAAATATGGATACGAGAGTCTCAATACTTCAAATGAATGAAGTAAAAGCTAACGAATAACAGCATTTCTGATGAGGTGCTATATGAATTGCCATTGCCGAAATTTCATATTAGTATTCAAATTGCTTGCTTTAAAATTTGACAGTAAAGACTACCATCATTAAAATTTGGCATCTCAATTGGCACTTGCCATCTGTATCATATTATACTTCCTCTACAAAAAAATGAAAAATATCAAAAATATATCATTAATGCGTTGGAGCTCCTAGATGCCAAAATTTAGCCTTGATGTCATTTGGTGTATTTGGGGTGTCAAATTTTTAATTTTGACACATCGAATAGCCAGCATCTTCAATGGCTCCCATTTGGGTTTGTCATTGCCAAATTTGGGAGTCATTACAAACAAACAAAAGTTACTCCAATGGGATACGCCATTCAAGACCTTCAAATTCGGCAATGCTACCGATGCCTCCCATTTTAGGCAAATTTTTTGGCAATTGTCATTCCTTCCAAATAGTTGGCATCATATTTTTCTCTCATTTAAGGTTCGTTGGAGCACAACAGTGTCAAATATGAGAGTTCCTCGTTGAAATATAATAGTATCAAATATGGAAGGAACTCTCATTTTATTATTGTAACAGTCCCTCCCGAATATGGAAATGGAATGCCTAAATGGGAACTTCTCTTTGGAGATGCCCTAAAAATAAGAATGGGAGGGGGGTATTTAGTTATCATTTGTATCAAGATCACACTAATTTAAAGAAATCAACCATCCGATGTAATTGCATCATTCATCAAAATGGACACGGAAGATTTCAATTACCTGATGGATTTAGCTTGTTTCATCGAAAAATCTTGATCAAATGGATCAGGCCCACTCGGACGAGGCCCACTGACTGGTGTTTTGGAATTGGCATAGTGTAGCACCCCTACACCCGCAACGCTGCTGAATTCAGTAGCGTTGAGCAGTTTTGGAGATGCCACCATGTAATAATCGGCGTCCTTTTGATTGGCTGTGATGAGCACTGAATACGATTGGCCCACGTGCACGTCCAGAGAATCCAACGTTATCTGGTTCGTGTACGATCCTTCTGTTTCAACCACCACCATCTGATGGTTTTGAATCCTGAAATTGAAACTCAATTCGCTCCCCACGTTCGATATTCTAAATCTGTAAGTCTTTCCTGTGTACCGTTTACCAGGGGATCAAAACTCTTAATATAGGTAAGATGTGATATGGGCCTAATAGGCCCAATTTCAAAATTGTGTAAGCACGATCTCAGTACAACAAGAAGACAAGGAGAAGAGTTGGGCTTGGGCTTTCAACGTACCTTGTGTAACATTGAAAGACTCGTAGGATTTTGTCATTGGATTACCATAAGGCCCTTTGCCATTCATTAGAATGATATCAGGGACACCATGATAGGCCATCACCTTGTTGCGCAATAACATCGACCTAGTTTCCTGTTACAATCACACACCCACAAGAAAAAAATGCTAGACTATGAGGAAATGAAATTATGAAAAAGTAATGTTATGGAGACCAAATTTTATACACTCCGACTTTGATATATTTTGTAAATAAAAGAAAATAAATATTCTATTATGCTACTACCTCGGATAATTTTAAAAATATGGTATAAAATGGTATAAAATTTAGTCCTTTTAGTATTCTTTTCATTATAACTATGAGAATCTCGATGAAGAAATTTTCATCTACTGTGGACAGTAGATGGAAATCTCATATACGGAATTTTATCACTTTTGTGTTGGTAATTGATATTGTGACCGAGTTGTTCACCTTGTAGCTGTAGAAAAACCAATCGCCAATGAGAAGATCAAACTCGGCTTCTGGTTTGGGGAAGGGGACCTTAATGACATCGCGATTGTTGACTCGAATGGGTCCGTACCCTCCAGCGGCCTTTTGAAAGTTAATGGAGGGAAAGTAGAAGAAAGTACCAATCTGGTCCTTAGTCTGAAACACATAAGTCCAATTGGTTCCAGGTTGGATGGGGCAGTTTGTGCCCGATACTCCATCTTGCCATGAGTTTAGCCTCTGTTGTATGCCATTCCTGCATTGCCCCCATCATCTTCTATATGTTAAAATTGACTAGATAAGATACGAGTTTGAAAGAAATAAATGTTTGAGCTTGATTCATTTAAATATCTTTACTCATGGGTACGCAGTATGGGGACCTAGAGAGAGAGAGAGATTATGTTTGTGTATATATACCATGTCATGAGTAGTGGTTCGTCCAAATTGTTATAGACGTTAACATGGACAAAATCGTTGGTGGTGGCATTGATGAGGGGTCCAGGAAACATTCCATTAATGGTAATAATCTGTTAATCGCATGCACAACCATTATCTTGTCATTGTAAGTAACATGCAAGCTCCAAAAAAAAAAAAAAAAAACTATCAGAATGACATGCAGTGCGTAGTTCATGCATATATACGTACAGGTTGATGAAGAGAGATGGGAGTGATGGTGGTGTCGATGGAAACGTTCCAGTTTAAATAGATATCAATGCCATTCACTCCAACAACAAAGGCAGCAAGCAACGTCACAGCGGCGCATGCAGTTGTTACCCATCTGTGGCAGCCAGAAGCGGCCATTGGAGAAGAAAAAATTGCAATAATATTGATCGCTCCAGGTTATTTCCTTTGACCTCCTCTAGATCTCTCACCAATAGGAGATGGCCGGAGATTATGTATATAGTAGGGAAGACTTGTTCACTATTTTAAGAGAGAGAGGAGTACGTGGGGAGTTTCCTAAGAGAGTGTGTAAAACAAACAACAGAAAATGTGAAAAATGGAACAATTGTTTTTAGAAAAATGCTATACAACCAGAAACGAGTTTTTGGTTGTATAGCATTTTTGTTGTTTTTAAAAAGTACTTTCTAACAATGGATTGCTTTTATGGCGTCTGGATAAAGTATAAGTAAAGCCGGTATATTATATATGGTTTGTTGTAGAAAAACAATACGGAGAATTATGTTGTTTCTTGTTTTGATCGATCAACGACCTTGCTTGCTGGCCTGCTTGTTCACTCCGACCAAGTCATGTTAGCTGTCTTCTGTCTTGTGATGACATCTGTGAAGATCCCAATCGATTCAAGTTTTATTTATTAATTTGTTTTGTCTCACGGCAAAGGTTCACAGAACTAATGACAAATTAACATGCTAGCTAGCTAGGGATTTTATTACTGAAAATGCTAGAGTCTAGAGATACATAGGATAATTAGGTTTAGCACCGGACACTCTAATCCGAACTTAAAAATTGCAATATGATATATCTTGCTTTGAGTAGTGAGGTCATTTCTCTTAAATCAATTCTATTTTTTTCACCCACTACTCAAATCATGACATATCATGATGATTTTTAATTTTGGGTTAAAGTGTCTGGTTGTATAGCATTTTTGGTAAGTTTACATAATAAATCTTCTTAGCAAATAATATTAAACTGATAAATTGAAAATTAAGCACCATTTGGATTTATTTTTTATAAGTACTTATTTGTTTTTTTTTTTTTAAATTAAAAAATTATATATTACAAATTTAAAAAAAAAGCATATAAGTACTTATAAAAAAAAACAAATCCAAACGGTACCTAATTCTCAATGTATCATTTTAATATCATTTGCTAAGAAGATCTATTATGTAAACTTATATTTTTTATATTAAAAGAGCAAAAAAGAAAACAACATGCTCAACACCCAAGACTTTCTCACCATTCTGGTCGAATGGTAAAATATGCAGATATTATACCCCATGTCTTAATTTAAATCCCCACCAGCTAGGTTACCCACATTCATCAATAACCTACTACATCTTGCTCCTCTAAAAGTTTCTTGATTGGTGCCACAAAAGAAAAAAAAAAAAAAGACAAATAAATAAATCTTCGCTTGGTAAGAGCATTCTCATCATCTTCATCATCTTTAAGTGTTTAATTTTTTCCCATGCGGGGTGGTTTTAGGTGGTGAGGGGGATGGATTTGCTCTCTAAATCATCTCTTCTCAGCTCATAGAATTACTTTTAAAACTTTTTTGACAGCATTGTATTCAAATTTAAATTCAGAATATGATCATTAATTACAGAATATGACCTGATTATCTAATTCAATTTCGTATCGATACATCCAATTAGCTCTATTGAAAACCAAAGACAAATATTACTCACTATCCCACCTATGTGCAGTGGCATATTAAAAAAAAGCAAGCATATGTAAAGAGCCTTAGAGTAATGTGGAATAAGAAAGCCATTTCCTGTTTTGAGTATGGTCTGTACATCAATCTGGTCTTCCAACATATATAATACAAGCCATTTTGGATACAGAACCATTTTCCATTACATAGTTTATTCTCTCTGTTTGATTGCCTCTAGCCAATCCTAACATAGCACTTATTGGGGACAAATTCAACAAATGGAACAAAAAAAAAAAAAGGAAGAAGAAGAAGATTTACATGAACAAATAGTCGTCACATGACCCCAAATATTCCCAAAATTATGATAGATCAAAACGTAAAACACGGATGGCTCCACGTAAGATTGTGGAAAAAAGTATCACCATCGATCTTTGCCTTCTGATCATGAAGTACCGGGAAGGAACTGACCAACCCATTGCCATTAGCACCAATTCTTCGGGGACCTATATGTGAGTTGTAGTTGTATATTGTACTTCTTTGTCAAAGCATTCTAATTACGAGCAGCAACCACCGCTGTGAGGTTCCTGGTATACTTGTTTCTGTTTCAAAATTTGTCTCTTCACTACTGCAGATCCTTTTTCCAATAGACTAGGTACCTCCAGTATCTGTAAACTAAACTGAACAGGTTAGTAGAATGCATAGAAATGTAAGAAACTAGATGAAAACTATGAAGCATGCTGCATTATTACATCCAACAACATCAAATGATACATGAAAAGACCAGTATTAATGGTAAAAACCCTTAGGACAGTCGCATTATATAGGAACGTGATGCTAAAAAATTTGGATGTTATTAAGGATCTTCCTTCAAGTTGTCTCTAAGCACACTCCTATGGAGAGTGCCAGTCAGCAATCTTTATATTCCTTCCAATTGGTGTGATAGTTGGAGCAGTACCAAAGTAACACACTATAAATTGAAGCTTCGAGATGACAGTCAAGAAAATGCACGCCTTCATTGAGAATATACCTTTAAAGTGAGTTCTTTAAAGCATTGCTGCACATTTTCTCTAGTTTTTGCACTGCATTCAAGAAACAAGCATTTATGCTCCTGTGCAAGAGCCATCCCCTCTTCTCTAGTTACAGCCCTATCACTATCCTGAAAATGTTACAAAACAATGCATAGTTAATTGTTCTAGAATTCACTGATAACCAACCATGCGCTTTTTTCCCAAAAAAAAAAAATTATAGCAACCACGAAAATATTCATTATGGGCACTAGCATCCCATATGTGCTGTGTGTGTGAGGTAGGAAATGCTAGCAAGACAATACAACTTACCCTATCAACTTTATTCCCAACTAGCATCTTGACACACTCTTGATTGGTGGAGTAGAGCTCTACTTCCTTCGCCCATATCTCCAACAGGTTTGTAAAGGTTTCTCGCCGTGTTACATCATAAACTAAAACCAAGATTAAGTTAACAACTAATTTGAATTCAATTCACCATAATTGAACTACGTTGCTAGCCGAAGCATTATACCATAGTCAAAAGATTTAAACTAGATAAATTCACATAAAAGCTAACAAGTAAAATCTTATAGGTATGTCACAACAAGTACGAACATTTCATTTGCAATTGGTAACGCATCAGAGTGCAAGGAAGAAAATTTGTGGGGTGGAGGAACTGACATATTTTCAAAGAAAAGAAGACAATTATCTACTCTGCAAAATGGGTTTTCCCTATCTTGTGCAACTAGAACATGCTAGAAATATAGCTATTCCCTGTGACCAGAACATAGGATTGTCTTATAAGGATTAATGGTCACAAAGCACTGAGGAATGCAGAAGAGTAAATATAAATTTCACCCTACATACCAACCTATAAATTCATTCTATTGGTGGACTGATATTTCTCCAGGATAGAAAAGAAAATGTAGGCAGACTAGGCAATCAAAATTCATATAATGGTGCCATCTTTAAACTTCATTTATGAGACTAAGTGCTCTCTCTCTCTCTCTCTCTCTCTCTCTCTCTCTCTCACACACACACACACTCTGGCCATCAACATTGAACATTGTAAGTCAGGCTTCTCCACTTCTGATTTAGCATCTAAATTAGTGGCCTTATATTCCTCTTTAATCAGATAACTGAAATATTACTATCATTATTAATTACGAGATACTCTCTGTTCTCTTTTTTCATTCTTATTTCTCTTCGTCCCTCTTCTTTCCCTTCTCGCTTCTTCCAATACAATCATCACATTGGTATAATTTTTGTCTTGTTCAAAGATATTCAGCCAATAAGAAAATATGATCATAGTTTTATATCATCATCTTGTTCAGATATGTTCAGCCAATAAGAAAACATGATCACCAAATCTACAGATGCTTAGAATGATATAGATTCATATTTGCAACGACATACCAAGAATAATTCCATGTGCGCCTCTGTAGTAAGAGCTTGTTAATGTTCCAAACCTCTCCTGCCCAGCTACAAGACAAAATAAGATGTCAACAAACCATTTAAATTGAAGGGCTCCAAGAAAACCAAACACCTTCTTCACTGATTCCCAATTACGATATGTTTACAAAAATGTTGGAGTGTAATTTGGAAAGATAGTTCACACCTCACACCTTTGATTCCAAACTCAATGCTGCAATGAGGGGTGACTATCCTATTGCAATGTGCAACCTTATCTGATATCTCTTATTTTTTAAACACAAGAGGTTAAGCTGTCTGTAGTAACACTGTAACAGCAAAAATTGTCTTTAACAATACATACATACAAGCATTTCCTCATTTTCTACATATTTGACTTGAGGTTCGGTAATTTTTTGCAGTCTTTCTACAATAGGTCTCTTCTACCAAGCCAAGCGTATCTTTGCTTTTCATAAGGGCTCCAAAATATCTCCCAAATACCCATTAGCGGTGGCCAAATGTTAAGCATTAATTAATTCAACCTAACATCATATTAAGTGACTCATGTGAGAGGGTCAGAATTCCATATGCAGGGTCCTTAGCATTTTCCCCAGAAAAATAAATCATATGCGACTATTAGAAAAAGAGCAATGGTGCTTTTATTATCATTGATATTCATTTTTTTAATAAAGAAAGCCAAGCAAGCAATTCGAATTTTCCACAATAGAGACCAAATATCAGTACAGCAAAGGAAATCATTATACAAAACTGTAACAAAATAAAATGTGAAAAAAAAAATGGTTAGTACAATGCATATGGGGGAATCCCATTGAGATACATGTAGTTAGAAGTTGATAAGGAAAAACAGCCGCAAACAATTAGTCAGATCCATTAATTTACCCGTGTCCCAGATTGTAAACTTCAATCTTTTCCCCGCAACTGTGAGCAGCTTGATCTTGAAATCCACGCCTAGGAAAAAATGCCCAAAGCTCATTATATATTGGATATAAAAAGCTAAAACGGTGAAAAGTTCCAAGTGTCTCTTTGTAAAAAGTTTATGTAACGGGCAGAAACAAGTAAAGCAAAGAACTAACAAATGAAACCTCCAAAAATTACGAGGCCAAAATTACCTTCACTACTAACGTCAAGAATCAAATCAAAGCAACATTCTAAAAACAACCATTTTTGTGGAGGAAATGATCCAATAAAAATGTTAATTGGAAAGGACTATACCCATTATAAAAGAATATGTCCACTCGACTGCTTAGCAAATATTATTATTACTGACATTAGCAGTATAACATATGAAAACTTATATATCCTACTATTGGTCTCGACACAGTATGCACTGCCAAGAAGTGAAATCCAATTTCACTCCAAAATTTGGAGTAATTCTAAAAGAAAGCTGCAAGTGGAGCTATCTATGCATATTGATGGCTTTATGCCTATCTCCACCATGCACTTAGCAGGCCTCACTAGCAACTACAAGTGGAGCTCGTGTCATCCCCCAATTGCCCGACATGTCTTGTTCAACCAGGCAATGATTGAAGAAATAACCCAAAAAATTCAGAACTACAAAAAAGCAAGACAGGACAGTTTGTTGACAAATAATAATATCCGCATATCGCCCAATAGCTCCCTCAGAAACCCTCATTCACAATCAATTGGCAAATTGAATTTCCTCTGAGGGGGATTAATTTGACTCAAACAGCCACAAGTGATGCAAGCTTTTCCTTCATCTCACTTTTTTCCCTTTCTATATAAATCATAACATTGAGATTTACAGTCTATATCAGTACTCAGAAGGTTCAGAATCAAATATACAAGAAAACTGTTATATTTCAATACATATAAAATAAAATTGCAAACAAAATCGATCCACGAGATATTCCCTGATTTCCCTCTTCAAAAACTATAAAAATCAATCATGAACAAATTCCCAAGAACCATTATACAGACACGAGGGCCACTCACCCCTTGTCTTTCCCAAAACAGAGCCTACCATTATAGCTTTCTGATTCAAACCCATATGCCAAAGCAACTCATATCACTTATCCAAACAATATCATAAAATTTCTAAACTGAAGCAGAAACATATGTTCTAAATTCCAATATATGCATGAGACTATCAGTCTATCACATAGCTAGCTTCTAAAAATTACCAAAGTATGCCTGCCGGCAGAGAAATGCAAGGAAGTAATTGTTAACAAGAGGTAGAATCAAAGCTGTGAATATAAAACACAACATGCAATAACCATATATGCAAAACTCCAAATACATACATACATGTGTGTGTGTGTGTGTAGATAGAGAGAGAGAGAGTACCGATGGTGGGGGAGAGATCATGGACAGAGTTGGAAATGAAAGTGAGTAGAAGGCTACTCTTGCCGACACCAGAATCACCGATCAACAAAATTTTGAAAGAGTAATCGTAACTGTTATTACCTCGTGCAGCTGATGAAGAACCCATTATCATTCATATACTCTAAAACCTCTTCCTCTTCCTTCTTCACTTTCTCTAGTCCTCTGAGATTGAGAGAGAGAGAGAAAGTTTGTGAGAGAAAGTTTGTGAGTAAAAATGGGTGGGGGGGGAAGTTTCCTGAGATTGAGACAATGGTGGGTGTGGGGTTAGAGCTTGGCGGGGAGCGTAGTGTGTTTCTGAAACTGTTTTGTAAAATAAGAATGCAAAATCTGGAAAGCATCAGACAAATGTCGTCTTTCTTAAAACGTTTTTGAGGAAAATGATCCACGCGCCTGCTGATGGCGCTTGCGTTGGGGCCCACTGTTTTTGCCATTTTTCCTTTGTCCCTCGTGAATTAATTAATTGGAACGGCTCTCTCTCCTGTGTAGATTTATGCGGTTCCCGCATTTCAAGAATGCGATTGGACGGTAAAACCGGTTATTGTTGGCCGGATAAAAATGTTGTTTGAATTTATTAATTCTTCATCAAATATATGAACAGAGTTTAAATTTTGTTTTAAGCTTGTTAAATTATTAAATCTTACTTGCATTTGATTCAATAAGTTCATTAATATTCTAAATAATCAAATTAGTTGAGTATAATTTGATATTGGCTTCACTTAAAAATTTATTTGAACACACCAACTCGAATGATAAATAAACCAAGCTTAAACTCTTTTTCGAGATTATTAATTTATCAAGTTAAGTTACTATTCAATTTGGTTCGTTTTTAGCTGTTAATTAGCGGGATTCACTTTTCCTCTAAATTATTATTACTTATTAGGATATCAAGGACCTTTCTTGAAAAAATAAGAAAACAATGGAGGAATTCGATCTTTCTACGAAAAATAAAATAACAACGAAGGAATTCGAACTTTAAATCAACTAGGAAAATGATTCAAAATGAGAATATAGTAAGTTAAGTCACCGATTTTTCCATTTGATTACCCGTCCCATACTTTAGTGGGTAATTGTGTAAAATCTTTTAAATTATATAAGTCAATTTCATAAAATTATCATTGAATTTAAAAAATAAACAAATAACCAAATAATTGGCCAATCTAAAAAAAAAAAAATCTAAATTTTAAAATTAAATAAATAATTTCTGAATTATAAAAATGTAGCAAATAAACTTCCTCTTTATCCCTTAATTTATAAACTTAAAGAGAATTTTATAAATTTAATTATTAATGCAAATATATTATTTAGTCACGACCTCGCTATAATTCAAATGGATTTCATACTATAATTTATCCCACTTGGGTAAATCAGAGCAACAACTCCTCCAATCTGAACCCTCAAGTCAATCCAATTACCCATTTGAAACCCAAGTTTGACCCGAAAGATTATTTGGGGGGTATGTGTTTGTTTATAATTCCGTTTCTTTCAAAAAGTTCCATTCAAAACATCCTTTTGCAACTTGGAATTATGGAAAAACGCTTGAAAATGATCGGGTGAAATGGGCCCCACCCGTCTGTTGCCATCACCGGACCTCGTTAGCCCAACGGCCCGTTATCTCTCTCAAGTTTCGTCCTATTTTATTCTGTTTTTATATTGAAGGGAAATGATGAGTCATGATGCTAATGCCACGTGACCCCAAAATTAGGGAATAAGTGACACGTGCAGCCAGGTGGTACCTAAATATGACGATTACTTCTGTGGATGGTTGAGTGAAGATCCGTGGTTGTTCAATGGTGGTATAAATTTTCAGATTTTGGATTTGTTGTCGTGTCATGATAGTTTATTTTTTAGTATGGGACTAAAGACCATTTGGATTATGATAGAATTAGGTGGGCTAAATGCCAAATAATTTTAACTGATTTTGGATTTCCTATTTATTTGATATGTTGGATGGCCGACACTTATAAAAGAAAGAAATCCAGAGGCTCACATAAAAAATATCTAAATCTGGTGTGTTTTGGATTACATGTCAGATTCATGTGTTTTTTTTATTTGAGTCATTGGATCTCATTTCTTGCACACGTGTCGGTCATCCAATGATGATCAACAAGTATTGATCACCTGTCAGATCAACAGCAAATCCAAACTCATTTTAAGTATTAAGTGGTCTGCGTGGACTAGTACAACGTAGTGGTATTTTATTTTTATTTTCAAGTAACAATGTGTCAAAGTCCGATTAATCCCCGCTTTCCAGACGATACAACCGTTCCATGGGATCGTATTACACCCAAGCTACTAGCTCTAACTTGTGGCTAACCATGAAAGTTTGACTGATTTCGAATCCAAGATATCTGAGTTTACAGCTCATCCCTTTACCACCAAGCCAACTCTCATTGGTTGGTATCTCTTATTTTTACCAATATGAAATTTAAGTTTCAACTTTTAAGCCTTTGATAAAAAAAAAATATAAAAAATTATCCAAAAGTCCCAAAATTTGGAGCTTGATACTACGAAATCTAATTTTATACCATGAAGTCCTCCCTATTTTCAAATTGTTTGATCTATTTATTATATTAAAAATATTCTTAAACTTAGCAGTATAAAATATTCATGTGAATGACTTTTGGGTACATAGCCCTTATCCCTATTGCATAAATGAAGAGTTGAAGCATTCATTTTGGGCTTGGGCTCTCCTCAAGAACTTAAGAAAGAAGAAGAGTGACTCAGAGTTGATTTAGTTTTAAGGGATGCAAGAGGGATACTTCTAGAGTTCTAGTGTAACTTAAGGTTTCGTATGGACTCTTCTCAAGAACCTAGAGAAGGAAGGAGAGGAAAGTAGAAGTGTGCTGCAATGTGTTGACAACATTAACAGGCTAGTAAAAGAAAATGTGGCAATTAAAGAAAAGACATGGTGATTTGAAATAGTGAAACTTTGGATAATTTGATCCTTCCAAAAGTGTCTACTCAGACCATCACCAACGGCCTTGCCATAAGTGCTCCTTCTCTATGTTGGCGAGGGATGTTGCTTTTCTCCGGCTCCAACGCTCGCCACATCCCTTGCCATTTTACATGCCTCGCCATATAGGCAATGGATGCTTGCTCGCCAAATCGTCATTTAATATTTTTTAATCCCAACTGTTTGTTTTTTGCTACTTTAACTTTCAAACAGTAAATTAATTGTATAAGTCAAATTTAAAAAAAAATAATAAAATATTTTATGATTAGCTAAAATAGTGAGCATTGTTGGAATAGGTAGTGTAAAAGTGGTTAGCTAAAATAGGGAGCCATTTGGCTAAATTTTAGGGAGCATGGTTGGAGATGCTCTCACTATCGTATGGAAAGAGGATTGGGAATCTTTAATTGCATTGATGAATAAAAGGGAAAAGTTGGAAAAAAAAAAATAAAAGGGAAAAGGATGATCTTCCTTTGCTTAGATAAATCAATTTATAATTTAAAAAGATACATTTATTTCTTATTTTTTGTATAAAATTTATAGAAAAAAAATGGATTTTCATTTTTTTCAAAGAAACGAAACGCCTTCTTGCGCTATCTGAAACTCGACTAAAAAGTTATAAAATAAAAATTAATTAAAATCATATTTATCTGATCAAATTTGTATGTTCGCGAAATAATTCATAAAAAAATATTCGTATAGAAATGGAATTTGGAAATAATTAAATGTTATTTTTTTGTTTCTTTTCTTTTAATCAAAGAGAGGCTAACCAAGTTGTGCATACATTATCAATGCAAGCTCTTAGTTGAGAGGATCGAAAGACTTGTAACACATTAATTTTTATTTTTTGATAAAATTTATTATCCCATTTTCTAAAAATAGGAAAATAAAAGAAAAAACTTATGGCACATCAATTAAATTATTAGGAACTTAATAAATAAATATTAATGCATTGGGTCCCAAGATTTTGTTGCGGTATCAATTACTTTGAAAATAGCTGCCCGTTACAGTAATAATGAGTCCATTAAGAATATACTAGAGATTTCTCCATCGCATTCTTCACGCAAAACATGACAAAGCAAACTCAATATTCATGCTCCACTTTCCTCATTTTCTTGCCACCAAAGCAAACTTTCCTGCCATCCAACCGCATCCACCTAACCCTATCCCTAAAAATCCCCAAATCCGAATACCTCCCCAGTACACAGATCGCTCATGGCTCGCGAGACTTCAACAACGATCCCTGCTACAGCACTCGCTCCAGGCTTCCGATTCCACCCGACGGATGAAGAACTCGTACGGTATTATCTGAAGCGTAAGGTCTGTGGCAACTCCTTCCGATTCGACGCCGTCTCTGAAATTGACATCTACAAGTTGGAACCGTGGGATCTTCCAGGTTACCCATCTCTCTCTCACCATTTATCTCTTTCTGTAGAGCTCTCTGTCTCTCTCTCTCTGTATAATACACACACACACACACACACATTTTTCTGTATACATTTGTTTCTCTCTCTATGTCTAGCCAAGGGATTTCCCATTTTAATCTCTCTCTCTCTCTCTCTATAATGTTTGTATGCATAAATGGGCAGCTCTATAATTCTATGTTTTCATCGGAGCGTTTTGCATTCCCTGGGCCGAGGCGTTTTCAAATTTTATATCTTGAAAAATATTTTAAAATACACAAAAATACGAGTATCAAGAAAGTGAAAAAAAAAAAAAAGCATATAGATATCACATTTATGCCCAAAAATATGATTGAATGAGAGAATTGTAACACTATAAACTTGTAATTGTCTTTCTTGGTATGACCAAAATATGAAATATTCGTACAACCTATATTTATATAACTTAAACTCCATTAACATATCACATTAAGTCATACTCACAATGTTATCAGTTAATATTAATATAAAACCAAAATATAAATATTCATACAATTCAAATTAAAATAACTTAAACTCCTTTAACATATCGCATTAAGTCATACTCCACAATTTTATTAGTTGATAATAATATAATATTATAATTGGTTTTTTTTTTTTTTTTTTTTTCCTCTTTATACATACTGATTTTGCATGTTTTTGCTGCATTTATCGAATGTTCTCTCTCAAACTATTTGGTGACAAAGTAGCAAATTCTGGGGGTGGAGCAGCAATACCCTTATATTTCTCTTTGTAGATCTTTCTCTCTCTAACTTTGTCTATCTAGACTATGGGTTTTTCGGTGGTGAGTGGTTTGGTGATTTATGGGATTTAGGTAAGTCGAGGCTGAAGAGCAGGGACCTAGAGTGGTACTTTTTTAGTCCCTTAGACAAGAAGTACGGAAATGGGTGTAGGATGAATCGGTCGACAGGCAAAGGGTATTGGAAGGCAACAGGGAAAGACCGGGAAATCAAGCATGACTCGCGGAATGTTGGAATGAAGAAAACCCTTGTGTTTCACAAAGGGCGAGCCCCGGGTGGAAAGAGGACCGATTGGGTCATGCACGAGTACAGGCTTGTTGATGAGGAATTGGAGAAAGCCGGTATTGCATTGGTGAGACTGACAAAATTGGGGTTTAATTGTTTGTTGTGATCATTGTTATTATGCTTCTTCTGGCAATTCTCGATCTTATTTGATGAGATGGTTTGGTACTTGTTATTGTTTTGGGTGAAAAGGATGCATACGTGCTGTGCAGAGTTTTTGAGAAGAGTGGCTTGGGACCACCGACTGGGGACCGATATGCGCCTTTTATTGAGGACGAATGGGGCGATGATAGCCCAGTCTTGGTTCCAGGAGAAGAGGCTGCAGATGGAGTTATAGCTGGTGATGATGCAGGTCTTGAAGGGAATGATCTTGAGCAGGTTTGTGCTTCATCTGATACATATTTTTTAAATGGAACTTTGTCGTAGATGCTCCCTACCCAGAAGAATAAAATGGAAAAAATCTTCATGAATTTTGATGTTATTATATTGTCAATTTGTCATGCTAGTGATTTTGCAAAGTTGTTAACTGCAAATTTATGGAAGACCAAGAGTAATGAAGGTCACAAAGACCCCAAAAATAATAACATATATACATATACAATTGTACATACATACATACGTGTGTGTGTGTGTGTGTGTGAAAGACCAAGAATGATAACAACACAATGCAATAAAATAATTCAATTTAGGCAATAAAAAAAGCCAGTAGTGTACACACCGTGATTTTTGTTGGAACCTGTTTGCAATTTTTGTGGGTTATTTGGATATTTTCCTTATTTAATCTTTTATTTTTTTAGTGAACTTCCTTGTTTAATCTTTAGTTGCACTAGAAAAACCCTTCCCTTGGAGTCCAAACTTACCACAAGAAGTATGTATTTCACATGCACAACAATAATAGAACTATGTATTTCAAAAAGCTGCTGTTTGTTCCAGTACGGGGAAGGTCCTTTGATGAGAGAGTGGCTAGAAAATGGTGAATGTAAGAATAGGTCGTAAGAATAAGAGGTGGAATGCAACAGGCTTGGCAAAATGGAGTGATAGTTTATGCAAGTTGAAGAAACATGTCTAAGGATGAAAGTTGACAAAGAGATTGGACAGTCAATATTTCACTGTTCCAAATTTCAAATGTTAAAATGTGCATGATTAAGACAGTTTGAAAGAATTTGCAGGAGAAGCATGTTGTGAACCATGGATCCTCGAAGTATCTTCATTGCACGTGCAAAGCTAAATGTTAAAATGTGCATGATTAAGACAGTTTGAAAGAATTTGCAGGAGAAGCAGGTTGTGAACCATGGATCCTCAAAGTACCTTCATTGCACGTGCAAAGCTAGTTCAATCACGGGGGAGAGGAGGTGGGCTTTGTGTGTGGGAACTGGGAACATTGGCCCAAGAAAGGAGCTTTGCCAAATATTAAAGAAGCCTTTGGGCATAACTTGCATCCAAAATCAAAGGCAAACACAACTTTCAGCCAAAATCAAAGGCCCAAAGATATAAATGAGCTGGAAATGCCTTGGGTCCATAAAAGTAATACTTATGAGTAGGATTGAGGTGCTTGGGCCTGTAGTGAGAAGTCTTGCCCGTAGATTCCATTATGGTTGATATGGGAAAGAGGGTTAAAAGGCATGAGTACAAATGATTAGGAAGGGTATAAATGGGTGGATCACAACATGATAGGTAAAGAACATCTCATGGAAGACCAAATTCAGTCAAGGAGAACTGAGGTAGGGGAACCCATTGCCAAACCTTGACTTGGACCATCCTTTGTAGTTGTCACTTGTCGTCAACTCTTGCTGGGGCAAGGGAGGAGAGAAAAAAGGCAGGGTTACAAAATGAAATTTAAGGTGGTCACATTGATGAGTTATTTGGGAATGTCAATTGGCTGGCAATACTATTTGCAGTATATACATTGTTGATAAATAGTTTTGGTGTTGCCTACAAGTGATACAATATATCAAAACTATATACTATATTTTAGCCTGACTCCGACAGATGGGACCTGTTAGAGATATGATTCCTTGTATGATGCTAGCCAATGATTAGTTGCAAGTAGGTGCTCAAAGAATTTTGATTAAAGAGGTCAAAAATTCAACACTCTTTAGGGCTTTTTTGGCACCGTATAGGTAGGTAGGGATGAATCAATGCATGTAGGACACAAGCTTAAAAATAATTTACTATATGATAAACATATCTTGACTCTAATAATGGACCATTTTGATTCCTGGATCACTCGAGTTTCTCTCATAGGAGAGTTTGCTTCGATCTCACTGACTTATACTCCCTCTGTCCCATAAAAATAGGCCTCTTCCAAAAAACACGCATATTTAGAAAGCTCATTAATGCATTGATTTATTATCTTTTTAACCTTTTATTTCCAAAATTACCCTTTTTCTACAATTGCATTCGGTTTCTTGTCAAGGCATTCTTGGAATAATAAAGGGTAATTTGGGAAAGTTAAAGGAAATATAATTTGACTTTTCAAAATGGACTATCATTTTAGGACAGCCAAACAAGGAAAGAAGACTTATCTTTGTAGGACGGAGGGAGTATATTACTAGGCCACAACAATAACTGGTGCGTATACAATAACTGGTGCGTATAGAAAGATTCAAGTGATGAAAGTGTTGCAAAACCTCATTGTAGTAGGACTACACATTATTCTTGTCTTGGTCATTTAATCAGTCAACTTTCATTTCTTTAAAGCCATGGAGTTGCTGTGCTTGTTCCATTTGGATTTCGGACCATGCTCAAATAACCATATATAGTGCTGAAAATAGGCCCCTCAAAAATGATGTATCTTTTAATCAATTGCCAACCATTATTACCTAATAAGCCTCTGTTATTAGTAGTGTGACTATATAAGGTTTCCTCCAAAATTGAAGTTTAGATTCCTGCTATAATTGTTGATCTTTACAAAAGGTTCTGCATCATCCACCGTAGTCTTTTCGAAAGGTTCTAGCGTTATTGTCCAATACCTTGGCATACATCCGTAATGTATAAAACCCAAAATTTATTATGATAATAAGAAAGTTTGTGCTATTATGTTGGTCTAAAATGCTTAAAATTTGGGTGTTATCTTTTTTATACCACATAAAATTATCCACTAGATTGAAAGTTCAACTCGCTTATCAAAGAAAAGATTGAAAGTTCAACTCCATCTTTCCTTTCTTCACCATGAGTTTCTTAACTTTTTTTTTTTTTTTTTTTGATATAACAAATCAACACCATCTCAAACATGTTCTACCCAACACATCTTCCAAAATGATAGGCACACCTGATAAAAATTTAATAGGCATAATATTTGAAGGGAAATTCATATATCCCTCTTGTACAGGGTTCTTTTTCTTCATATATATATGTATATATATATATGAAGGAAAATTTGACACCCAAGTAGTATTTATTACCTTTTATCTGATGACCTTTATTTGCTAAGAAATCCATTGCTCTGTTACCTTCCCTATATATATGATTCAACTTAACACTCACATTATTTTTGGCAATCCTTAACCATACTATGAACACTCCTAGAACCACCTATTAAGACATACCTTTAATAATTAGCTGTGCGTCTCCTTTCAATCCAAATTTTTCTATAATTTCAAATGTCTAGCATGAATAAGTCTATTCCTTAAAGCAATCACTTCCAGACCACAAGTTTCTTGCTTAGTTGCTTCAAGTATTCATTGAACCAACTTTGCAATGTATTAAAAATGAGAATATGTCATTATAAAAAGTGATTTCCAGGTCTTTCTATTAAAAAAAAAATTAACAGTATTGATCTTTCTTTAACTCTTTAAGAACAATAGGATCTTACTATTGATGAATACAAATAGTTTAGGGTTTTGCTGTATTGTTTTGCCATGCGATATAAATTATTTATTTGTCAATTTATTTCATGATATTTTAAGTTATTATCTAATAATAGTTGAGGCGACTTGTTTCAGATTTAAGAGCGTTGGGGAATTTTTCAGTTCTTTTCTTTTGTTTGAACAAGCTTAGCTAAAGTTACATCACATATCGTTTACTTTATTTGTTCATCAGACTTTGCACACATGCGCGCACACACTACTTCAAACTATGTATCCAATAGCAATATTAAATTCAGTTTTGAATATTAAAGTCAAATGTACAAAAAATTACCTCTAAATGTTAGTAAATTGTCACAGGATACCCAATCCCACAAGGATCCTTTTTGTCAAAGTGAGCATTCAAGAGACTCTCATAATACTTCATTTGTTTGTAAGATTGAGAGGGCAGAGGATTGTACTTTGCAATCTATGGATGATCCAGTACCCTTCCAAATAATCCAAAATAAAAGATTAAGGCATAATAATCTAGACCTTAACCATTCAAATGCTTCAGAAAATTCGACGACTACTCAGGATCTATGTTTGTCCATAACAACAGCAACATCGACGACGACAACAGCAGCAGTACAACCACCACCACCAACCACGCCAAATTTTTCATCTACACCCTTCGAGTTCCCTCTTTTGGAATCTATTGAACCCAAAGAAAGCCCTCCAGTTCCTATGCAGGGATTTGATGCTGTGGCTCTTGGTATATCTCTGCCTTCTGGCATTTTGGAGTTCATTAACAATTTGCAGAAGGAGATCTACAACATTTCAACTGAGAGAGAGACATTGAAGATTAAAGTGATGAGTGCCCAAGCCATGATTAACATTCTTCAATCACGAATTGAATTTTTGAGCAAGGAAAATGCGGATTTGAAAAGGATCACTCCAAATGCGTAGTAAGCTGTGGCATCTATGTAAATTTAGTACTTTTTTTTGTTCCAAATGAATGAAACCAATAATGGGAACTTGACTGTTAAATGAGTTGATCTGAACAAAAACTTGATTCATTGAAATAAGGATGTTGATCTTCTTCTTCTTTTTTGCCCTTTTCATTTTTGTGATCCTGAGAATTTAAATCGTTTGTTGTTTATCTTTCTATGCTGCCAATTACCTTTCGTCTTCAATAACAGTTAATTATAAGGATTTGATTTCTGGCACAGTATCAGAACTGTCAATGAACTGGTCCTCTCCCTCATTGTTTTGCATCTCAATTCCTTGATTCGATCAGTTACTTTCATCTATATTAACACTCGGTTTTATGCATGCTGGCTGGCTATTACAAGCCCAAACAACACACCCTGGCCGGGGTAAAAATTTTCTGGTGACTAGGTGGAAAATAATCCTGAGAAGTCTGGTACAGAGCAGCATGCTGCTGTGACATTGTTTATTTTACCAAATTTGATTTGATTTTTGCCTTGTTGACAGCCAAATGATGATTTGTGTTCTTTATGCTGTGTTGTTTTGTTCGCTGTAATTATTTATTTTAATGTGAAAACTAGAGAGAGTAAAAGTTAGAATAAACGCCCAAACCTACGACATATATATGTATAGCAGTTGGAAACAATTACAGCAAACTCTGCCGCACTGGAGTTAGAGTTGATGGAGCTGAATGGCAAGAAAAGGATTCATGTAGCTGACACCATGTAGTTGGAAGTTGGAACTGAGGCTGGGTTGGGTTGGGTTGGGTTGTAACTGCATTAGGATCTGCCCTTTTCTTTTCCCAACTCCCTATTTAGTTAGTGTTGCATTTATATAAAACACATCCTTTCTATGGTTTCCAATCCTTACAACAATACTATATGTGGCTGTTTGGATACACAATCAGAAGCAGCAAAAGCTGCTTGTGGGCTGCTGAAGCTCTTCACTGTCCCGTTTGGCAAACTGCAGAATCAGTGGGCCCCACCAAAAAAAAGCTGAAAATATGATTTTCTTTGAAGCCGGTTTCCACCTGATTCTCGAAGAAGAGAATCGGCTTTTGGGAATTTTATTATTGAAATACCCATTTTACCCTTTAATAATTAACTCCAACAAAATTATTCCTTCCATGTCCCACATAAATTAAAAAAAAAAGACTATTTAACATAACTTATTTATTATTTTAGTGATTATAATTTTATTGCAAATAAACTTAATTATTTATAATTTATTTATTTTATGGAAGTAATTTTTTTATAAATAAACTTAATTATTTATTTATTATTTACAAGTGATTTATTTTATTACAAATAAACTTAATTTTTTTAATTTAAAATTTATAAATAATTTATATCATTCATATTATTTATTAAATAATATTTTTCATATTATTTATCCTTAATTGTAAAATTATTTTTAATTTTATTGCCAAGGCTAATTGTGTCATTTCATATTTAAAAGCAACTTCTTGATATGGCATCCAAACAGGCAGTAAAAGCACTTCTAGGCCCAAAATCACTTTTAAAGTGAGTATCCAAACGCAACTGGATTTTGATTCTACTTCTCTAGATTCTGCTTCTCTTTCCAAACGGGGCTATAAATGGTTGACAGTCAATCACAGCAATTCAACTAAACAGGCATATGCAACTATCTTATGCTAATCATCCCACCAATTACAGTGAGCAATAAAATAAAGTAATCCAACAGGAGACATGGCAGTTCATCTACAAAATCCAGTGCTCAGTTTGAATTTCTACTCTATGCATGTAACAAAAAAAACCTATGATTAGTTTGTTTTCAGATGTATATATATATATACAATTCAGTAGCTTGACACCTATTGTGGACATAAAGGGCAAAAAAAAAGTCAAAAAGTTGCAGATTCAATCCCTTTTACACCCCCTGGTTCAATGTGGACCAAAGACCCGAACAAACAAAACCAGACAGGGAATGGAAACCCAGGAGAAATCTCCATATAATAGTGTTTGTGGAGCTCCAAGAGGGGAATGTTGGGCACTGACGAACCTTGCAGTTGGGTCATACTAAACTTAACCAGCCAATCTACAAAAACCATTTCTTTCCCTCTAAACATGTTGAATCTGATAGTCTCAGTCCATCAACAAAAGTTGCGCTTTGTTTTTCCATGCTATTTGTTGCAGGTACCAGTGGGGTTGACATTCTTAATTATCCAAGGGTGCTCCATGATCTTCTGAAGAGAGAGCCTTTTTGAGGAGTCCTTCACCAGAAGCTGCATAATTTTCACATTAGTAATGGCAATTAAGTCCCTTCTTTGAAATAATTCCCATTTCATCCCACAGACAGATATGGAGATATTCAAGACCAAACTTACCTGGCTAATGAGATCTTTAGATTCTGCAGAAATGTGAGGGTTGGAAGGAAAACTCAGGTCAACCTTCATGATCCTGTAAACAACTCAATATTTTGTTACTTAGTTATGACCCAACTGAGAAGTACGACGAATATCCTGCCCTTACCTTTTGAATGTTTCACTTTGGCTCTCAGCCTCAAATGGAGGAGCACCATACAGAAACTCATAACAAAGGATTCCCAGAGTCCAGTTATCAACTGCATAGTCATGAGCTTTATTCTCCACCATTTCTGGTGCTAGGTAATCCAAAGTTCCGCACATGGTGCGTCTCTTGCTTGTCGACTGTACTGACCATCCAAAATCTGCAATTTTCAGTCGACCCTACAAAATATAGAGTCCACAAGTGAAATTACTCAATTTGAAACATCTACCATATAGTATGTTCTAGACTTTTGAATCAATCAAAAGATCCAATGGCTTAGTGATCAAGTTAAAATTATTTCACCAAAATCTATTCATGAAATCATTTTTTTAGCCTTACTGGATTGTGGAGAAGTTTTGCAATAACTAATAGCATGCTTGGATACACTTCTGTTTCCAAAGTTCTGGAAACAGAAATGGCAACTTAGGGCAGGATAGTGGCGATGAATCTTATGGCTGATAATTGCAGTAGAGTTCTACTTTTTAAAAACAAAATTGTAATATGAAAAACAATAAAAGGAGAAAAAAATCAGAAAATAAAAAACTTCAGAAATTAATGCCACTTCATAACTTGGTGATAATGGCAGGCCTTGTTTGCTGGGGTAATCCCGTCTCTTCCAACCTCAATTGCATCTTCCATTTTCAAAATTAAAACAGGAACAATAAGCAAATTACAAAACCAAAGATAAAATCCTGGTCTTTAAATTTGCCAACTTTATGCAAACCTTTGAACTAATATGGATTCAGTATCTATGCTCAGATTGATTTAAAAGTGAATTCAGAAAAAACATAATTCTCCCATTTTAGAAATAAATAAATAAAAACTGTGGAAATTTCTTCCATACTCGAAGTACCATTTACGCTACTATAAGCTAAAACAATTCTGACGATTTTTTTGTTTTTCAAAGACAAAAGAAACAGATGATTATAATTTATAGGGGCTCAATGTTTTACCTCATGATCAAGCAATAAATTCTCTGGCTTGATATCCCTATGAATTACATGCTTCTCATGACAATACACCAGTGCTTGTGTGAGGCTTGCAATGTACTGATTTGCACAAAAAACAAGACATAAGAATTAATCCTAAAATTCGATACCCATAACTATAATATAAGAAAAAGAAAGCTGAAATAGAAACATACTATATTCCACAAGAAACAAAAACACAAGAACAGCAGAAAATTATTATATAATTTAAAATCCAGTAAGGGCATGTTTGATTTTGGTTTTCAAAACTTGCTTGTTTCCAGAAACAAAGAAAATGAATACATCTGGCTATTTGTTCCCAAAATAAAAAATGCTCATTAAAGAATCTCTAAAAATAACACGTTTTTTCAAAAATGTAAGGGCTTGTTTACTTCGTGAAAATTTTCACAATTTTCATTTTCATATTCAATAAAAACAGAAAACGGCCTAAAAAACGCGTTTACTTGTAAAAAAATTAAAACTATTTTCAAGAAAATGAATTCAGTTTTTAAGAAAATGTGAAAACATCGAAAAGACGTTTTTTGTATTTTCACGAAAATTGAAAAACAAGAATTATACCGTGGCAATGCTTATAAACATATATATATATATATATATATATATATATATATATATATATATATATATATATAGACCAATTGTAAAACCAAAATATAAAAATAATAAAACATATAGAGATAATACATAGTTTTAGTAAATGCATTTACACTATTTTTAGATTTTGAAAACAATTTTAATTTTTACAAAATAAACACATTTTCTAAATTTTGAAAATTGAAAATGAAAACTGTTCTTAAAATTTTTTCACAAAAAATAAAAATTATAAAAAAAAATTCGAAGTAAACATGGCCTAACAATCTTCACATTTTCATTTCCATTTTTTTCTTTGTTCAAGAAAAATGAAACAACAAAATAACTACATATTCTAAAAAATTTGCACTTTCATTTTAAAAGTTTTGTGAAGTTCAAAAAATGCATTTTCAAAAATGAAACACCAAATGCTCCTCAAATTTCATAAATAAGTACATAAATAAAATCAAAATAGAGAGATAACACCAAATTTCACAAGAAACAAAAGATATTACCTGCAGGATACCATATAACTTGAAATCTTATTAGTTCATTTCATAGCTGAGAAAATGTAGAAAGGAGAGAAACTGAAATATTGAATACTAGAATTCACATTATTTGCAAACTGACAGAACACCCCCCCACCCCTCCAATTCAACTATCGTTCAACTTATTTTATATGAACTTTTCATTTACTGTCAAAAACCAAAACAGCATTTAAAAAAAATTGTAAGTGTACTTTCTTGTTCTAGTTTCCTCAGTTCTCTAACAAATCAAACAAAGCTTAACTTAACACACACACATACAGAGAGAGAGAGAGAGAGAGAGAGAGAGAGAGAGAGAGAGAGAGAGAGAATTACCGTGGCAGCTAGCTTCTCGCTGAGACGACCAGTTTTCGTGAGCTCCCTGTAAAGCTCACCACCATGGGCATACTCAAGAATCAAGAAAATGCGCTCA
Organism: Hamamelis virginiana; assembly: GCA_017140935.1. NCBI lineage: Eukaryota > Viridiplantae > Streptophyta > Magnoliopsida > Saxifragales > Hamamelidaceae > Hamamelis > Hamamelis virginiana. The sequence goes on along the minus strand of JAESVK010000442.1, from coordinate 781,695 downwards.
GCATCATGAAACCAACCGTAAAGACGAAGCACGTTTGGGTGATGAAGGCTGGTTTGAATCTCCATCTCTCTCCTCATCTGGTGATGAAGTCTGTACCTCTCTATCTGCTCTTTGAATATCACCTTCAACGCCACTATGTATTTGCTCTGAAAATCAACTCCAAAAAAAAATTAAAAATAAAAATAAAGACTCAAGAAATCAACATCTGAAAAGACAGAAAACCAACTACGCTATGTTTGATTGCCTAAAAAATGGAGGGAAATAAATTTTATTAAAAAAAAAAAAATCAGAGTTCTGTGAAAATCTCAACTCAACGGAGCCGAATATATCAATGACCCATTGTTCGGTTCCTCGTCAAATAAAGGTGAAGGAACAATATCGAAATTATTGAGTCTTCTATGAAAATGGAGGAAATGATAGAAATACAAGTTTTTGAGCCTTACGTTAAGATTCTCAACTGAACAAAACCAAACAACTCCATTACCCTCTGTTTGGTTGCGGCGAAATGAAAACAAAATTGGGGGATTATGCAGAAAACTAACTCAAGTAAGACATATAGATCAATTGCCCTCCGTTTGGTTGCTGAGAAAATGGAGGACAACAAATAAAGCAAAAAATAATTGAACCTTATGTGAAAATCTCAACTCCAGGAAGCCAAATATAACTATATTGGGCTCAGTTGAGTAGAGCAATATATTACTCATGAGAACAAGAACAGAAATTTGAAAATTCAGAAAATTAATTACCCTCCAACTGATTTCTGAGAAAACAGAGGAAAAGCAGCAAAAACAAATTTCTATAAAGATCTCAGCCCCAATAAAACCAAATAATTCAATTACCTTCCTTTTGGATGCTGAGAAAATGAAGGAAATAAAAGTAAAACAAAACTTTTAAGTCTATTGTGAAAATCCCTACCTAACTGAGTCCAATATAACTAATTTAAGCTCTATTCAGTGGGCGTATATACATATACTGATACACATTCATGAACACACTTACACACATTTATACACGCATATAGATTCATACATATATACTCCGTATTGTTTTCTCGGGCCTTAAATAATGATAAATTTTTAAGATTCAGAATTTTTATTTTCCGTACGTTTTCTGAGGAACCAAACAGAATAGTGGAAATACCCTAATTTCTCTGGCGACGTAAACTCTGCCGAATTTTCCTTTTCCGAGGGGTTTTCCGATCTCGAAGTCTTGCAAGGACCATTGCCTCTGAGGCTTTTCTTGAAATTGTGAATACATTTTGGTGTGATTTGTGAAGAGATTTGGCGGTTGGGTTTTGCAGGATTTGGAGAGAGCGGAAAAAAAAAAAAACCCTGCTGGTTTCCTCAGTAGCAAATGGGAAATAGAAATGCGAGAGAAAATGAGGGAAAAATAGGATTTGAGAATTGGGAGGGAAAATGTTGGGATTTGAAAGTACGTACCATTTAAGCCGCGTAGTAAAGGTGTTTTTTTTTTTTTTTTTAAGTGTAACCGCTCAGCCGGTTTTGTGATTGTCTAGCTTGCACGCATCAGACTAAGTCCTGCATCTCAAATAAGGTTTTTTATAACAAGGTTTGTGCCTTGTGGTCCCTGGTCCAGGATATTAGTAGCTAATGAGAATCGAACACAGGACCAAGAAATTTGGTAAGCCCTTAGCCCTGCTAACTCCACCACTAGGCTACCCACCCTGGGTTGGATTGCCTATGTTGGTTGTAGGAGAATCAACCTAGACTAAAATTTGAATTATTATTGTTAAAAATTAAAATTTGACATTAATATCCACTTAGGTTACTTCAATGAACTATCATTTGAAGTGTTTAAAATTTTGACATTTATAGTTCTTGAAACTACATTTGGTATCTCAAATGAGCAGCCATTTGTTCTAAATGGAAAAATAATAATATAAGATTTATTTGGCAGCAATACATTTGAACACATTAATATCATTTGGGATGTCAAATTTTGACACTAACTCTTTAAATAACATTAGAATATTAAAAATATTTTAAAAATATATATTTTGTACACAATTAACAATGACCTATTTAGGTCGACCTCATCCCAACTAATAGTAAAATTTATTTTTATTATTTCAACTTTAGCTTGAAAGCAATGGGAAAGTTAAAATTTGCATGTTAATGGGTCAAGTCTCCACCGAAAGGAACATGATTTCCTATTACAAGTATTTGATTTTTGATGGATAAAAATATTTAATAAAATATTACTAAGAAAGAAGGAGAAGTCAAAGACTTGCAAGCAGAGGGAATCAGTCATAGATGGAGCTACGTTCATTTTTCTCTCACGAGTAAAATAAAAAACAGTCAAGGCATTAATTTTAACTATAATAATTTAAATTATTGCAAAATATGACCTCAAAGCCTCAAATTTGATAATAATTTATTTATTTATTTTACGTTACCCTATTAATACGCCACAGGCCCACAGTCCAAGTCAAAGTGGTAGAGTCTGGCATAGCCATGCTTAACCTGCACGTCAAATGACGTGGCATAACAGGAAATTAAGGTAGTGTTTGGTAAGTCTTCGTGGATATACTTTTATTGCTTTTTATGATAAAAGTTTAGGCAGCTATAAAAGTACTTAATAATGCATTTAGGTATTGTTTGGATTTATTTTTTATAAGTACTTAATTATATTGCAAATTCTTAAAAAAATAAATAAGTACTTATAAAAAACAAATCCAAACAATGCCTTAGTTTTCTAAATCTGTGCTATTACGTGGAATTTTCTAAGTGCCAAGTGGTGCAAATTATTTTATCCATACTAACATATAGAGTCAACTTTAAAGTTTGGAGTTATCACATTTATTTTCCATAATTACCCATTACAAAAATAATATTTTTCGTTATTTGAAAAGATATATTTATAAAAAATAAAAGGGTATATATGGAATTTTAAAATTTTAAATTTTAAAAAAATTCCAAGATTTTTTAAACTTGTCCTCACTATAGATGTATTATATGCAAAACAGCATTTTAAAAAGTTTATGAAATTATACTTTAAATTGTGTATGATGTTGTTTTCTAAAGTTCTTGATTCATTTGAAATGTTTGTGATGTTCATGCGTCAAAATTAAAATCCTCGTTCCATCATTGTCTCGTAGAGGAAAATAAAATAAGAGCATCCTTGCACGATTCATAAAGAAAAAATAGGCCATTACAAGTTTCATGAAAATGGTCTTTCGTGTGGCGAGTTAAATACTATCTTGATTTTTTATAATCTTCTCTACAAAATGGTTATCCTTATATATATATATATATATATATATATAAAGAGAAAGTTGCGATATAGCCAGCAAATTAATGTTGACTTAGTTTAAATCAATAAATACTTAAGTGACTGTTAAATTACTCAAATGACCTAAATCACCACTCAAATAATCGAAATTTAATGATTATTTAAATGTTTGTTTACTTAAGCTAAGTCAGCAAATGTTCTCTCCATCATTCCAATATATATATATATATATATATCTTCATTTCACAATTCAAAAGTTTATTATTGGATCGTGAATTTTTGAAAAAACTTATATTTTTAGCTATTTAATTCAAATAATCTTGCATTAAGACTTTTGGCTGCAAGTCACATTGGAGATTTTTTTATTTCTTTTCCAACTATATAAGATATTTTGAGCCTAATTCTACTAAAATTTGAATTCAATTATTCGATAAGGTGTTAAGTGATGAATTTTTAAAAATGTAAAGTATTTAAAAAACATATTTAAGAAGTATAAAATAATTTTGAATTAAATTTTAAGAAATAAAAATATAAAATTTTTTATAAAAAATTGAAAAATGCAAAAAAAATAATAATGAAAACTACCTGCTAGCGGTCATTTTTATTCTATAGGGACTTGACGGATGCAGATACGTAATCTGCCAAAAAAATCTATAAAAATGCACGTATTAATACGTTTCCACGTCAGACTTGCACTTGTCACAGAAGGTTCCAGAACCGCCAATTATCAACCGTAAACCGGTCACCGGTTTTCCCTGTTACACTTCCCGCTATTAACTCCCGGCAGTACCAAGTCACCAAACACTGCATCGCCATGCCACCTCCTTTAAGTGGGTCCCACCTAATCTACTGCGTTTCTGTTGCCACGTGCACGCAGGTGACATCCACGCATACAACTATAGGTGACCTGTGAATTTCCCGAGCCTGATCTCGCCTTCTCGGAAACATCTTTAAATTCCGCACCTTTTAATTAAAATCAACTTTTTATCCAGCTAATGGCGATAATCTTCTTCGTTCAATTCTCCGACATCGACTGAAAAACCCTAACCCTAACTTATCTCTCCCCCCCCTCTCTCTCTCCATTTCTCTCTATCACCCTAATTTCTTCAAGAATCGATCTTTATGGGACGTGGCTCGGCAACATCACTTGCTCCGGGGTTCCGATTCCATCCGACGGATGAAGAACTCGTACGGTACTACCTGAGGCGTAAGGTCTGTGGCAAGTCCTTCCGCTTCGATGCCATCTCCGATATTGACATCTATAAATCGGAGCCTTGGGACCTCCCAGGTAATCTCTCTCTCTCTCTCTCTCTCTCTCTCTCTCTCTCTCTCTCTCTCTCTCTCTATATATATATATATATATATATGGCATAGCTATATTTAGATGAATATGTACATGTGGGTGGCACTATATTTACTATGTTTTTTTCTGAATCCACGGAAGGCTTCTTCTCTTTCCATTGGCTGGATGCAGCGAATTCAGGAGTGGAATTATTAATTTCATAATAATTTCTCTACAGATCTTTATCTATCTAACTTTCTTTCTCTACGTTTGGGGCTTTTGATGATAGGCTATTGGGAAATCATCCCTATGTTTACACTGATTATGCATGATTTTGTTGTATTCACCAAATTCTCTCTCTCTCTCAATCTAATCGAATCAGCAAATTCGGGGATCGAATCAGCAATTTCCTACATATATGTTATGTATACATTCTCTCTCTAGATCATTTTTTCTCTCTAACTTTCTCTCTCTAGGAGGTTTGAAGCTTTTGATGAAGAGTTTTTTTTTTTTTTTTGGTGATCTATGGGATTTAGATAAGTCGAGGCTGAAGAGCAGGGACCTAGAGTGGTACTTCTTCAGTGTTCTAGATAAGAAGTACGGTAATGGGTCAAGGACGAATCGGGCCACGGAGAAAGGGTACTGGAAGACCACGGGGAAGGACCGACCGGTCCACCATAACTCCCGGATTGTTGGGATGAAGAAAACCCTTGTATTTCATAGCGGACGGGCACCGCGCGGCGAGCGTTCTAATTGGGTCATGCACGAATACAGGCTTATTGATGAGGAATTGGAGAAAGCTGGTGTTGCGCAGGTAAGACGGTTATGAACTTTGCTATCAATATTATTATTAGTAGTTCCTTTCTTTTTCTTTTTCTTTATTATTTTATTTTATATTATAATTTCATGACATGTTTCTGTTGCGCGGGGAAGGATGCATTTGTGCTGTGTAGAATATTTCAGAAGAGTGGTTCGGGACCTAAGAATGGGGAACAGTATGGGGCGCCATTTGTTGAGGAGGAATGGGATGATGAGGTAGATTTTGCCCCAGGTGAAAATGCTGCAGATGAAGAGCTTGTTTGGGATGATGCATATGTTGAAACAGATGACCTTGAGCAGGTTTGTGCTTTTCGCGATTATGGTCCTAGTGTTTTTTTATCCGAATTGCTATATTTTACTGCATTATTGATTTTTCCAAGTTATTACTTGCGAATTAAGTGGAAGAGCTAGAATGGGGACATCACTGAGCCTTTTTGCGATTATGGTCCTAGTGTTTTTATATCTGAATTGCTATATTTTAATGCATTAATGATTTTTCCAAGTTATTACTTGCAAATTAGGTGGAAGAGCTAGAATGGGGACATCATTGAGTAGTAACAAAATCTAACTGAAGCAATCAAATAAACAAGTAAAGTGCACACTAAGATTTATGCTGAAAACCCTTACACTTAAGAAAGGGCAAATGAGGGAAAATCTCCACTATTTGAAAATTAGAGTTCAAATATGATGGGGAGCTCTGCATGAATAGTCATGTGGAAACTAGTTAAAAGGGAATAGTACATCTTTGAGTTCAAGACTTCAAATTGTGCTCTACCAAATTTTAGCTAGCATATACATAACTATATATGCAAAGCTGCTCATCTTATTTAAACTTAAAAAATGATGGGAATACAAGAATAATTAAAAGATTTAGTCTATCCAAAAAGTTTATTCACTAGTTTATGTATAGATCAACCTCCATACAGGCAAACTCATTCTTTAAAAATATCCCAATAGATGCATCAATTTCCATCTATAATGTGTAACTTATGAACAAAATTGTCCATGGTAAGTCATAGTTCAAAAGAAAAGTTATTTAACAGTAAAAGATCATAGACGTTATGCTCTGGTGGTCTTTTAATGTTGGAACATTTTAGTCTTTTGAAATAAGGACAAGACATTGAGTATATTAACCCTTTTAATCAAATCGACAAAGTAAGGGCATTTTGTCCAAAAGTTGAAAATTTTGGATGGAAGTTGATCTAAGCTTGGAAGGTCATGGGAAATCAAAATTCATTGGAAAGTTACTTCTTAAAAAATTGGACCAATTTCAACATGGGGGCCACATGGAACCTTGCTCAATTGTGTTTAGTTAGAATCAAGTCATACTTTAAGTCTTTTCCTCAGGGTCATATGTTGTTGGTTTGGTTTAAATTAGGGTTGACTACTTGACTCCCTACGTCCCACAATGATTGGTTTCATTTCCTTTTTTTCTTATTACATTATGTTCGATCATTATAAAAGTTAGCATGAATTTTTTTCATGCTGTTGGCACTTGGCATGAATTTTTTTTTCACTTTCCCACATTGCTCCTTTCCAAAATTTCAAATTGCTAAAATCTCGTATTCTAGACGATGGGAGGATAATATTGGAAAAATAAAATTCTAGTGCTGAGTTAGTTATTAATACATTAATTAGGCCTCCTTAAACTTTGTGCTTTTTCAAAGTGGACAGTCTTTGTGCCGTTCGGGCTTGTGAATTCTGAGCCCTTTAGTTCTACTTAATGAAATATACATTTTACCTGATAAAAAAAATTATGGACTTTAGTACTTTTAGTTTAGTTTGACAAGACAGTTTCTAATTTGGAGTTTCTAATTTTGGCTTCCTAGTCTTATTAGAATTAGGAGTTAACCAGCAGTGTCTGTATAATCATGTACCTTTTCAATTCAGTAGAGTTCAGTTTGCCTACTTTCCCAGCAACTATTCAAGCTCTTAAAGATTGTATGATGCAAATGCATTGTTAATCCTAGGTGTGATGGCTAATGAATTTTAGGAGTGATTTCTTGAAGATTTTGTCGTCTTCTTCTTCAAAGTATACATCTGTATTGCTTTTAAAACCACCAATAACCCATGTTTTCAGACCTTTTAAACCCTGAAAGCTTACTTTTTTATGACTCCAACCCTTCTCCAACCGTTAAGCCTTAACCCTAACGTCTAAAACCTTAAATAATTGTAGTCAAACTCTGAAATAGTTGCTGTTCAGCAGCTTGTTGCCTTCAAACTTCGTCCAACCCTATCTAACTTCAACAGTGAAGCCTAATACACTAACTCCACCTTTAGAAAACCTAAAACCACAAATTGTGAAGAACTTTAGTCCACTATAATTGATTGTAGATTGCATTGTTATAGTGCTGTCCCGCATCACTGCGACTTTTAAGTTTTGTTTCTTAAATGATCTAATAACGACTTAGGGTTGCTTGATTGATTGTCAATGGATTGTCTTGAATAGATGATTATTTTGGGGCATTCTTGATATATTCTAAATTTTCCTATAGACGGTTTCATGGGATGCAAACTAAGAAAACCCCTTAGAGATAATTCTCTAGTCTTGCTTAGATAGAAACCGGCTAAAGAACCAGCCTCCCAATTGTAAAGATGTCTTCAAAATTCCTTGTTTCAGACTATCCAGCACAAAACTTCATGATAAAATTTTCAACTAAACCATTAAACATATTAACCTTAGACGTAAATGAATTGGATAACTGCTATAAAAGGGAGCTATCTACATGGCTAACTTGTGTTATTGAAACAACATTTACCTAGTTTCAGTGGTTTGGAGTTGCTTAAAAATTAACTACGTGGAGATTGTTTCATGCTTGCAGAATGAGTTGTATGTCTTGCCCCACGCGACCTTGGGAAGGCGTTTGCTTCACTCAACTAATTTGGTAGACATAGGGTGTAGAAAGGCGTAGGAGACTAAGGATTGTTAGGTGTGCACGTTGAAGTTTAGAGAAAGGTAGTATTATATGGGGCATTCTTGAATAATGTAGAGTTTTCTAGAGAGGTGTTTCTTGTTCTAGAAGAGTTCAGAATTACGTGACAAGTTAAAATGTGTTGTGGAGGTGGACCTATAACTAGGTTTATTAATTCACTTGTCTGGAGTAGCCTCGAAGCCTTGTACTTTGGATATTTTGTGTATACACAAAGTATTCCATTCACTCTTGCATGCCTATGTATGCTTGGGTATGTGAGTTGTGCACTGGTTCAGTAAGTAGCTTTGCATAGAGCTCTGGGATACTTTGAGGCAAGCCTGGCTCTTGGCATGGCGAAAGGAGGAAGAAAGAGAAAGGGAAGGGGGGGGGGGGAGTTTTAGGCAGTTCCCTTTGTTTTTCAAAATTGATTGCACTTTGAATTTTATCTGGTTCCTACTGACAAGCTTATTCCAAAAAGAAGTTGTGTTATAGATCACTCCATCATATTGTTTCTAATTCTTTCAATTCTCGTGGTTCATTTTGGATATCTGCTCCGTGTCTTTTCAACTGGTTAAAATTCTGAAGAATGATTTCTTTTGCCAGAATCTTGAAATAGGCATCGCACCTGAAAATGTTCCCCCTCCATTGAACTTCAATTATGGAGATAATAATAACTATGTTGAAGATTCTAGGGACTTCATTGAAGATGATCAAAAGCCCTTCATAGGCATGAATGAAAATTTTGGTGGCCCAGTGCTGCCTGATGACCAGAAGTGTTCTGATTTACCGGCGCAATATGAGATGGGGGCAGCATCAGGCAATGATGAATATTTTATTCAAGGACACGATAATGTGAATCCTGTGGATGCTGACTATTTAGTTGATGAACAATACTTTGATGCTACTGAGAACCCACCATTTGATGATGGATCATTCTTAGAAACTAATGATCTTTCAGACCCTGTTGAGGCAGATCCCGCAAATTTTGACATGCTTGAAGAGTACCTTGCATACTTCGATGCGGATGATGTCAACACACAGTACATGCCTTTTGATTCTTCTAAAATGATGGGGACTGAAAACCCTGTTTCTGATCAAGCATCCCTCAACCAGAAGGTAAAAGTACACTTCTAACTTCACTGCCTCGTGCCTGTTGTATGTTAAATTAAATCTTGTAACTTTTATTTAACCTGTTCTCTTATAACAGCTTGTGAATGGAGGAACTGAGGAAGTAACTATTGAATACCAACAGCTCTTAGGAGCGCATGGTAATGATGGTGCATCTTCTTCAAAGCTTGAATACCAAGAGCTCTTAGGAGCGCATGGTAATGACGGTGCATCTTCTTCAAAGCAAAATCCTCAGGCCACAAAATTCGACTCAGGTAATAATAAGATCTATATTTTTGTTTGACCTAGCACCACTAGCTTCCTAGTATCTAGTATCTTGTTTTCTGATACGTTTGTTCAATGGGTATAGAAGTATGACGCAGTTATATAATCTCTTCAAACTCATAAATATGCCAACTATTTCCTTCCCCCTCCAATTCACATGGGTGCTATTCTTGTCTACCTTTTTTTTTTTATAATGTTGCAGATAGCCAGTATCCATTCGTCAAACAGGCCAGTCGCATGTTGGGCAGCATTCCCGCTCCTCCTGCATTTGCTGCAGAGATCCCTACCAAAGATGCTGTTCTTCGGTTGACATCTGCAGCGCAATCTTCCAGTTCCCTTCATGTCACTGCTGCGATGATCCAAATAAGAGATATGAGTTTGAGTGGCAATGGGATGGAATGGTCGTTTGGTAAGAGCGGGAATATTGATTTTATCTTCTCTGTTGCTCTGCCACAAGGTGACCTGAACTCTTCCAGTTTGGATTCATTGTCGAGCTTACTCTCTGGCAAGACATTGTCGGCGATGTCACGGGGCTGGTTGTACTTCGTATTCTTTTGGGTCTTGATTCTCTCAGTGAGTTTCAAAATAGGGACCTGTATCTATACCAGGTAATACCATCAATGGGAAGGCTTGTCACACACACAAAACATTATCCTTAGATAAAAATCATGGCCCGACTTGATGATAATTTCTATTTATAGTTTGATGATACAAAACAGCTTCCAGTCACAGTATTAGTATTTATTATTTTGTATTAACTGCTGACAAATAACTGGTATTCTATAGCATGTTATTTCATTCTTGTAATAGTCTCCAGACTGCTGACTTTCTGTAGGTGAACTGTTATTCAAAATTTCTGGTTTAGCCTTTGTAATGGGGTGAATTGCATATGAAGTGTGATGATCTGGTGTGCAAGCCACCATATTTCTATAAATTGCTTTCTAGTGATGAGTTTGTTGAGGTATGATGTTGTTTAAATGATCGGAGGGTAAGCTAGCTTTAGTTCTTGTCAGCAGGACTAAAGGCCGAGTTCGGTTTGTTTAAGTCCCGTTTGGTTTAGCTTTGGCTAAAATTACTTTTGGAGCTCAAAATTGATTTCGAACATATTTAAAGTCTCAAAACCATAATATTAAGGGGTTTAAAATTGATTTTAGCTAAAAGCGGTCCTCCTTAGTTTATGCCATAGTATATGAAAATTTGGATAATTTGGATATGTGAAGAAATGTTCTGGATGTAATTCTAAAGAGATGTAAAGAGATGGGTGATTATTTTAGGCAAAGATGGCTTAAAAATCCCTGGCATTAATTAGAGAGCAAAGCTTGAGCCGTTAGAAAGTTGGTTTGTTTATTACCTAATCTTAGAGCTTGAAAGTACTTATGAGCCAGAGCAATTGCGATCAATATGAGAAAGGATATATATATATGAGAAGGGTGCCAACTGCCAACTGCTCAGTCAATTTGCCAAAGCTGATGTATGTTGGAACAATGTAGCAGGTCTTCCCATTTTATGACCTCCTTTGGTGAGAAGTTCTAACAAAATTTGTACCAAGACAAATGCTAAATTGCTAGTGGTTCTTTTTGTTGCTATACGTTGCAAGAGGAGCGGGTAAACATTTTTACTTGAGATGGTGGGCAACCATTTTCAAAAAATCTGTGTCACAAAGGATTTTGAGGCCATTAAAGAACTACCACTGGCCTTGATAGCCCTGTCTTGTAGCGTAAGAGGAACAAACGTTGGGTTCAAATCATGCTACAAAAAATTGGTTTGCAGGGTACATTCAGGGTTTTATACAATATTCGGGAGTTTTAAAATATAGCTTTAGAAAAATACAGAATACACGTGTACAAGTAGTACCCAGATGATATAGACTAGAGTCGAGCTGGGTTAAGTATAACATAGAAATGGCATGGGTGTATAAGTTCCAAGGGTACAACATTTGGAGACATTCATAACCTCAAAATTCATCAATGGCTTAAATTTTCCGAGAGCTATTACCGCATGCTAAATTGTTTCTAGTGCCATTTGGACACTTATTTTAACGTATGAATAAATAATAGTGGAGAGCAGCCTTTTTCTGATTTCATTTTCTGGGTTTTACCTTCCGCAACTCATTGTGGTAGTCGTTAAATAAATTCTTGAGAGAAGAGCTCTTATTGCATCTGTCCTACATTTCTCCAGGAAGCATTGTGTCCTCTGGTAGATCACAGAAGGCGACACCCTGAAAGAGAGCACAGCATATTCAGTAATTTCATTTCATCACAACAAAGCGATTGTGTGATACTGAGTTTCTTTACTTACCTCCCCTATAAGGTGGCCAACACATCTCTTCTCAGCCAGCAATTCAGCTTCAGTCTGCAAAATAATTGTACGAGTCGCATCAAATTGTAAATGAACGTATCCAAATGCTGGGCAGACATGACTTTGTTGGTCACTAGATGGAAATGAAGTCTTTCATTGAGTTTTAAATTACATTTGAGATGAGTCTATTTTGTTTTTGGCAACTTTTGAACCAAGTCTACCTCGTTGCATGCACCAGATGTACTAAAATTTTAAGCATTCATGCCATTATATCTTCTTTTAATAGTACTTTTGCTGCTGATATACATTTTTATTCAAAGTGAGATCATAATGATGCTGATCTAGTTCCTTCAAATGCCATGGAAAAGGATGGAAGTTTTTTTTTTTTCCCTTTTCTTTCTTCAATTCCATTGTGGCATTCAGACTTCCTTTCGTGAATGAGAAGATACCTTGGTTATTCGCTTGAGAAGGTAGTCATCAAATATTACATCCTTGACAAGTTCATAATCACCATCTCCCTGAAGAATGGGAATATTTTTTGAGTGGCAATTTTAGATGAAATCGAGTCTAATAAACAGAACCAACAGAAGTTATTTGATAAAAAACTTACTTTTGATCTGCACGGCATGCTGAAAATAATATCCTCTGCTATACCATAAGGATTTCCAGTGGTATAAACCTGCAATAGTATTTTAAACTGTGAGGCTGGACATTAAAGATCATGACCAACTTCTATGCAACTTGAGTGACGTCGGTGAATATTTAGATAAGCCCTCTCTTGTATCGATATTTATGATCATTTAAAATTATGACCACTTTGATGCTAATTGATTGCTTGCTATCTAGAATTCTCCTGTGTGAGCTTATTATATTGTATTTTTCTCTGTCAAAGGTGGCTTCATAATATATAAAACCAAAAGCAGCATTGAAAAAAACTGTATATATATATATATATATATATATATATATGAACTTACTCCAGAAGAAAACCAATCACCCTCAGGTGTAGGTGTTACTAGAGATCTTATGCCATCAACAATTGACACAGCCGTAGATGCAGCTGAAGATCTTCCCCATTTCTTAATCAGCACGCCACCTCTCTGCAAATCAATTTTTTCCCTTTAGTCATTGAAGATAATACCCAACATGATTCAGTAACAGATTATGTGGATTCATTGGGTTATTTATGTGTCTATATATAATTATTATGATTAATTGATCATACAGATCTTACCTTCTGGACCTTTTCAGTGAATTCTTCCTCTAACCACTTGGTATCCTTGATAACCTCTTTGACAGGCAGGCCATTGATTTTAGCATTCAAGAAATCAGGAACCTGATGAAAATACCATACAAAATTCCTTCATAAAAGGATCATAGAAACATTATTGGTTATCACTTTTACAAAAGAATCTATTCAATGACCTGAGTGGTTGAGTGGTTTCCCCAGATGGTCACATTCGACACTTTATCATAGAAGACACCTGCTTTATGGGCCAGCTGCACAAACCATAGCCAAAATGTATTTACTTCTTTCCTTTGGTTGTGATAGCCGTGAAAACATATCATTGAAGCATGTAATGCCTTTGAGCTATTTTTACCTGGCATTTTGCCCTGTTCTCATCTAGCCTAGTCAAAGCATGAAAATTCTTTGCAGGTATGTTTGGTGCATTTTTCAAACAAATTAATGCACTGCAAAGGAGGAAAAAAAAACAATGATAGGCATCACGGGAACTACACAACTTAGGCATCAATCGAAAATATTAATATTTCTTACTTGGTGTTACAGGGATTGCCCACTACCATCACTTTGACATTTGGGGATGCAACAGCATTGAGAGCTTTTCCCTATGATGTTTCAAACAAAAGACTAAATAAGAAACAGTATCATCATTCCCAATTGTTGTATCTAACAGAAGTTGATTAGTGATATCAAAATGAAAATACTAATAGCTCACTAATCAAAATGAAAATACTAATAGCACCTGCTCAGCAAAAATTTGCCCGTTTATGTCTAATAAGTCAGCTCGTTCCATTCCAGGCCCTCGAGGCTTTGCTCCAATCAGAAGAGCCCATTCTACACCTTGGAACACCTCATAAGGATTAATGCCAATACTTACTGCCCTCAATAAAGGAAACAAGGAATCCTCCAATTCCATAGCAACCCCTGCATGCATTAAGATATCAATTTGAAGAGCATGAAGATTTGTTAGTTGTCATTCTGGAGAACTAGAGCAGTTTAAATCAGATGCATTCTTCTTCCATTTAAGTTGGTATAGTTCACATGAACAGCAATGTTTTCCATCTTTGTATGCTATTAAAATTTCAGCGCTCTAGAATGAAAGGCGTTTCTCGTCTCGTGCTTCCATGAATGATCTTTTTGCACAAAAATCCATGTTTCAAATTATTCAGTAACTGTGTGAAGTGCAGATGGTTGTGTTATATTTGCTTGGATAATACTCATGCATGCTGCTTGTTGGATGGCACAACAAAAGGTTAGATCCAATCGTATTATAATCATTTACATAAAACTCTATTTAAGAACAGCACCTTCAAGAGCTTGGAAAGACCTTTCAGATCCCATTAGCTTCAATGCAATAGGTTGATCTGGCCCAAAAACCTCACCAGATGCAAGCTGGTATAACAAAACAAGTTAGGTTCGGAAACTTTAAGAAATATATGTATAGATTATAAAGGACATGCTACGATCTCCTATGGTTTGGGTGCCCAAACATTTGAATGCAACTATGCTGTTCCACAATTTAATTTAAAAAAAAAAAAAAGGAGTTTTGTACTGGATGGTCAAAAAAATCAAATTAACCATTGCCTATGAGCAAAACTTCATAAACATCGGCATTTAAAGATCTCATGGAAACGAAACCATCCAGTTTCAATTTCCAACTTAAGTTGTTACACTAAAATGGAGTCATAACGCAAAATGGAACCATAACCACCACTACTAGTAAAAATTGAAACCCATATTACCATTTGCAATTACTGCTCCATCTCTAAAATGTTTCCATTCTAAAGGATGGCAGTGCATGTCAGAATGCTAGATAAAACACAATGAATGGTGATCCAAATTTTCCCTGAGTTCTTTAAAGCTAAACCACTCTTTTAGTCTGTATTCTCATGCTTATTTGCAAATGGTTCTGTGGTCCAACTCAACAACAATACAAGGGCAGAATCTCAGTAATAACGAAGAGACTCTGAACCTGGGACCTAAAACTTCCTTACTCAGAAAAGTAGATGGTTAGATACTTACTTTGAAAAGTAGATGATTTGATATCATCCCAGCAGCACCTGAGACTGCAATATTTATCATTTTTTTCCAGGATTTTGTCTCCTCTTCCTGTGAACACATGGAAACAATTGATCACTAGGTGTAGACATCATATATTAGACAAATTAAAAATAGACACACAATTCAGTCGATGAGCTCTGAACTGCAGTAAAACAGTCACCAGACATCAGAATACATCTCTCATTCTCTCTCTCTCTCTCTAAAATTACTTGATACCACAATGGCATTGAATTGACTGCTCTGCTGACCCTTTTTTTTTTTTAATCTCTAGGCCTAATGGTTCAAACCCAACTCACATGGAGAACCATATAATATAAGTAATGAAAGCTAAAAAAATTTTAGGCAGACCATTATTGTTGTCTGGTCTTACCATGCCACGATAACAATAATAACAACATTAATAATTATTAAGTAAATACAGAGTGATTTATACAACTATCTAATATTAACTATGATTTCACACATTTTTCACACTTCTCTTCCAGGATAGAGTTATACCAAATACAAAGCACATGAAAATGAATATATATATATACACCATGCAGAGCTGGATACTGACTCTATAACTATTAAATTAGAGGGTACTTTATGAGCAACCATAAGATTTCAGGTTTAATTAGAGTTACAAAGATCCTGACAATCATTACTTATGAGAAATTTTTACTAACTATTTCCCACACTTCAATCGGCGTCAGTATAGTATAACCTGTTGAATAACAGAGGACCAACTGTGATGGAAAAGAAGAGCGATGATTAAACAAAAAAACCTCCAGCCAAGCTATGCAGAGCTAAAAGTGTTTAACACAGTCAACAAAGAATTCTAAAAGAAAGGAAGATTAAAGAATGAATTTACTTATAAAGAAAGTTCAAATATAATGAAAGAAACTTCTTTTTAGTAGTAAATGTATAGTTTGCGTGTTTAATGAACTCTATATTATTCAAATGTTAAAAATACTTTTAACAGCGACACCGCAGGCCAACCTGCCATTGACACCACCACCATTGAAATCCAAGTTCTTTTTTTATTTTAATCTTCAATTTATACAAGTAGGATTTCTCTCTCTCTCTCTCTAAAAGAAATTTGATTGACTTAAGACTTTGGACAATCCCATAGCTTCTAGCCTTTATTAAATATAAATTTAAACTAATCCAATTTTAGATAAACATACAGAAACCATAGTAATATCTTTATCCGTGCAAGCATAGCCAGACTTGTCGGCAGGCATACATAAGTACAAAATAATAATAATAAATCTATAAGAGAATACTTGTTGATTATTTAACAGTATTTTAATAATGTTAAGATAGAAATGATAATTAATGATATACTCATATTTTTGTGGTTACTGTCTTATACTCGTACATATTCTCCAGTCCTTTATTCTACTAATTATACTACTAAGTACGCACTAATTTCCAATTAATGAAGCATTGAAGCCTAATACAATTCAACCCCATAGAATAGAACAGTTAGTTGGTCTTGGTGCTTGCGGCTCAAGAAGCAACAGGTCCCAAATTCGACTTCCCTCATGGGCTCATCCACCATCGCAATTTTTCGAGCATGGAGTGAGCATTTGCTTACCCATGTCAGAGTACTAATTAAGCCCAAGTTTCGAATACCCCCCCAAAAAAAAAAAACACACACACACACACACACACTAATAGAATTCGATAATGAAAGAACCAGAAACAACAGGGGGGGAAAAAAAACCAAATTCAGAACATAAAAAAGGAAAATTGAAAGAGTTTAAAGAAAATAGAGAGAAAATGTGGAAGAACTTACAGCCTTGAGATCATACATCGTGCAGAACACGCCGAAGCATTCGGGCTTGTTTTGGGGGTCTTCGGCTGGGGCAACAATTGGAACTTGAATTTGACTGAGAATTAACAGTAACAAGATCAGTATTAGAGAAAGTAGATGGATCTATGAAAAGAAATTGGTAGAGATTTTTATTTTAAAGCTTACTTGGGCGCAACAGAGCAAACAATTCTTGCATTTTGGGTTCGAGGCAGCGGTCGAAAAGAGTGGCGGCGGTAATTGTAGAGACGGGTAGATAGAGAAGAGAGCTGAGAAGTGTGAAGACGGTTGTTGGTGTATGAACGTGATAGGTCTGCCACCGCCATGGCAGCAGAAAGACAGAGAGAGAAAGTTTTAGAGAGAGAAAGAGAGTCTGATATGGAGAAAGAAGCAGTGGCTTGAGCAGAGAGAGAGAGAGAGATGATGTCGGTTTGGAGGGAGAAGAAGGAAGGAGAGGGTAAAAAACAGAGAGAAAGCAGAGAGAGGAGGAGGATTATTTGAAATGTATGTATAAGGCCATGCAAATGACACTTGTCATGCCAACGTGATCCACAATATCTATGGCCTCTGGGTGGGTTTTCATGGACTATAAAGACTTCACAATTCTACCGTTTGATTGTTTGTTAGCTAACTAATCACATTTTGCCACGTGGAAAATTCGACTAAACCCTGGATTCTATTTTCTTTTTCTTTCTTTCTTGTTTTTTTTAATAATCAACCTTCTTGTTCTTATCTTTATGGAAATAAATTAATAATTAATAATCAATCTTCCTATGACTAGTTGGGTTTCTGCCACGTGGAAAATTAGACTTAAACTCATCACCCACTGTGGATACCTTTTCAATGTTGTTCTTATCCTCATAATGTGTATTTTTTTCCACAATAAGTTCTTATCCTCTGAAATTTTTTATCTCCTTTATTTTACTTACATATTCGTTTTTATGAGAATAGAATTAATAGATTGCTTAGTTGTATATATTGAGCGAGGGATATTTGATAGTGTTGATAAACTTTGGCGCTTATGTGCTCCATTAATAAATGATTCTAGCTTCTTTGATAGTGTTGATATATTTCTATTATTTTGTTACCAAAGTGCATCTCGAATGGTATCAATGCCAATTTTTTTGCACTTATGTGTTCTAATGCATTGATACTATGTTTTGTCACGTTCCACATTTTTTACGAGAAAATATGATGTGACACAAATGACATTTGTCATTTGATATCGATGCCAAATTTGGCGGCAGAGATTGCCATTTTCAAAATTTGGCATCCTATTGGAGAAGTTATTTGGAATTTTGAATTCTAATGCCACTAAATTTTGGCAATGATAGCTCATATAGTATTCCATTTGAGATGTTCTAACAAAGCCATCATACAAAGTTTTCAAAATATGAGCCCTGTATAGAAAAATTGTAAATGTATTGAATTGAAATATATATAGTTTATCAAATATCAATGAAAAACTCTCATTTGGATCATCTATATCCATGTTTGACCATATTTTGCTATAATTGGAAAATCTAATGCTTTGAGAAGTGTTGTTGTTCTATATATAATAGGAAAGTCTAATGCTTTATGAGTAGTGTTGTCTGAACTAGAGGTCATTGGCTAGAAAAGTTAGTAGGACCACCTTAAAGCCAAAATATTCATAGCTATCTCTCTCTCTCTCTACCCCTGAGGCCCAGAAGAAGTACCCTATGACTTTGGGATTGGGCAGAAGGTCCAGATGTATCTCTCAGCTGTCCGTCAAGATACCTTTCAGCGACTGCTGAGTTTCCTTTCATCTCTCATGCAGCAAAAGTTGAAATGCTCACTTGTATCATCAATGTCTCATAAATTAGTTTTAGAAGGACCCGTTTCCGGCGGCCGTGGGGTCAGGAAACTAAGGTTATATGGTGCATTGGTTCTCCTATGTTCGTATCATAAAAATGCAGCATTTAATGTACATTTTGTTATAAGTTTACCTAACTAAAGTCAGCAAATAACACAAGCCCTTAAATTTTCATTCACTTAATGGATGATTCATCTTAAGATTCTAATCCAAAGGCTTATATTTTTTGCTGATTTTAGTTAAAGTCGGGTTTTGCTGATTAGAACATTTTTCCTACCACATATATATATAAGTGATTTAGTCAGCTATAACTTATTTTAACTAAAATCAGCTAAAAAATCTAAGCTCTTAGATTTCTTTTCACTTAATGCATGATTTATTGTAAAAAGAAATCCAAGGACTTGAATTTCTTAATTGATTTTAGTTAAAGTAAGGTATATCTTATTAGAACGCGCGCGCGCACACACACACATATATATATATTAGTTTTTTATAATTGGTATGTAGATGCATAAGCTTTTCTTAAATTTTGAGTTTTCATAAAATCGACAGTTGAATTAGGTGTTCTTATGCATGCCAAAAATCATATTAATTGATCCGACGGTCGATTTTTAAAATATAAATGTACTTGAAACTTTTGTCAAGTTGGTCGAGTAACATTTGATTAGCTATGTCGAACATGATGTACAGTAGCTCATTGATTTGTGAAAAAATGTTTTTAAGTTTCTAAAATGTGCGTCTCTAATAAATTATAACCTTTCATTTTTTACCCCCTTAATAAAGAGTGGATGTCTTATATACATTGATCAAGGACATATTAGAGACATAAAAATTATGAAAATATAACATACTTTTATTTGAAACCCCATTTAAGAGATTGATTGGAAAATAATTAGAACGATTAGAGTTCAATGATTTTCTTAAACAGTACAAGACGTACACTGGTTATTAATCTTTTAAATAAACAAACTAGCTAAGGCTTGGTGTTCATGAGGTGAAGAGAGCTCCAGGCAATGACAAAGGAGTGAGGGAAAATGAAATACCAATTCACCCAAGATCTTCTCTGATACCAGGATAGAAATCAGGATCAAATTTAATAACTTAATTAAGTTATCAAGTGGAGAGTCCCTAGAACTTATTAATCAAGTTTGGGTGGTGTGGAAAACCGATACGGAAAAAATCTTTCAACATGATCATGTTAAAATATCCCCTTTGCTTTTAATCGGAATTCTTAATTAATTAGACAATGCAGCTGGTAGGTAGATAGCTAGGGGAACATCTAAAATCGTTATATATTTTAATTATTTCACCTTCCTTCACCGATTCTTCCTTCGCTTACTTGGAGAGTTGGTTGAAATTTCAACTATCCAACTTCTAGTTCAAGAATTCAAACAATATTAATGATACCAATATATGTACTGACCTTCCATTCAAAACCCGTACAAATTAAAATTAAAAGCTTTAAATTTTGTTAAAGTATTCCAGCTAGCTCGGCCCCAATCCACAAAAAACATGTATTATTCATTTGGTAGGAATGATAGAAAAGTGGAAGGAAGGAAAGTAGGAAAAATGAATTTTTCATTCTCAGGGAATGGAGATCCACTTTCCTTATGTGTTTGGTACGGTGAATATGTGATGAATGAAGAAGTGGCTTTCTTCATTCGTGTGTGTTTGGTACGAAGGAAGAGGGAATGGATAAAAGACCTAATTTACTGTTTTACCCATAATACTAAAATAAAAGAATGAATATTTGTAAAACATTGAGGATAGTATAATCTAGTGGTGGCCAAACGGTCAGTTGGCCCGCGGGCTGACCGTGACCAGTCCGTTAAGATAACGGTCACGGACATGTCCGGCCCGTTAAGGTGACCGGCCCGTTAAGGTCCTTCTGTTAGTAGTGGACGGAATGGGCCAGCATTTCGTGTCCGTTAGGCCTGATCCGGCCCGTGACCATTAAGAAGCCCGGTCCGGCCCAATCCGTTACCCGTTTGGCCCGTGACCATTTGCCCGGCCCGTTTGTCCGTTTGACCGTTTGGCCCGTGTCTGTTTGGCCCGTTTAGCCTGTTTGGCCCATGTGATCCCAATAATTATTCAAACTTTGAATGGCCAAAATGACCATTACGCCCCCTCCAACATTCAAAAAACGGCTAGTTTTCAGGGACATTATTGTAAAATGAATTTAAATGACCATTTTGCCCCTCCCAACATTCAAATAATGGCTAATTTTGAGGGCAAATATGGTCATTTGGTTAAAAAAAATCTATAAATACCCCCACCCCCTCCCATTCATCCTTATCAAAATCAATATCTCTAATTTCTCTCTCAATTCTCAATTCTCACTCTCAAGCACCCAAGTTCATTTTCAAGCACCCAAGTTCATTTTCAAGCTCTCAAGTTCACTCTCAAAGCTCCACTACCCTACAATTTCATAAGCTTTCATCCAAGAATTCAAGCAACAAAGAGTTTGAGCTATTACTAGTAATTTATTTCAATTATTCATTTATTGTGTCAAATTACTATATTTTTTAATTGTCAAATTAAAAATTAATTGTGTCACACTTAATATTTTTTGTTTCCAATATATTTTTAATTGTCAAATTTACAAATTGATTGTGTCAAACTAATTAATTTTGTTTCCAATATATTTTAATTGTTAAAATTATAAATTGATTGTGTCACAATTGTATCACCAATTTCAATTAATTGTGTCACATTATATTTATTTGTTGCATTTAATTGTTTTTTCTTACTATATTTTCATTTCATTTCATCTTTCATCTCCAATTCTTAATTTATTTCAATTATTCATTTATTGTGTTAAATTAATATATTTTTAATTGTCAAATTAAAAATTGATTGTGTCACACTTTATATTTTTTGTTTCCAATATATTTTTAATTGTCAAATTTACAAGTTGATTGTGTCACATTAATTAATTTTGTTTCCAATATATTTTAATTGTTACAATTATAAATTGATTGTGTCACAATTGTATCACCAATTTCAATTAATTGTGTCACATTATATTTGTTTGTTGCATTTAATTGTTATTTCTTACTATATTTTCATTTCATTTCATTGTAATGGTAGACGTTTTGTCACCGATACTAAAAATCGGTGGAACACAACATATCTTATGTTGAAATCTTGTGAAAAATATCAACTTATAATTAGTGATTATATATCTCTTAGAGGTAGTGCATATTATCGCATTGAGGAACAAGATTGGGAAACAATTAATAAATTAATGTCATTTTTAGAAATTTTTTACAATGCTACTAATTTATGCTCCGGTGTTTACTATCCTACATCTAATTTAATGATAAATGTATTGTTTAATATTTCATTGACTTTATTTAATTATAGATCGGATCCCATGTTCACCGAGGCATGTAGTAAAATGGAAAGTAAGTTTTTAAAATATTGGCAAGAGCTACCTCTATTATATATATTGGGAGCAATAATAGATCCTAGGGTTAAAATTGAAAATCTATAGCTATTATTGAATGAAATTAATAGTAATTTGATTGATGATTTAAAGTATATGGAAGAAATTAAAAATATCTTTCATAGTATTTATCAATGTTATGAATCAAAACATGCAAGTAAAGTTCAAATACCTCAAAGAGCACCTTCTTCTAAAAATTTAAATCCCGTTTGGACAACAATTAATACAAAAGGTAAGCAAAAGACGACTCCTTCATCTCGTAATGAGTTAAAAAAAATTTTTGATACCAATGACTATTTTGATGAGGATGAGAGAGAAAATCTCGATATTCTCAAATATTGGAAAAATAAATCTAAGGTATGGCTTGTCCTTGCTATTATGGCCCGTGATTTGCTAACCACTCCGGTGTCTAGTGTGGCTAGCGAAGCAACTTTTAGTGCAGGGAATAGGACTTTGGACGAAAGGAGGACTTCACTACTGCCGGAGAATTTGGAAGCACAAATTTGCATATCGGATTGGAAGAGAGCGGATAAAAGATTTCAAGACCAAATTCCACCGGACTATGACTTGGCGTCTCAATTTACAAATATAGACATTGAGCAATGAAAGCTTTATCACATTTATTAATGTATATTTGAATGTTGTATTTTTTTTTTTTCAATTTCTTATTGAGTAATGCATATGATTGATGATTAAGTGGGTGCCAACCTAGTTGAGATGTATTTAACCATAGTGATGCAAATCTCAACATTTCAAAATTGTATCATGTTTAAATTATTAATAATAAATAAATAATTATGGATGTTTTATATATATATTGGATGAGAAAAACAATTGTATAATTCAAAATAAAATTAAGTTTTAAAATTTTGAAAAAACGGGCCTATTGGGCGTTTGGCCCGTTTGCCCCGTTTAACCGTTTGGCCCGTTTGGCTGACTAATGGACTAGACCGTTTGCCCGTCTAGCCCGGCCCGTTTGGCCCGCTCAACCCGGCCCGGCCGTTAGATTAATGGACAGGTCACATGGACCGGATTGGGCAACCCCCTTGAAAGTTTTGATCGGCCAGATCCGGCCCGTTATCTTAACGGTCACCAGCCCGCTTGGCCCGTTAGCCCGCTAGGCCCGCTTCCTTAACGGGCCGGCCCGGCCCGATCCGCCCGTTTGGCCACCACTATTATAATCCATTTACCCTTAGAACATTCAATCCCTTCATTCATTTGCCTGACGGATTGCAAAAAGGTGAAATACACCATCTTCTTCATCCCATTCTTCCCCCCTCTCTTCCTTTCCTTCTATACCAAACAAACCCCCAAACCCCAACCCTTTCACTTTTCCCTCCTCCCATTCCATCCTCCCTCTCTCCCCTCAAAACAAACAGAGCAGTAGACGTTAATTCTTTCATGATTTTGGTGGCTTTTCCAAATTTTTAGTTGGGTTTGTTTTAAGTTTTTTTTCTTAATATTTGTTAGTCTATGAAAAAAAAAAAGAGAGAGAGAACTTAGAATGTGATCTTTTGTATGTGTTATTACTATTATTATGAGTAAGGTCACTATACTCTTCATATCAGTTATTTCTCAGAAAGATTTGACAGGTGGTCAGTTCTATAAAATGAGTTGACTTTAAAATATCTACTTTTCAGGCATGCTATTATAAGGTGCACTTTATACAATTTTGCATAAAGTGACTTGTTTTAGCCAATGTGAGACAGATATTTGAGAAACCAACTGTTAGATGCTTGTTTAATTGATAAACTCTAATTCTAAGCCTTGCGGTCTTACAATCTAGTGGCATGTATCCTCGTCTTTAAGAACTTGATTTTGGGTGTCAATACTCATTTGTTAGTATTAGAAATTTGGGGATAGCATTTTTTTTTTTTTTTAAGAAAAGAAAAAAGAAAAACCTAAGCCAAAATAGAAGGGTTTGAGTTGACCCATTAATTTTTATGAAGTAGATGGATTTGAGTGGGGCTACAAAGGAATCAAGTCGTTCGTGAGCTACTCGCAAACATGTTCGATATATGAGGGCTCATTTGGATTTGTTCGTTTAATAAACAAGTCAATCTCAAGCCTGTAATTTAAGTTTGTTTAATAAACAAGTCAGGCTCAAACACACCTAGGCTCGGCTCGTTTGTGTTTGTGAATAAGCTCATTAATAGACTCGTGAACAAGCTCGTGAATAATCTTGTGTTTACACTCATAAAAGAATTTATCATTTATGCTTAAATAAGTTCAATATATACATGGTTTTTGTTTAGCTTTAATTTTTTATTTCTAAAATAAACCAAGTATATAACTAGAAGCCTTTTTTAAGGCTTTCCTAAGATAATTTTTAACTTTTCTTTATTGTAATTTAGGGTTGCAAATGAATCAAACCTTAGCTCGTGAACAAACGAGCCAATGTCAAACATACTAAAATTCGGCTTGATTAACTTAAGCTCGAGTCCGACTCGAATTTAAATAATCAAACTTTTAACCAAGTCAAACTTAAATAACTCAAAGCTCGACTCGATTCATCTCGTTTGTGGTCCTAGATTTGAGACTCTTGCTTTGGTTTCAGTGTGTACCAATTTGGTGGTTGATGAAGCAAAAAGAGATTGTGCAGGGGAATGCAAACTAACATGGTCCTACTGATCCCTTGGTGATGAGACATTTCGTGATCCTTATGGAATGATTTTCTTCAAGAATTCCAAAGCAATCTCTATCTCCTTTTCATAATTTGGTGCCACTTTTTACTTTGCGTTGATGCTGCAATTTGCATCGTGTGGTCCAAAGCCCCTCGCCATGCTATACGACATTTAATTTAAGATCCACTAGCACTTTTCCTCGGGTCTGTACCCTCACGGACACGAATCGACTGATCCATCCAGGAGTCTTTGGGCCATGATGCCTAGCTCAATGTCTGAGCATGCATCCCGAGTACAGATCATTTTTTCATTTTTTATTTTTAATATAACTTCGTAATTTCAGAATATTAATTATAATACAAGATGCTAGCATGAAATATCGAATCCGAAACCAATTATCCCAAACCCCCTGCTAATGCAAATCATCTATCTTGTCCCTTTTTATAAAAGTTTACATTGAAAAATTCCTTTTAAAAAATACTCATAGTTAGTTTTTCCGATATGAACTTCTGTAAAAGGGAACAAAAAAAAAAAAGGAAAAAAAAAAGGGAGATCTGATCTTCACTTAAGCACCCATTGGTCTTTGTGAAAAGAATGTTATCAAATCGAGATTCCTAGCTAATGATGTTTAATTATGAATTTTTAATTAAGGTATATTTTGGATGAATGAAGTTTCTTTTCTTTTCTATTTTTCTATTGTGTCTTAGCATGCATTTAAATTCTTATTAACTTAATTCCAATTGCTCGAGGTTTCTAGCTTTGTTTGGATTTCAAAAATAGTAATGGAAAGAAAAGAAAAATACTGAAAATTATTGAAAAATAATTTTTTTTTTCTTTTTATAAAAAGAAAAGAGGATGGTAGGCATCAAAGATTCTAGAATCCCAACTAAGTCGGCATCCTAAACCCTCAAAAATCAAAATCCATGTGCCTTAGATTCTAAAATTTATTAGAAAAGAAAAGAAAGAGAAGGAGAAAAGAATACAAATCTAAGATAAAAAACAATAAAAGTGTGATCTTGCTTTTAAGAAGTAAAATTAATTTTTGTTTTCAAAAGCAAGCAACGTACCAATTCATAAGTGTTAACCAAATGGGCTTTTAGGGTTTGTGGGTTAACCAAATTGTATGTGGACATGTCGATACTAAATTTTGCTTAGGACAAAAACACATCTTTCTCTCTTTAAACTAAACATTCTCTCTTCTTCACTAGGGTTATGTTTTTGGAACCTTTAAGTAACCAGAAGGAAAGAGTTGACAGAATGCGATGATCAGGAGGAGTAGGAATGAAAATGACAGTTTTTAAAATACATGAAAAGAATATCAATCGCATTAGAAGTTAAATCATAACGAGCCGGAATGCTCACATATTTAATTGTTTGTGAACTAAAATATGTCGTTACTTATAAAACAAAGCCCGAATCCAAATATCTGTAATCAAGATGAAGTTAGCTATCAATGGGTAATCAGGATGAAGCTACCAATATTAGAAAGTGATCTTTATGTCCTGTTCTGAGCATCAAATATGAATCTTCTTCAGAAGTACGTATTCCATGACTTGGTCATGTCGTCCTCGCCGGCAACTGAGTGCAAAAGCTACATTAATTATGTTCCTATTCTTACGGATTTAACAATGTCGACCTCGAGGTCCGACGGAAATTAAATTAATTAATTAACAAAGTTAATTTAATCCATCTTGACATTCTATAAAGCCAAGCCTCAACTTAGGACATTAATATTATAGCACATTATTTTACCTTGGCCAATTTTTCAAAAATGTCGGCTGATCAGGAAGCATGGCCTGCCCCCGTTGAGGAAGAATCCGACGGCGGTTTTCGGCAGCCGTTGGATAAAAAAAGCGGGTTCGATCCCCAAACCGGCATCTACCACTCACTCCTCCAATTGGGTGATCATCACAAAATCCCAACTAGGCCTGACCTTGACACAGCCAAATTTTTGTTATCACAATTCCCACACCCAGATCAAGCTGAGTCAAGAGTTGCACTCGTTGACTCGGCCACCAACCGGCGAGTCACGTACGGACAACTCCACCGATCGATCATGACGCTGGCCTCCGGCTTGTATCACGGCCTCGGGATTCGAAAAGGCGACGTGGTTTTGGTCTTGTCCCCAAACTCAATATTGTACCCAACCATTAGTCTTGCTATACTCTCAATAGGTGCAATTGTCACAACAGCTAATCCTTTAAACACTGTATCTGAAATAGGCAAGCAAGTAAAAGACTCAGGTGCCAAACTGGCCATTTCAGCCCCAGAAGAGCTACACAAATTGCTTCCAACTAAAATACCCACAATCCTCACATCACCAAATTCAAACACCGATGAACTTTCAATCGAAGAATTGATCGAATGTTGCGATCCGCTAGAAGTGCCACCCGCGGAGGTGACCCAATCGGACACTGCAGCAATTCTATATTCTTCAGGCACCACAGGGACTAGCAAAGGTGTGATACTGACCCATCAAAATTTTATAGCCATTATGACACTGTTCAAGTGGTATGTTGACGTGACATCCTCCCACGACGACGTCTTCTTATGCTTCATTCCCATGTTCCATATCTACGGCCTCGTATTTTTCGGCCTAGGATTATTTTGTGCCGGAATTAAAACAGTACTGATGCAAAAATATGAGTTCCAAGCTATGCTCGATGCAATTCAAACACACCAAGTTAACAACATACCAGCAGTGCCTCCAGTGATACTTGGGCTAGTGAAAAGCAATGGACAGGGCTGTGACTTGTCATCAATTCGACGAGTGGGCTCAGGAGCTGCACCCTTGAGCAAAGAAGTGGCTGATGGGTTCAGAGAGAAATTTCCATGGGTTGAGTTAAGGCCTGGATATGGTCTAACAGAGACCTGTGCTGGGGCTACATTTTTTGTTTCTGATGAAGAAGCTAAGGCTCGTAATGGCTCTTCTGGGATGTTGGTTCCTTGCTTTTGTTCTAAGGTGGTGGATATTGAAACAGGATTGGCTTTGCCTCCTTATAAAGAAGGAGAGCTGTGGCTGAAAGGCCCAACTATAATGAAAGGGTATTTGGGAAATGTTGAAGCAACATCTACTACAATTGATTCTGATGGGTGGCTAAGAACTGGAGATCTTTGTTATTTTGATGGAGATGGTTATGTTTATATTGTTGATCGGATTAAGGAGCTTATCAAGCATAATGGGTATCAGGTATACATATTGGCATATTCCACTTTTCTCTTCTCAACTTTTCCGAGTTCCAAAAAGTTTGTAACCCTCTTATTGCATGTCAATATGTGAAAAATAATAGTGATCCAAGATCAATTTCTGAAAAATAATAATATTTTAAAAGATAAAAACGTCACAGTTTTTTACAGAGATATGGTGTATTTTTTTTTACCCTATCAACCAAAACTGTTCGACCCCAAATGCAGGTGGCTCCAGCAGAACTGGAAGCAGTACTATTGGGTCATCCTCGCATTCTCGATGCAGCAGTAATACCGTGCGTTCCTTAACACCCTCTCTCTCTCAGATCTCTCTCTCTCTCTCTAAAATCATTATAATTTTGCAGACTTGAAGATGAAGCATCAGGACAGATACCAATGGCATACGTGGTGAGAGAAGCTGGTTCTGAACTAACTGAAGAACAAATCATTCAATTCGTGGCCAGCCAGGTTTGTATATATCAGCAGTTACATATATCACATAATTACACTATATGTCACTATAGTACTCTTTCTAAGTTTAATTTACATGGATAATATTGCATGCATGCAGGTGGCTCCATACAAGAAGGTAAGAAAAGTGGGTTTCATCAGTGCCATCCCAAAGTCAGCTGCCGGCAAAATCCTGCGAAAGGAGCTGGTGGCCTTAAGCCAACAGCA
Organism: Hamamelis virginiana; assembly: GCA_017140935.1. NCBI lineage: Eukaryota > Viridiplantae > Streptophyta > Magnoliopsida > Saxifragales > Hamamelidaceae > Hamamelis > Hamamelis virginiana. Next base: position 752,868 of record JAESVK010000442.1, on the reverse strand, counting down.
AGTCATCTCTAAATTGTAACAATTTTCTTTTACCATAAAGCCTACAGCTAGTATCTGCAACAAATGTCTCAGAGTATACGCCATGTTGATGCAGTTTGAAAGAGAAACAGAGGAATATAGCAAACTTTCTGGACACAGATTTAGTGGGGAGAGAGAGGCCCTTTTGTAAATCAGTGCATAAAAAAATATAAAATTCACAACACCCAAAACTCCCATTGTCTGTTTTTTAATGTTTCCAGAAAACAGAAATGAGGAGATGTATGATTGGTTTTCCAAATGCAAAAATGTTTTCATGTTTCCATAAAACAGAAGTGAGGAGATTGATTCTCTCTGTTAGAGTTAGTAAGGGTATTTTTGTATTTGCATCTTATTCTTATCAGTATATATAATAATGATGAGGACTGGAATAGGTTAAGTTCCAGATTTCCTATTATCTTTCTCACCCATCTCTCTCTCTCACGTATCTCTCTCTCTTTCTTCGCTTCTCTTAAATCCTATATTCAATTCAACTTGGTATCAGAGCCAGCTAAGAAAAAAAAA
>JAESVK010000442.1:726940-746553 GCA_017140935.1 Hamamelis virginiana | reverse complement strand
AAATTCGGAAAAAAAAATTAAAGACTTGGCCCCTTTTGCATGTTGACTGAATACAGATAGCAATGCACATTCTTGGGATAGTGATTGCAACAATCTGACAGGAGCTTAAAATCATACTAACGTTGCTCCCAAGATGATGGATGCTGACAGATTTTGATCTTCTGTGGTGAGATACAATTTATATTTGAGGTAATCACCTTGCAATGTTCAAGGGCTTGATGAACCCCCAGCTATCCACCGCCAAACACCACCAGAACTTTGCCTCTGGACAGCTGCAGCAAGCTCCATATCCCGTTCGAATGCAGATTTCTGTCTCCGAAGTTCCTGTACTTCATCCTCAATGGACTGCAATGACGACAGCATCTTCTGTAGTTCCGCAATTTGCGCCTGGAAATTGCCATAGGCGCAGATTACCATGACGGGGGGTAAAATAAGCCAGGCCGCATTAAATGAATAAAAAATTAAGCACTGAATGAACATGAAATCAAGCACTAAATGACCATGGGAATGGAAACTCCGACCCATTAAAAAAAAAAAATTACCGTTTACTCAAAAATTTAACGCAGTTAACCCACCAAAAGAAACAAGAAAAGGATTGAGAAAAATTAAACTAAGGAAAATTAATGAGGCAATTGAACGACCTCTAGATTAAAGCATCTTGATCTCTCTGTTACCAGTTGACCTTGGACTGAATGAAGTTCCTGAAGCATATTGGGAAAATGAGGAAAATTATTATAGCACCATCTCGTGTACAATTACTTTTAAGTATTTATCATAATGAACATACCTTGGACAACTCAGAATAAGTACTGTTAACTTCATCGATCTTTCCACTGAGCGTAGAATTTTCTGCTCTGACTTCTGCAATTGACAATTCCAAAATCTTTTTTTCTTCTTGAATTGCAATAGTTTCAGTTGTGAAATCCTGCTGAGAACTTTCATTTTTTACTCCCATAAATTTAGATTCTACTGTCTCCGTGAAATCCAACTTTTCAGATTTGGTCAAGGCATACGCAGCAGTAACAGAAGCTGCTGCAGCAGCTGCTGCTGGTGACTTAAAAATCTTGGGACGTGATGAATCTCTTGGTTTGGTTCTCATAACAAACACCTAGAATTAAATGGCAGGCCCAGAAAACATAGAAAATAATAAATTTCACTGAGAAAACTGAACCAAGGATTTGATAAGGGGACATAAAATAGATACATAGTTTATGTGCGTCAGCATATAATTTTAGAACTTTCATCAGAAAAATGACAGGAACACTGAATAAAAATAAAGTCTTATGGAATGCTCATTTGGCCCCAACTACTATTTAAACCACCTCATTCCACCACCAAGTTTCCTTAGATGCCAGTCCATTCCCCTTAAATTCTCCAAGAACTTCTTCTGTGAATTTCCTAATGTAACCAACCATTTCATTCCACGTAATACAGGTCTCTTCATCTACATTTCATTTTCCTTCTTTTAATTTTTACCAACCATTCCGTTCCACGTAATTTTGGTGTCTTTATCAAAATTTCATTTTCCTTCTGTTAATATTTGATCTTTACATATTTTTTGTTTTTTTTTTTTTTTTTTTTTTTTTTTAAGTTCCACCATCTAGCGCTTATGTATCTATTTTTGCTATTCTTTGTCCTCCATCTACTAAGACATTCACATAATACAACTAATCTACAAACTCGTCAATCCATCTTCTCAATGGAAAAAAAAGTCCATTTGACTAATATTAGATCCTTTTTAAAATGTTTTTAAGTGTTGATCTTGCTTTTTAAGACTAGTGTTATGGTTGCAAGATCATAAGCCAATAATAATGATAACGATAACAACTTCTTCCAAAATTGCATATATCTATTCTAAACAAGCACATTACTATCAATGACCATCAATCATCAAGTAGAGAGAGTAAGAGCCCATTTGTATTAGCTTTTGCCTAAAATCACCTTGGAGAACTCTCTCGTCACATATCTCTTCAGAGTTATCTCCAAATCAACTCTTGACATATCAAATTTTTCATACTTAAAGTAATTGTGGAAAAAGCTAGGGTACCAAGCTTTGGCCAACCATCCTATGCTCCTCAAGTCAACTAAAAGTGATTATCGCCCATCTCTTTAGATCAAGTGGAATTTTGAGCCCCAAAAGTGATTTTGGGCAAAGCCATTCCAAACAAGTCCTAAACCCGGAGAAGTTGGGGGAGAAGATATATATAATTAATATGACCAACATTAACTATTTATATGTGTTTCACTATGTTATATACATGCTCACATACTTTACAGCTTTAAAAGAAAATCTGTTCTCATCCAACAGAACTTTATGAATAAATTTTAAAAAGATAGTTATCATTCAACATACCTCATTATTATATTTCCCATTATAGCCACCAAAGGCAACCAAATGCTTCTCTCCATCAACCAATGCCGAGCAAACACTGAGGCCCTGTTTCCAAAACTTATCTTTAATGTACATATCACATGAACCTATGTATTTATATCAGTATATGTATGGATGTAGCAGTAACTTAAAAATGTAGCAGTAACTTAAAAAACTAGTAAAACTTAGTGACATCCAAGTTACCATCTATTAAATACCAAAATTGGAGTCATGTAGTAAAAGATTGCTCACCCCTACTTTACAAAGTAATCACAGTTTGAAATAACATAAAGAAGTAGATGTGACAAAACAGACTGCAAGAAAAGAAGAAATATAGATAGCATGTTCCTATCAGAAATGTGAAGGAAAGACATCTTGCTGTCATGAACACTTAAATATTTCTGCAGGCCCCTAAGACAACTTCAAATGACATATTTGATGGGTTGTAATTAAAAGGAATGGTAGCATGCAGCAAATGATGATCAAGGCTTGATCAAGATATAGAAACTTCAATCAAAATTCAAATTTCATCAGAGGTTTCAATGTCTTTCAAAATGCCAATTTCCTCAATAACTTAAAAATTGTTAACAATTCCTTCTTATTAATTTTTTCAGTAAATTCCAAAATCTCAATACTTTGACATATTAGAGTTACCACAATTCTTTCAATTTTTAGTTCTTCTTGTTGCTGCTGCAGTAGTTTTTTATGCCTCTTATCCCTAAAAACTCAGGTTGGTAATAGTTCAAAAATGCAACTATTGCAATTTTCCAACAAGATCGAAGATAGAGGGAGGGGTCCACATGCTTCAGATGGGATTTCATTAGTTAAAAATTCTGGATCTTCAACCAAGACAGTTCAAAGTGGTTCATAATGAACACTTCTAGCTCTCATGAAAATGTCTGGAAAGAAATGTACCAAACTGAATGGGATCAAGCAAACCAGACATCCAGTTCTGGTGTTAAATAAATGTTTCGAAGAAAAAAATGGCAAAGTTCTTGAGGATTTAAAGAGCCCAATAAGCAAAGAAGACATAATGAAGCATAGTGAAGTTTTCTTCATTGCAATAGTTTTTAAGGATAAATCATGCCTCCTATGAGGCAAATTGAACTTCTAAGTTAATTGGGTGAATGACATACATGGATCTTGCAAGATCTAACTATACTAATCATAACAGAAGAATGGTTGGAGAGTGTTAACCAGCCACACCAGGGTAGAAATGATAGTGGCAATAGCCCACCTAATAGCGTTAATCCCTTTAAAATCATTAAAACTGACTTCTTCAAACTGAAATAACTTTAATTTTTGTCAAGTATTACTAGAAAACCCTAAAAGAAGGCACAAGAAGGTAACCTCACTGGCAAGCGGATCCCTTTCCTCTACACTTGTCATCACTGACCAAACAAGCTTAGACATATTTAACACAAGGGTTTCTGGGGCACCTGTATACAAAATCCCAATCATACATCCATAAAAGTCACCAAAGTAGATAAGTAGGCAATACTCATATCAAATGCCAGAATTAAATTTAATAATCAATTGATCACAAGTTTCTACATACCACTTTTATTATCTCCACCACCAACTATATACCAGTTTTCATCAATAGTAATACCAGCATGACCAGCTCTAGGAGTCACCAAATCACCTTGTAATTGAGGTTGTGACCATTCCATCTGCCATATATGAAGACTTCATCACGATGAATATTGAAGTATAAGGGGAAAAAAGGAAAAAAAAAATTACTCTCACATAACTTAGAACCTAAACCCCATGGATTGTGGTCATGTTTAAAACTTTAAAACTTTTCTCTTTTCAGTAGCTATCAGTTTCTTCCACATTATCTTGACATGATTGCAAGAAGAAAGTTATATAAAATAAGTTCATTAGATGATTAGATAGTTTGTCAAGCACTGATTTTGAACACATTAACCAGCATAATCTCCCAAAATAATGCATGGGAAAACAAAAGATAATTAATTAATTAATTGAATCCATTCAACTTTGGTTAGGAGTTAGTAATTTACCTCCCATTAGAGAATTTGTAACAATATATAATTCAGTTTATACGTGAAATCCCAACATGATTGAAACACAAAACAATTTCTGAGAAAGAAATACTCACAGTTTGCAAATCTAATACGTGAAGATCATTGAAACAGGTTGCATGAGAACAACCACCAAATATGAGTAGGTAGCGTTCTGCATGCACTGCAGCTGTGTGATCAAATCTGGGATCTGGAGGAGTCTGCCTATCAAAACCCAAGAAAGTGTTGCAGAACTATTCTAAATACACATAAGAAAATTACCTTTAAATGTAAAAACGACACTTACGTTGCTTCTACCACATCCCAAGTCATTGTCTCCAGATCAAGAATACAAATATCATTCAGCAGTCGCCTGCTAATGTCTTCTCCACCAAACATTATCAATCTAGAACCGACCAGTGTAACAGACTGCCCCTCACGAGCTATCTGAAACATACCATATACGCATACAACTGAACATTTCCATCAACTAAAAAATATTAATTATATTCCTACAAATGTAAAAGCGAAGAAGAGTGGATTAAGTAACAATCCTCCCTGCTAACAAAATAACTAAGAACCAGACAAAGAAAAATAAATTAGGACAAAACTCAAGGTCATAAATCATAAATTTAGATGCAGTCCATGCAGATAAAGTTAGTCAGTTACCGGAACTTTTCCTGAGGTCTCCACAACACCACAGTGGTGTGTTTCTAAATCAATGAATCGCACTACAAGAAGTGTTAACATGGCATAAGGTTCGAAAGAAGATCATAGAGTTTCATACTCATTACAAATATGGCTCTTCAAGAAACATACCTGTTGCATTATTAGAAATTTTTTTAGATAGCCCACCAAGGAGAAGAAGCCTATTTCCCCACCTAATCTGCCAAAAAATGAACAAATAGTCTATATGATTACTCGAAAAACACATGGAATCACTATACAAGCATATGGAAATCAGACAAAATGGAATAGGAAAGGAATAGGGCAATTGTGCATAAAAGATCATACCATATTGTGACCTGAGGTGGCTGGAAGAACTTCCTGTGAGATACTGTCTTCAATTTTAACAGCATTTGGCTCCTCGTGCAGTTTTAGAGTAGACCATGCCAAATGTATAAGATCAAATACCTGAAAAAATAGCTCAATATCACAGGAACTTTAACAAAAGACTTTAATATGCAGAAGTCGACGGACATGTCCACTACCTGAACATCAGATAGGTGCCGACCATTACGACTCCCCCCAGCAATATATAGTTTTTCATCAACCACTGCTGCAGCATGCTATAGTGCAATGACAAATAGCACAGTAAATTTCTGGTAGTAACTAAGGAGTAAAATAATTAAATACTTAATGAGAAAATCTTGATGATGACGGACATAGTAGTGAAATTAAAGCACCTGTTTGTGTGCAAAGCTCCAAATAGAGAAAAATAGAGAAAGAAAGTAAGTGCTGAAACCAAAATAGATTTTCAACAAGGTTAATTTCTAGAAAGAACACAACCTTGTAGCGAGCCAACGGTCGAGGACCTGATACAGGGAGTGCTACCCACTGGTCATAGGCCAATCCCAAATACCAATTGCTGATATCCATATCCTTTTTAATCTCTTCTGTTCCCATACCAGCTGTTTATAGGTTAGTGACAACTCAGAAGATTAAATAATTATCTATAATACAAGAATAACACAACACATGAAAAAAAGTTCTTAGAGGTGAGAAAAACAAATGCAAGAAAGAAACATGAGAAAAATAAATGAAAGGATGAGAAGCAATAATATCTCATGTATATATACACACACAGACATGAAAACTTTGACCTAGAGGACATCGTGGATGAAACACTTACACGACTTTACAGATGAATTTCATCCATGATGCCAATCCCAGTCATTGATAATGTGCACGTGATTATATGCGATGATGACACATACATGATCAAAGAGCAGGTCAATTTTCATTAGTTTCATCGTAAATGCGAAATACTCTTACAAATGAAAATGTGGCATGTGAATGTGTCACTAGCATGATTAGAAATGACTACATTCATAAGAAACTAAAGGCAACACTAATTAAGGAGAAGATGAAAGAAAGCCATCTAAGATAGTTTGGTCAGATCCAATAAATTTCAATGACCACAACAGTAAGGAGGTATGAATTAGTTCGAATTGAGAGTCCTACAAAGACAAGAAAAAGGTCCAAAGAAATTGGACTGATCAATTGAGGCTGTTTTAAAGATACAATCGTCCAAAATCTATGCAGCCAAATGACCTAAAGTGTATGAACTAACAAACTACGTTGCTCAATGTAATTTATCTCCTAATGCATAATATATACCATATGTTGATATACATAAAAAAACTATACGGCTCGACTCATATCAATGTAATATATTGTTAAAACGTTTGCAAAACCAATCAAATTTATAGGCAAAAACCTACAGTGCATGAACAAACAAATTCGGATAATTCAAGAAAATCATGAAGGGTCTGTTTGGATGTCCCACATAAATTGAATGGCTCCATTAACAATGACGGATGTGTTCACCAACTGATACGCAAAACACCACGAAATAATTCAATTTCCATAGGGCATCCAAACATGCCCGAAATGTTTGTAAAACTGCAAGCCTTACCGGCTGTTCATAGACAAACAACTTGATTCAAACACTGTCACAACTTATCAATTTCTAATTTGCAAGAATCAATGTTCTTGAACATTTCTCACAAACAACATTTAGCTCAACTCAAGTTGTTGTAATTGCAATTAAGAAACCAGATCAACCACCTGTTTGGTTGCTGAGAAGATAAGATTCAAGAATTCATTTTCTTTTGTTTTCCTATTTTCTCATTGACCAAACAGCAAAAACAAAATTATCAGAATTTGAAATCGGAAGACTGAAGAACAGAGGTGACGTACCTAAATGATTCCAGAAATTGCAGGGGAAATCAAACCCGTTGGAACAGATCAGATGGAGATTTTTCACCTGAGATTGGGGTCTGAATGACAATGCGAGAAGATCGGAATGTTGATTCTCCGATTGGCGAAGAATCGAACAGTACCGTAGAGAACTCTCTGTCTCAAATACGTCGGTGAAGTGTGTCCGTATAGACAAAAAGAAACAGAAAAAATCGAAGTCATCGTCTTTGTTGGGACTTGAGTTTTCTACGGTGGTAACCGTGCAGTTAGTTAGGTTTCTACCACATCAGCAAGAGAAAATAGGGTCCGAATTCGGATCCGCTTTTTTAGACCTTTTGGTCCTTTACTCCAATGTATAAGTGTCATTCGATGTGCCATTGCCAAAATTTGGTATATCAAATAGCACCAAATTTTTGCACTAAAGTACTTTAATATATTAGTGCTATATTTTGACATTTCTCATCTTTTTAAAGGAAACATATGAGTTGATACAAATGGCAAGTGCCCGATTTGGCATCACTTGATTTTATTGTCAAAATTCAGTACCCCAATTAGCACTCCATTGGAACAAACTATTTAAATGTTAATGCCAAATTTTGATAATGGTACCTCATATAGCACCTCCATTGGAGATGCTCTTACGTCAAGTACCCGTGCTTATAGCTAAAGTCCGAGAAGAATGAGAAAGAAATGTGTACCCGTTGGGCTGGGCAGCCACTTGGTTTTACTGCCAAAATTCAGTACCCCAATTAGCACTCCATTGGAGTAAGCTATTTAAATGTTAATGCCAAATTTTGATAATGGTACCTTATATAGCACCTCCATTGGAGATCCTCTTACATCAAGTACCCGTGCTTATAGCTAAAGTCCGAGAAGAATGAGAAAGAAATGTGTACCCGTTGGGCTAGGCAGGTACACAACTAAGTCTAGTGGTAAGTTACTTAATTTTAGTTTAATAAATTAATAAGCTCAAAAATAAAGTTTGAATTTAGCTCATTTTTATTACAAGCTAATTCAAACGAATCTTTGTTTTGAATCAAAAATTGTGTTGAGTTTGAATAGTTAATTATTTAAAATTTTAATGAGATTATCGAGTCGAGTAGTACTCTTATTAAATTTGACTCAATAAATGAAAAAGTAAGGTTTAAGCTTGACTTCATGATTTAACTAATTTACGAGTAAGTTTGAATAAACTTTTTAATTTTTATTAAATCAAACTCAAGTAGCTTGGATTATCATACATGTAGCACGCATGCTACACTGAAGAAGCCTGCTCTTTCTCCATTCTTTTTGGGTGACAATATTGGGCTGAATTTGTCCAGATTTGTAACTGGGGCTGGATCTTTTGTAGTTTATGAATGAATGGATTTTTTTAGTGCAGAGCCTTATCTTGTTTACATAACCCAATTCCAAGCACAAAGTTGGATGGGTTAGGTTGAATTAGTGCAGGCCCCTATCACCTTCTCAATATGATTCTATGTCACTACCAACTAGCACAATTTTGCCCTTATTGCAACTTGGAAGAGTCTCTCAAGCCCAAAGCTGAACACTCACTTAAGCCAAGCATCCACAACCTAATTAAACGCCCTTGTTATGAGTGCACATCTTCTCTCCTCATTCTTAAGACATCCATTTCATATATATAAAAAATCACATTGATTCAACGGTTACTTTTTCAAAAATATCACAGTTTTAAAATAAACTGTATGAAACTGTCACAGTTGGTTTTTTGAAAAATTAACCGTTGGATCAATGCTATTTTTGGCATACGCGATGTAGATAAGCAGAATATTTAATCTAATTGTCGGTTTCTCAAAATATTTATCCCATGCTAGGTTCTAGATTTTACAAACCGAGTATCAAATTTTGAGTAAAAAACTATATGTCAAGGTAGGGAACCTCTCCCATATATCATGAATACACGTGAAAAAATTGGCCCAAAAGGCATGCTCGAAATGCCAAAATGCCATCACACCATTCATTATAAGGTTCCTAACTAGGACTATGGAGACCATGTAACTATGTAAGGCCCATAAATATTTGTCACAAGGTACTCTCGCTTAGGGGGAGTTTTGGTTGCCTGTAAAGAGGTATGTAATGTAATCTCAGATTACATTACATAGCTTAAATTATGTTTGACGCGCCATGGTGCGAATGTAATTCACTTTACGGGTGTAATCTACCATGAAGAAAGGCTGTAAAATGAATTGTGTTCTTGAACTAATGTATTACGGGTAATGTAATGTAATCTACTTTACAGTTAATTAAATTATATGGCTATCAAAACGCATTTCTGGATAATGTAATATAATCTAATTTACAGTCAATTAAATTTCATGACTATCCAAACGCATTTTTGGGTAATGTAATGTAATCTGACTTCACATTCTTTTAGTGAAATATCAAGCATTTTAATCCCTTTTTGGCTTCTTGCAAGAGAAGATGCAACCATAGTGACCTCCTCGCAATGACTCGTTAACTGGAGTGTGCAATCATAGGCATAACGCGTGTTACCCATGGTAACAAAATTTCAAAAAGATAAAATAAAAAAATATTGCTGTGGAGTAGATGGTAACATTCACTTAAAAGTGCACAAAACAACTGTGCATGTATGAGATGGAAAGAAATGTCAACAATCGACAGCAGTCGTGCATGCTGCTACCTTACCTCTCCATTATAATGCTGTATTGCTGTGATTGATTGAATGCAAGTGCGCTCGATCAAGCGTGCTATGCATGTGCCCACCCAGCAACATTACACTTGTCACTGGAAGAGGCCAATCTGCAGGCCAGCTAAGGGAAGGAGACATGACAATTGACAAGCAGCACTAACGGGGAGAGAGAGCGAAATTTGGGTAGTGGGTATTTGTGGCCGGCCTTAATTGGTTTCTTATTAGGGTCTTCCTAAATTATGTCAAAAATCAAGATGGGTATTACGTACGTCGTACGTAGCACCAAAACACAATGATACGCGTAGGATCCAGATGAATACGCGAAGACTTACTGGGCTTTCTTGCCTTTTTTTTTTTAATTTTATTTTACTTTATTTTTTATTAAAATGAACTTTTATTATAGATAGTGGTTGATCCCATCATTCTTGAAGGCACCAAAATTTTACTCTGGTGTGGATTAAACAGTTTCGAAGGTCTTAGCTAATTTGCTAGTAGATCGAGTTTCTTGGTGGTAGGACAGGTCGTGAGCAGAAACGAAGAAAGCAACTGCTTAGGGCCTCAAATTTTGCTACAAAAAAAAGGTCCCAAAATTTTAGAAATATTTTTACTATTTGAAGAAAATTTTGAAAAATAAGTGAAAAAATTTGAAGACTAATTGAAGAAATCTGAAGAAGAAGATCGCAGAAAGAACTGCCGCTACAACTCATTTATTCCCTTCGTTATCTCCAATTCTCTCTTGTGCCATTCTTCTCACCTTGATGGCGTAATCTCTCTCGCTCTCTCTTTCTCTTGTCTTACCATGTCCTCTCCCTCTCATTATGCCCTGTACACTCGCTCCCTTTCTCAAATCTAATCAATAATGTGCTTACAATATGGGTCTTATCTTTTTAGTAATAATATAATTTAATAACTAACAAAGTTTTATTTTGTTTTGATAACTAAATTTCGAATATGCTTAGAATATGTTATAACATTTTTAGAAAATTAATTAAAATAAAATATGTTTATTACTTATTTTTATTTTTAAAACATAGAGTATCCTGATACCTCATTTGATTTAGCTTTGTCTAAAATCAATTTTAAAGCTCAAAATTCTACTTGAAATAACAAATGGAAGTACTAACTTTGAATCTTTGGAAAAATTTTCATGACAGTGTAAAAAATAAAAAATAAAAAATAAATAAATTATGGTGGTGTTTAAAAAAAAAAAAATCTATACATAGAATGGACCCATTTTATGCCCTCACTTAGGGCCCCTTAAACCTCACGACAGCCTGGCTTGGGGGTTGTAGTAGAGACTTGGGTTGGACTTCCTCCTAAAAGGTTTAATTAGGAAAATGAGAGGACTAACTCATAAGTCTAATGAATTTCTTCTATAAAAAAAAAATTAAACAGTTCCATGTATTACATGCTGACAACCAAAAATGACTCGAATAAAAACATAATGTGCTCACTATTTTATTTCTAATTCTGACGTGTTAAAAGCTGAAGAGAAAGTGGGAACGCAATCTCTAATTGGTTTCATCTCCGAAGTTCCTTCCAAGTCAAAAGTGGGAGCACAGTACTTTGCTTTATTAATGTATACAAAATGCCATGAAGACAGGCCACCACCATTACCCCATAATATGTACCACCACCGTCGCGCCCACCAACAACACCACTAAGCCCACACACACGTTCCGTGTAAATCAATCAATCTATTATAGTATGTGAAGAAGACACTAGATTGTCTGGCTTACTTGTAAAAATATGAGAGCTTCAATCTGCCTATATATAGGGACCCTACCCTCAAACTTCTTCACTCGCAAGCGTTGCTAGGCATTCGTTTCTTTCATATATAGTGACACACACACACACACATCTATATATATATATATATATATATAGAGAGAGAGAGAGAGAGGAGAAAGTTTCATTTGCAGTTTGCAGGTTTGAGAATGGCAAGTTCTAAGGTGATAGGTGCTGCATTCTTGGTTTTGCTCCTCGCGGAACTCTCCTTTGCCGCTAGATCGTTAAAGGCATTGGGAGGTGGAGGAGGTGGTGGAGGAGGTAGTGGGGGTGGGGGCGGGTGCGGGGTATGGTTCCGGATACGGTTCTGGGAGTGGGTCTGGATATGGTGGTGGAAAAGGAGGAGGAGGAGGTGGTGGTAGAGGAGGAGGAGGAGGAGGAGGAAGTGGTGGTGGTGGTGGATCAGGTGGTGGTTATGGGTCCGGGTATGGTTCAGGAAGCGGCTCTGGGTACGGGTCCGGTGGTGGGACTGGAAGTGGTGGAGGTGGCGGAGGAGGTAGTGGTGGTGGTGGAGGCTCAGGACATGGCTCTGGGAGTGGTTCCGGTTATGGCTCCGGAAGTGGCAGTGGGTATGGAAGTGGTGGCGGTAAAGGAGGAGGAGGCGGTGGAGGCAGTGGTGGTGGAGGCGGCGGAGGTGGAGGTTCTGGCTATGGTAATGGATCGGGGTATGGATCGGGGTATGGGGAAGGATATGGCGAGGGTGGAGGGTTCGATTCACCATGAAGATGAGGATTATATATTTCAGTATAGGGGGAGCATAAGCTAGCATTCAATCCTTAGTGGCATTTTGTAATTTTGAAATAAAATTGCAGACTTTTACCACAAATCATCACCTAGTACAGGTTTGTGGTGGACGTTGCATTATGTGCATGTATGTGTAATAATATAATACTATATAATAACTTGTTGTGTGATGATGTAATACCAATTATATTAATAAAATGTTACTGTTTTTTTTTATTAAAAAAATTTGGTGGGTTAGGTCTTGTTCTGGTTCAATTGAACACGTGCTGATAGTGCACTTTTTATAAAAGGGGAATTTTGGTGCTATCTTACACTAGAAAGCACTACTGACCCATTAATTCCTCCTCCAATACTCCAGGCTTGCCGAGAGAGAGAGAGAGAGTGTGTGTTTTTTCTTTATAATGAAATTGTGAAATTGATTGCACAAGTGAACCGAAGAAGAAGACTTTACAACTTGAACTAATAACGGTATGCGCGTCCTCGAAATGATATGAGACCCATCTCACACACGAAAGATGCAAGTTTCACATATGCCTATGTAAAGTATACAAGACGAATCATGAATTCCCACATGGCCGGCCCTGAGCTAAAGCCATTAAAGTAATGGTTTTAGGTCCCTAATTTCTTGAAAAAAAACAGGATCCCAAAATTTTGGTAGTCTCTAATCCTCTTTTGTTCTCCTTCTCTGTTTGGATTCCCTCCCTAGCTTTGGACTAGTGGGATCATAAAGTTAGTCAAAAAGGCATAAAATTAGACTATTCAGTGTGGTTGGTACTGCATACTTTTGGTGGCATTTTGAGTGTTCTTTGCAACATATTTGGAGGACTTCATTCTATCATTTTTGGTGAGGTCTTTCCTTATATTTTTTTGAGTTTGTTGAAATACACCTTGAGTTGGTTGAAATCTGAATTATTTGAGCCTTTTGTATTCCCTTTAAAATTTGAATATTAGTAAAAAAATTTGATCTTGGCTCTATAGATGTACCTCAAATTGAAGGAACCACATAAATATCTCGTGTCCATTTTATTTTATTTCATTTTATGAGTATGAATTTTTTTTTTTTTTTTTTTCTGTTTTACTTATATGGCCATGTTTGGTTTCCAAAAAATTAATAAAAATAAATTATTTCAAAACTCTAAATCTTTGAAAAAAATTTCATTATGGTGTTAAAAAATATTGACAATTATGATCCCATTTTATGCCCATGCTTAAGGCCCCTAGATTCTCAGGACCAGCCCTGCCCTCCCACATCATGTGATATGCGACTCATCCTATGTAAGAGATGTAAATTCCATGTATGTAAGAGAAGAGATTCTCTAATTGCCCCAAATACCCTTGACAAAGACCACCATCACCTGTTCAAGAACTCATGCGATATGCGACTCATCCTATGTAAGAGATGTGAATTCCATGTATGTAAGAGAAGAGATTCTCTAATTGCCCCAAATACCCTCGACAAAGACCACCATCACCTGTTCAAGAAATCAGTGTTTCACTTTTTTGGTAAAATTGACAGCTACCCCCCTTCCCTTATTCTCGATTTTGGCCGGCGACTGAACCAGAGAAGTGGATGAGTTCAGGAGCGTAGACAAAACCAAATTGACCAAATAAATGATAAATCTCGCACTCTCTGCAGAACAGATGTCAAGCTTCAATTTCAAGAGTGAGAAAGGTACCGCTGACGCTTCAATTCAATTCAACAGCTAGAAACGGCTCACCAAAGGCTTAGCTTCAGCTCCATCATTTCCTCTGACTGAACCTTTCTCCCACTTGAAATTTACACTCGTTTAACAAATTGAACAAGATTGAATAGTCCAAAACTCTACTTAGTTCGAACTCACGAGCAGCTCATTAGTGGACTCAAGATTCAAGTACAGGCTGCTAAATAGGCTCCTTACTTTTAAGGATTCTGCCATTAATCATATTTTACACTAACTGATTTGTTAGCTAAATTCTAGTTTTATATAATTTATATGACAACATATATATTCTAAAAAGTAAAAATATTGCACTACATTTCAAATATTATACTTTCATAAGAGTATAAAAGTAAATATATATAAATTTATATAAAATATATTAAACATGTTGGACCAAAAAGAAAAAAAAGAAAAAAAGTTTTAACGAGCTCGAGCTCAAGCTTATAAATGAACACAACCCAAGCTTGAGCTACCATTTTCCTAATGAACTCTGAGATTGAGCTCTGAGTCTTTTACTTGGCTCGGCTCATTTGTCGAACTAGATACCCCCTAGCCTTCAAGGCCAGTGGTGGACCAAAAATGCTGATTCACAACTTCTAGCCAAAAACATGCCTTTTCGACAAAACCAGATTTTGAACATTGGTAAGCCAATGGGCATACAAAGTTGTAAAGCGTCTAGCACATCAGCCATAATCTTAAGAGGTAAGATGATGATTAATGAGACCAGCACAGAATCAGTAGAATTACTAACGCATTCACATTGGCACAGCAAAATGGTGTTACCAGTCAAAGAATCCTTAAAAAAATAATTATCTCAAGCAAAGTATTCTGGGTATAGATGGAGACATAACAAATGCTAGTTTAGAAGTTACAACTGCATATAGAAAAGAATAAAGCAGATTGTTGTGTATTGTCAAAGTAAACCGTAAATCAGTTTTATAATCGCCTCTTCCAAAAGCTATTACTCTTCAAGAAATAATTTCCCTCTATTCTGATCAGGTCTGATAAAGAAGCTCTCCCTAAAGTCAAAAATTATCCCGTTTCTTAATGGTCTTTCCCCCACCATAGATTTCGGATTTTTTTCACCAATGTACCGTGTGGGTACGTACAGTTTTCACAATTCACCATATATATAGAGAGATGTTGTAGGTAGGTTGACTGACAAGCATCTCAACACGAAAGGGTGAATTGAAAACTAACCCATCACATCTCAGAAACAGAGGCTACTTTCTGCATTATCATGGCCTCGGCTGCACGGATTGCTCTCTGTGACCCTGTGATCGTCACTTTCCTGCCAACCAAGGTGTAAGAAAATCAAAATTTGTTAAAATATCCATCGCCCAAGAACCCATCACAGCAAGCAACAGTTAAGTTGGGAAAAGAAATTTTTCTGTACCTATCACTTGTCCCAGACATGAAGTCGCCTCTATCAGATATCTTTATCCTTGCTCCACTAACCTGCAGAAACAAAGTGTCCTCTGTTTAGTAATTATGCAAAATGATAATTCTGATATACAAAAAAGTGGGATTGATTGCTTATTTATAAACCTGACTAATTTCCATTATATTCCTTCCACCACGACCAACCACCACCCCAATATGCTCATCTGCAACGCCAATAGTCATCGAGTTGCTTCGATCTTCCTGTAAAATGTCAGCAGGCATTTCATAAAACTCATTCTTAACAAATTTAAGAATCAATATTGCATGCAAGAGTTCCAAGTTATCCCAACAATATAAAAACATTGATGCATGGATTTCAAGGAACAGCTCAGTATGGACTCGTTCAAATTAAACGAACAGAACACCAGGCAAGGCAGGAGTCCAAGACATTTATTTTCCATGCCTTTTGGTGAGCCAAAGACAACAGAATTGTATTTCATTCAACATAGTGAAAAAGAAAAGGACCAGCTATTCTGCTCACCAAATCTAGACTGCTGATCAAACAAAATATTATTTGGATACACATTCAAGTCTGTAGGAGCATAATTTCAATTGCACTCTATAAGTTGACCATATTGAGGAAAGATGATCACAATGGGAAGGTTACGCAATGCAATTACTTAAAAATCCAGAAGCATAGTTTCTGTTGAATCTCAAAGCAGCAAAAGGATGAGAAATATGCGCACACCCCAAACCCATAAATCATAGATAAGAAGACACAATCACAATCATAAATGACATTAATAAAATCCTTCTTAAATCAATGTATATAGGCATATGTACGTATCTAAATTTAAGTTTAAAGTATACTACTAGACAAAATCTAGAGTTAGGATTCATGCAAAATAATAAATATTCTGCCACGAACTAAGGGTCTAAAATCTGTAACACGATTTGCCAATAAACACTTTAATATTTAGTTTCCTGGTTTCAACACTGCAAAAATATCAATCCCTTGAGGGCAATCCACAGAAATGGGTATGAAAAACTTGAAATTGGATGAAAAAGATTCAAACGCAAAAGTTATGGACCAACCCAATAATATCAATATTATTCAGGTTGAGGTGGAGTGCTTAAAATACAAGCACACACTCTTGCAATGTATAACTTCTCGTATTAAAAAGATGAGTCAAGGAACCCAAAAGCAAGGGTCTTTCACTGGGGTCAGCATGAAGATAAGTACTTGTAGGCCAACTCATGTAAGCTTGTGCATGAAAGGACTATCCCTTAATATTATGCCAAATTAAAAAGACAATCTAATTAGTGTGAATAACATCAGTAATCATCTTTTGAGATTAAACATTAAGGAATAGGATGAACCTTGTTATTCTGAAACTTTCCTCCAGAGCCATTTGGTCCATAGTTCGCTGAATTGTATGCTGCTGTTGCAACAGAAGGAAGCACATGTGTATATGGAATACCGTGAAAACCGGAGAAAACACCTAAAATTCAAATTAAAAAGAACTTACAAGGCATCAATTTCACTACAACGATTACAAAAAAAAATGATATAATATCAGTTAACATATAAAAGGGTGCTACCAAACAAAAATTACAAGCAATGAAGGGTGCGGGGCTTAGGGTATTGACAATAGAGAATCTTTAGATTGTTATCTCTAAGGCCATGACAATAGACAATCATCACAAGATGGTTTGGATTGTCCTTGATTATGCCTGCCTCCTAGCATATAGCAATGAAGAGCGTGGGGCTTAGGATTTTGGGGCTTGCCTAACTTGAGAATTCTCCCAAATTGAACTTCTATCTCTAGAAGGAAAGGAGTGGAAGAACTTTGATGCACAACTTGTTTTTATTTTTTAAGGAATTCCTTAAAAAGTACACACAAGGTATACAAAGGCTCAAAAAAAAAAAAAATGGAAACAGAAAAATCACAACAGTCCAAAAAGGCTAAAAAAGCAAGTCTATTTGTGACAAGAAATGACTCAAACCAAAGAAAAAAAATACCGTAGAAAAATGTCCTAAAGCTTTGCAATCACTGATTCTTTGCAATATCCTATTATCTTTGAAAATTATTATACTTCTTCCTTTCCCTTGATGTAGGACAGCCCTTAAAGGCTTAAAGTGGAGAATAAGATTGCCTACGATCAAGTGTGTGTGTGTGTAGGCTAGAACTTTGTTTTCCCAAGGATTCATGAAAGAGAAGATAATTTTAAGAATTGAAGATGAAATCAGGTTAGTTCAGCAGTAAATTAAGGATAAATATGGTGTGAAAAAAATTGCTGTAATCTTTGGACAAACCGAAATTTTTTTTGTTAATGGTGCAAAGTAAGGGATTTGTAGTTGAAATTGAAGCTAAACAAAGGGCTAGTTGTGGATTAGAAAAGTGTACAGCAATACGATAAATAAAAAAAGAAGAGAGAACAGAAAAGCTGTGCCTTAAAATTTCACTACAAGGGTTTCTAGAAATCATCTAAAAGATAATCAATGGAATCTCACTATTAATTGAATATAAAAACTGCAAAAAAAAAAAAAAAAAATCATTAATCAATTGTCCATAACGTATCAACAAGCCTTGCTTATATAGAGAACCATAAGACCTACTTTCTTATAGAAGAATAGAATCCACTCTATCCCACATCACCTAAATAGAAGGCTTGTTGTAGTACCATGTTAAGTTTCCATTCCAACCTAAAAGCCTAAGCTTATAGGTGGAGGGCCCAATATAGGTATATGAAGCTACATCATGCCTTCTCTTTAGGCGATATGGGATAAAGTGGATTCTATTTTTCTACACTCCCCATCACGTGCAAACTCGTTTGAGCCTTGTCACATGGATAACCAAAGCTTTGATACCAAGTTAAGTTTCCATTCTAACCTAAAAGCCTAAGCTTATAGGTGGAGGGCCTAATACAGGTATATGAAGCTACAGCAAGCCTTCTATTTAGGCAATGTGGGATAGAGTTGATTCTATTCTTCTACAGTTCTCAATTCTACTCCTAGTCAAATTAGGAAAGTTGCTAAAAACAAGTGAGAATTTTTCTCTTGGATGGGGGAGCTTATGTTCTGGAATATTACTATTTGGTCGAAATTTGCTTTATTGAGAACTAGGAAATGTATAAATTTTTTAATAGGTTACATTCACTGAAGTTGATTCTAGGGGCAGATGATGAAATTGTATGGAAAGGTAGCGGTAATGGGATGTTTTCGGTGAAATCTTATTTCAATAAAAAAAATTCTAGCAACAATACCTAGAGTCAAAAATGGTCCTTAAATAGTGCGAAGCAATTGATTTCTCTTGATTTAGTGGGGCTAGAAAATTATATAATCTTAACATACTACAATTGATAACCAATGATTTTGCAGTAAAACAGTTTTAACTACAAACTTAAGATGCGGGCAACCAAACTTCAATTCTCAACCAGGTCAAAACTCAAATAGCAAACAAAGGCACCGTTGAGAAGTCATGAACGGAAATTAATCGTAAACAAACCAACAGTATAAAGAAACCATATAATGCCCTAGTACTACAAACAAAAAATACAAGCATCCATTTACTAAAGTAGAGTAATTGGGTTGACTAAGTAATTAAAGATTTCCTCACCTGCATATGAAAATGGCGCATTCATAGACTGTGAGTAATGAGGATCTTCGGTTAGCTTAGACAGTATTAAATCAATTGCCCGCATCTGTTCCTCCAAAGAACCTGTCAGTGTCACTAGTCTATCGTTCAACCCATAATAATTATTATCTTGAGGAGATATCTTAATGCCAGCTTGGGATTCTTCGATAAAAGATCTGTTCACAGGCATATATAGATATTAGCAAATGGATTTTTTATTATTGTGGGTATATACAAAAATATATGAAATTTTTGTCATTAAATGTGGAAATGTAGTTAGAAAAGCATTAACCAAAACAAAATTAATAATAGCTGATTTTGCAAGAAAAAAAAAATTAAGAAATGATGATTCATACTTCAACAAGACACGTG
>JAESVK010000442.1:684106-726930 GCA_017140935.1 Hamamelis virginiana | reverse complement strand
AAAAAAAAAATTAAGAAATGATGATTCATACTTCAACAAGACACGTGGGCACTTGTATTGTTGCAGATACTCCTCAAATAACACCATCATCAAACTACTAATTTTCTGCCTTCTCTTCACACAGAGAAGGGAGAGGGGCAGAAAAGTGTCTGCCCCAGCCTTTTTCCTTTCTTCAGATTAGTAACAACCATATTTAATTGATATTTAAGATTGCTGGTAGGTAGGATTCTTGTAATGAGTTAGAGAGGTGAATTATCTGAGTTAGCAATGTCTGAGTTGAGGAGATAGCAAGGGGTTTTGCACAGGGGAGAGCAAAGAAACAAGGGAGGAATTTCTGAGGTGTGCCAGTATGAGAGAGAGAGAGAGAGAGAGAGAGTGGGAATGCTCTCCGTCCTTGGAAGTTCTCAAATAAGAGAATTATCAAGCATCCAACCTTGAGAATTTTTATCCTTGTAAATGAGCCATGAATGGCCTTTATATAAAGATCAAGGCTCTTGTGTGGAGGAATTCTATTGGTTGAATCATCAAGCCAATGGGAGGCCTTTTCCACTCATAATTGGGCCTTCTTTAGCTACAAGGCCTACTAATGGGCCTATTAATGAACCCACATTGAATACAGTGTGCATCCAAAAATGAACCTTCTTCCTCTATGGTGACCAAGGCAGAAGGCGTGCCCACCCAATTATAGGCTAAACTGGTTAACTAGTTTGGGCTGCCCTTGCTCCACCAATCCAATATCCTCAAGCTATCCCAAGTGAAAGAGTGAAAGGGACGGGCAGCATGTTTCAGCATCCAGTCCGCACCATGCCCAAATTAGGGCCCTCCAAGTCTACTGACCCAAGCAGGCATTGAAACGTCAAGGTGCAAAGAAAGGGTTGGGGACGAGCCTTGAGGTGTAGAATCTCCTTGGGCCCTTGGTTCCCTGATGCCTAATAAGTTTGCATTAAGATAGAGATCTTAGGCCCAAGTGAACTCCTATTGAAGGAGAAAGGCTACTTAGCCTAGGTGCCATGTGCCTTTCATATTAAGATGCCACGAATTAGGCTACTAGCTTCTGATTAAATATTTTAAGTGTAAAAAAAGATGAGGCATATACAAAAAACAGTTTAGGAGGATACAGAGATCAGCCAGAGTTGTAAGGCAAAAAAAACAAAGCCAAAATATGAACTCCAGCATCCACCAAGAAGAAAAAGAAACTCCATCAATACCCACAATCTCCTGTGACATGGTGGCTGCAAATGTACTATTCGATAGATGTTGATGAACATTGATCACCAAATGCAACAAACTTGCAACCATAATTACAGCTACTTATTTCCTTTTCAGGTTCTTCAACTTATCACGCAAGGAACCCATTGTCCATAACAACATTTCCCCTCCACTAGAGACATAGGTAATCTCAGATATAACCAGAAGAGACAACTACATGCAGTGACCTAAAAAACATCAAGAATACCATTTCTATATAGAATTTTGTAATAAAAGATCAGACATTCTGACAGAAATTGGAAGTGTTCCTCAGAAACTAATCTGTACATAGAATGACTCAGGTTCATCTTGTGTTAGAATAGGGAAGCCTGGAAGGGGAAAAAATGCCTCATTGAAAACAAGTAAAAATGAAACTCGGGGCCTACTTTTGTGTTAATGAACCAATCTGGATAGGAGTACAATCCAAGAAAGTATCCAAATCATTCAAATTCTTCCTTAGCTTGGAAAGCAAGAGAAGATTTCCTCCACATCGGGAATAGGGTATTAACCAATGCCCCTCTATCAACTTCAAGGCATGCAAGCTTTAGTACGAGAAAAAAAAAAAAAAGAGGTGAATCACTGTAGCATTGCCCTCACTAAAAATTAAAATTAAAAATAAAAAAGGCCCCTATTTGTCACCCCCCCCCCCCCCCTAAGAGATACACATGTTGTAACCCCACAATCCTACATATTAATGCTTCTAAAAAAATTTCATGAATTTTAGCATGTGCAACGTATTTATATTGGTTTTACATCATTTTCAGCAAGAGCTACTATGGGCTTGTTAGGTCATGTTCTCAAAATATAGTTTTCGATTATCAAACTTGTAGACAACAGCAAATAGAGCAGAAAATATGTTTGGGAAATTGTTTTCAAAAACTATTTTTTGAGAAAACAATTATGACAGAAAGGATGGGGGGACACATATAACATGAGAAACAAATGTGAGCATATGTATCAAGAAACAAATTTGAAGAAGAAGAAAAGTTGTTGAAGAATTTATTATTATTATTATTATTATTAAGAAGGTTTAAGAATTTTCTCAAATTTTTTTACAGAAATTCAACACCAAAAGATGCTCCTTTATATTCTCACTGAATCAAAAAAATAGACAACTGCAAGAGATAAATATAAACATCTACCATCTCCGGACGATCCAAACTCACACCAAATAAACTTCAATATCATCTAAAGGAACGATTTAATCAAATTGGCAGTAGAAACTTGCATTAATCACTCATAACAGGACAGCATACTCAAATGATTATAATAGTAATAATAAATTTTTATAAAAAAAATTAAAAAATTAAAAAGGGTCTAGATAAACAAGCCTACCATTTGTTCAACAAAGCTTACAAACTGTAAAAATAAAAGAAATGTGATGAATACAAATGCTTTACAATTTTAAAATTGAAAAAAAAAAGAAAAAAAATATAATCAAAGCGTCAGATGCTTGTTTATTCAGTTTATTGATAAAGTTTCCAGAACATAACAACAAAAAATGTTTTTAATTGAAAAACACAAGGAGCAGTGTTCATACTTTATGGTGGCCCCTCCCTTCCCAATTATGCCACCACAAGAGCTATTTGGGACAATTAGTCTCACTCTTGATCTTGGATCAACATCATCAGCATCTTCAGCATGAATCTGACCAACAGAAGAAAAAATCTAGAACTATTCAGAAATTTATATAATGAAACACACATCAAGAACATTACCTCACTCAGCAATTTAGCATTTATATAATGAAACACACATCAAGAACATTACCTCACTCAGCAATTTAGCAAGGATAAGTTCCATCGCTTTGAGTATGTCATTAACTGTTCCAGAAATCATAATAATCCTATCGGATGTCCCAGGAAAAAATTCATGGTTGCGTGACAATTGGATCCGTGCTCCAGACTGTGATTGAAAGTCAGTTATTGTGGAGCCACCCTTTCCGATGACAGAACCAGCTTCAGCATTTGACACAAGAAATCTAATGTGTGCAAATTTCTCCATAGAATCTGGCATCAGAAGGCATGAAAGAATATAAATTGATTAGCAGAGAGACCTGAAATGGAATACATGTTGCCTATGCATAAATGAGTTCATATATGCATGTGTTAAATGGTGAAAAAAATAATTTTTTTAAAAATCGAAAGGCGAAATTCAATTGTTAGAGCAATTCATGGCAACCCCATAGTGCATATGAACCAAAGGTAACTACATCCATAAGATCATGGGAAGTATAACATTCCCCCATCTACAGAATAATCCAACAGGCTAATGAAGCACCTAAATTGTGGAAATTTTGGTACAAGCATTCCAAAATGTGAAATGTTACTAAAAAAATTCTCTGCAGAACAATTCAGTTCTCTATCTTCCTGGTGTGGCAAAAGGAGGAGGAGCATAAGATAGGACCTTCAGTCAAACCCAACACCGGACACAATTTTATATGAACTTCAGCAGGAGCACTTGACTCCAGTAAAAACCATTCTACATATAACAATAGACAGTCAGTTAACAGTGCCATTTTATAGCACGAGTAACATATTTTCATCAAACAAATTAAAATTGAGGGCTTGCTACTTCTAACCAAGAAGCATTGCATTGCCATCAAAAGCACTTTCTTATTTCATGAAATCCCAACTCATAGAATAAAGAACTCATGAGGGCATAACATTTTCAACATTATTCCCTTCTGCAAAAGCTATCTGGAACAAAACCTCAAATGTACAACAGAATTAAATTAACAACTACTTCATAGTTCCTGCAAAAGAGAACCGAGAACTAAATAGAATGCAATTGCAAAGAAACAACGATATGTAGGATACGACACTACTCTCTATAAATGATAAGTATGTCAAAACACTTTTTGAATCAACACAGGTATCCACACATACAACAACAGTGTTAGCTATTAAGTTCAGAATGTATTGGGTACAATCAAGGATGGTGACAAAGACTCTCTAACAATGGCAAATTGATACAAGAGAATAAACATCTGTTGTGGGGGAGATCAAATCCTGAAATTTTTGGCTACCCACACTGCATTCATCTTTCCTAAAACCACTTTTCCTTCATATATACTACGCCAATTGGACTATATACTTTGTGGGATTCCCAAATAGCCTTCACAAAGAAACCATTACCCATCACATCTTAGGACAAAAATGAGTGGTAACATTTCATCTATCACCAACCCCAACAATAATTGCTAGATAGAAGAAATCAAATAAAGCTATAAGAAAAACCGAGCTAATAGAGGTAGGCTCAAGATTGATACGATAAAAAGCTCATTCAATCTTGCTCAGCAGATGAACAAGCTAAGTTCAAACATTATATTCGAGCCCATTAATTTATCAAGCCAAGCTAGAGTAGAATACTACTCAACTCAATAAGCTCATTAATACTCTCAATAACCAAACTACTCAAACTCGGCTTGAGGTCAAGTAAGCTCAAAACTTATTTTTGAGCTCATTGATTTATCAATTCAAGCTTATGCAGCCTACTACTTAGCCCGTCTTGCTTCATTTACAGTCCTAAGGCCCTAACACTGAATCATCATAATTTTAATTTTTCAGTAGAGTTGTATGTGACACGATCTAGTTCCAAACATGTGTTAGCCATAATTTCTTGGGCATAACTATATTCCTAAATTCCTCTCTCAATAGCAATAGAAATAAAAGAAACTAGCACCTACAATGATTGGTACACAAGAAACATGTTCACTTTTCTACCAATCATTGGACTAGCGTGCCACATCTTAAAACCAATTAGTTAGGCCTCCACTATGAAAACTATGGATAACAAATGTCTCAAAACATGCCAAATGTACATCACTTTAAAGAAGTCCAATTTTGAATTCTAAAATCCAAATTTACCACATGCTGAAGCAAATTCCAATCTCACCGATGACCACCGATAAGAAAACTCATGATAATAAGATTTGTCTCAAAACATGCTGGAGCACAACACTCCTGAGATGTCCTATTCCAAATCCTAAAAGACATAATTCACCATATGCTAAAGCGAATCTAGTCTCATCTCCCATTTCCCATCATGGTGATGCTTTCTCCTTTCCATAAGCAAGCACAGAACAATGAATTTTTAAACTAAGCAGACTACGTGAGTGATGAATTTATTTTCAACTACTTATGCATCCCATCTCTCAACCAGCTCATGCAAATATTTAATCTTTATCCACACTGCATTCACAACAAGTGATGCATCTCTATTCTGTTCATATTGAACCTGCCATTTGAAACACACAGGATGACCCTAATTGTAAAACATCATAAAAGCTGTGTATTTGACATGCTCCAGATTCCAAAACAACGTCAGCCCAAATCTCTTAAGAGTGACAATATTCACAACTTCCTCTGTCAAAACATCATAATTTCTCTTCAACCCTCTGCTAGGCTCTCTAAAAAAAATAAAAGGCAATAAAAGGAAAATGGTTAGGAAATGAGCATTTCCATGCATTCCTTTCCTTTCTTCACTCTTCCGAGTGATGAAAGAGCCTGAGTATCCAAAACGCGCAGAGAACAGAAAAGTCAGAGAAGCCACGTTTATCCTCCGAAGTTCGCGTGCCAATTCCAAGCAAACACCGAATAAAGACTCGTTTATTAATTGCAACCCCATCAAATGAACAACATAAAGCATAACTTCATAAAGTCAGGTCGAAAGCAGTATTTAATAAACTAATCCTACCATAAATTGATCATCTTACAGCAATTACAGCAAAACATGTTAAATTCTTCGATTCCATCTGGTTGCTGAGAAAATGTAGGAAATGAGAATAAATCACAATTCCAAATCCGAAATCTTTCATCATTGACAACCAAGGGGGGAAAAAAATCCACTCGGAGCATACCATAGTTATTGGCCCCAATTGAGTCGAGTTTTCAATTTTTCAAGAGCAAAAAACGCCAGAAAACATAAGCTCAAATTTTCAATTTCCTTTAGTTAGCCACATTTTCCCAGCAACCAACCCAATGGTTAGGTTTAGGGTTTCAATTTGAAGAAAAACAACGAGATTTGAAGAAACTGCCATTGTAATTTGTAACCTTCACATCGCAATACAATGCTCGAAAGATTAGAAAAACAATAAAGGAAATGTTCGAAACGATTCCGTACGAGAAACCTCATCAGTGACCACAGATCTCAATGAGAGCAAAATTCTAAGATGCCTCACCTGAAGTTGGAGATTTCGGCTGTGCAGATCGCTTTGGTGCGGCCTCCGGTGATGACACGTAAGCTGAATCAGGCGATTCCATTCTTTATCAACTCGTTTTAGACGGAGAGAGAGAGAGAATCAGACCATTCGCACTGTTCGAAAAATCTAGAGAGAAAAAGTGAAATAAAGAGAAATATAAATATATGAGATATATATATATATATATATATATATATAGAGAGAGAGAGAGAGAGGGAGATGGAGATTTATGCTTGTTTATTCAGCTGAAGTTTAAGGCAGAAAGGGTAAAATTGTAGAGAGAGAGGTGTTGGTTGAAGCGCAACTTCTGGAAGTGGCGTCTGAGCAGGATAGAGGGGGAGGGGGTCGCACAGCAGCATGTGACGAGTTGTTGATGTTTTGCCGTGGGAACCGACTCACAGTATTTATTTTTCGTTCCATTTTACACGTAACATTATTTTCTTCTCCCGCTACAGTGGTAGAGCCTCTTACACGTAACCAAAGGCAATCCTAGGGGCCGTGTGACCACGTCGCATTGAACATGTTGCTAGCCCAAAGCCATCCTGGTCCTCTATTCTTCTTCATTTTATCACATATTTTGTATAATAATTTTTTTTTTTATACAAATATTATGGACTAGCTTACGCACACCAGACTAAATCTTGCATCTCGAATAAGACTTCCTAAATAAGACTTGCATCTTGCGATCTGTGATCCCGGATATTAGTAATTAGTGGGAGTTGAACACAGGAACAAGGGACTTGGTAAGCCCTTAGCCCTGCTTACTCCACCACTAAGCTACCCACCTGAGTTCGGTATAATAGTTATATTCGAACCAAAATTTAAATTAAATTATATTAATTATTTGATATAAAAATATAATAAAATTTCTACTATCATGCATTAGAAGCCTTCCTGCATTATTTAATGTAGAAAAATAAATATTCTATTTTTTTATTCAAGAAAGTGGATATGATTTTATTTATTTTTTAAATGTAATAATACCGTACTGTCAAATTAGATGATTCACGTAATTTGGTGTAAACTTTTATCAATTTATCATTTTACTTTTGTATAGTATGTGTATTGGCAACAAGCCAAGCCAATCCCTATCATCTCTAGTTTTGGAGGTTGTGGTTGGTCAACTAAATTGTAAAACAATGAAAGAGATTGTGGTGCATTTGGATCAAGGAATTTTAAATCCAATGATTGTGCATAAACTTAATTTTATTATTTATATAAATTTTTAAAATTTTATTAGACTTAGATGGTGAAGGGAAGGTAGGGATAATAGTGGTTGGAACGAAATGTTAAATTTAATATCATGCTAATTGCTATAAAGGTAGTAGTAGTTTGAATTTATTGAAAATTATATTAGGTTAATGTCATACGTGTGATGATGATAACAATTAACATCAGTCGTATGTGTTTTTTCGTAAAAAATCATTTTTTAGACCAGTTTATTGCATAAAGTTTTTCGATGGGATTTTAATTGCCATAGGTTCTATTTAGTAATTTTTTTTTTTTTAATGCATATAGTCTTAACATTTGAAATTAAAATTTTACAGTTACGGATTTAACCTTCTAATTAAAAGATTCTCTTATTATTTCGTAGAATTGCAGTAATGACATTATTACTTTGACTCTTTCGTTTATTTATTTTTTTCATTTCAATTTTTCATGTAACGATGCTTTTCTGTTTTAGCAATCCCTAACTCCATATTTATATTGAGAAAATAGAGCAATCTTTTCACATGAATTCTTAATTTTCTTCAAGCTAAAGAGACGTATTAATGAATTTCACTGCACGTACCTTCACCGCACCAATTCTATGATTCATTTTAATTGACTTTTTGAGGTAGATTTAGTTATTTTTCTTTCACAAAAAAAATATTTTGAACATATTTGTAGTGAGTTAGTGTGATTTTTCTAGATATGTTGAACAATCTCAATGCACCTACTCTCATTTTCCAATAATTTCATTGCATTCGTATTGCAGAAAAAAATTTGATTTATTTGAGTTAATTTCTCAAACTTTAACATAGTCTTTGTTATTTTACTGACAATATATTGATGTGAATATTTTTTAGATGTGAATTCCAGAGATTAGTATGATTTTCGGATATAGGTGGAATAGTTTCACTACACTGTAAATGCAGTGAAATTGTTCTGTACACATTCGTGGAGAGAGAAAGAGTGGATTGAGGAGAGACATATGTGGGAGATATTTTGAAATGAAACAAATGATAAAAGGGAGAGAGAAAGAGATAATAGATGTAAAGATGAGATAGGATTTGGAACATTTTTTAGTTGAAAGACAATTTTGTTTAATAAAAGGACTCGTGGCATGAGCAGTCTATAGAACTTTATGCAATAAAATTATCCAAAATAGGACCTCTAGCCAATTTCTCATAGTCGTATCAGTAGTGATAATGGTGAAGAAGACAATAATTATGAAAGGCAATGGCTCGGTTGGTGGAGGTGTACGAGGAAAAGGATCAAATTTATGTTAGACTAGGAATCAAATCCTTTCCAATGTAACAAAATAAATAATAAAGGACGGTATAGTGATGATGATGGTAGCGAATGTGTTGAAAATGATAACACAATTAAGATAATAATTAGTTATTCTAGTAAATTTATTCAAAGGAAAAGTTCAAGCACAATCTTTTCTTTACCAAACCATTTATATATGTATTAATCTATTTACAAATTTAATAATATTAAGCTTTTTTTTAGATTTTCGATAGAGTGAGTAAAAGAAATAAAATAAAATAAAAAGTTTTAAAAGAGGAATTCATCAATGCAAATTTTTATATTTTATTATCTCCTTTGGATATCCAAATACAGCTTAAGAATAGCAGACCCAACTCGAAACGGGTTCCAAATTTCTCAACTAAGACATATGACCAATTAAATTGGGGTATCTCTAGTGGTGAAATGCAAATTTTGTGATCCATGTCCATTTTTTGAATTACAAAAGTAAAAATGGATATGGATATGGATAGAGGTGCTCCAATGGTACTATATCCATTTTGGAATTTGGAAAGAAAATTGAAAGAAATGGTTGTATGGCACCCAAATTGCTATCCACATGTGATTGACATATGGATATACATACATTATTAGAGACGGTCTTGCCGAGTCAAAATTAGAATTTCAAATCCAAGACAAGAGTTACACCACAAATGCACAAATTGAATTCGAGAATCCTAAATTCAAACGCATTGCTAGCTATATATCCCAAAAAAATAGTCCCAAAAAATATCAAAAATGAATCTTAACCTTTCATTCATTATGGAGAAAAAATTCACAAAAAAAAAAAAAAAAAAAAATTGAACCATCCGGCGCAACATTTGGGAGACACTGTTAAAATAATTTTTTTGGGATGTAAAGCATTTTCCAAATTCAAATCAACCCCTCAATTCATTGAACCAAACGGACCTTTACAGACTTTCAACGCTTCACGAGCTGCCTATTTTTGAATGAAATTCCACTGTTGACTGTGTATTACAATTATAATATATATATTAAGTTATATTATATAAAAACAATTTTTAATTTTTTAAGTATGATTGAGCTTGCCATTGGAAACGGTTGTACTGCATTTTCAACTGTACACTGTGCTATGTAATTTATTTGGGCCCACTTGAATGGACGTGGAGACAAAATATTGATGATGTACCAATCATTTTTGCTTGCTCTGTGATTACATTTTTAGTGTTTTTTTTTTGTTTTTTCCTTTTAAACATGCTTGATAGGTTGCCTTATTGACTGTTTTAACGTGCTTATTTAAAACAAAATATATCTCAAATTCGAATATATTGAAATACAACGGTTATTATTCATTAGTATTAGAGAGATTTTGAATAAAATTCAAATATAAATTTGCAATATTTTATATAAAAAAATGAAAAAAAAAATAAAAAAGCATTTCGTAATTGGGCAATAAACAAAAGAAGCATGTTTATGGTGAAATGGAAGTCCTTATGTATTGGGGTGGAATCATTAATTTTTGCATTCGAGTACAGTTAGTTATAAAATGTAATTTAGAAAAAAAAAATGTAATATGAAAATGGCATGTTAAAATTTAAAACAAAATCGACATGCATTGTGATTTTGTTATATATCAGTTCAAAAAATTCAAAATTAACATTTGTTTCTCTCTCGACCAAAAAATTAAGGCAAATGCTTGTTCTCCCATAACACTATCCCGTTTCAAGGTTACCGTATTACACGATTAAGTTACATGTAGTGTGACTCCGGAGAGAAAGGAAAAAAACAAATGAGGTATTTTTCAAAATGGCGGAACTACTCCCAAGATAGTGAAAACACACCACATAGTTAAAACATATTTTTTGGGTTTTCACAGTGCTTTAAAAAAAAAAAAATTTGTTTTCACTGGTTTGTTTTTTAAAATATGCTTTCACTTTGTTTTTTTTTTCCACTGCGTTTTTCTGTGTTTTCACTGTATTTTTAAAATTGTATTTTTGGATTTTCAGTGTTGTAACTACTACCAGGATGATAGAAGAGTAAAAAAATAAGAATCAAATTCGGCATGCGCACTCACCAACGCTATCAACGACACCGAAGTAGCAGATATAGATAGATCTGAATTATAGATAAGAACAAAGATTGAGAGAGTTGATCGCCAATGATTGCTCCGGCATAGACCAGATATGTGATATCATGTATTTTTAATAATAGTATTTTAATGTTTTAACGTATTTTATAATAGTATTTTATTATATAAAAAAAATATTTTGAATTTCAAGTTATTTACGGATTTGCCATTGATGATAAGTTTAAGTTTTAAACTTATCAGTTTTGTTTCCCGTAGCTTCCAAGCCGCAGAGTGAGTTCGAGAGAGAGGAGAGAAAACTCGAGAGACGATTCACAGCTCGGACTTCGCAGAAATTGCTCCATAATTGCAAAAGGTAAGTTTTTAGTTCATCTTTTTCATTTTTTTTCCTCTTTAGCTTTTCGTTTTGGGTTCAAACCCACAACGTGAGTTTTGGTGTGTAATGGATGAATTGGTGTGGTTTGAAGCCTTGGGAAAGTTTTATCAGTTGTTTGGAGTTGTTTAAATTGTTGTGTAGTTGATTTTTGAATGATTTGAGTTGTATAATTCACATGGTTTTGAATTTGAATGTTTATTGGGTTTTTGGGTTTTTGAATTGAAATTTCAATGATTTAATTTGAAAATATGGTTTTGGTTGTGTATAAAGTTAGTTGAATTGGTTGATTTAAAGTTATTTTGGTTGGAAATTGAGTTTGATATTGAGTTTTGGAAGTGTTAAGGTGGGATTTCTGGAAATCTGCAGTTCATTAGTAGACTAACCTAGTATGCCTAGTCGACTAATGAATGATATATTGCGAACAGGATAACTTGGCAGTTGATTAGTCAACTAATCATTAGTGACTAGTCGACTAATAGACTCATTAGTCGACTAATACCACTTTCTTAGTCGACTACTGCATCCTGAAGTTTTTCAAGCTTCTGTTTTTTAAATGGGGACTTCGATTAGTCGACTAATCATTAGTGACTAGTCGACTAATAGACTCATTAGTCGACTAATCAATAATGACTAGTCGACTAACTCCTCAATTTTGATAAAAATAAATATTTTCTATTTTTTTTATTATTCAAAATTCTTTTAAATGGATTTATTATTGAAAAAGCTTATTGTCCCTTTGATTTGTTTTAAAGATTTAATGTTGAGACTAGTGTAATGTCTTTGGAATTTAAGACATTGGTTTATGTTTGTTGATGTATAGTTTTGAGTTATAGTCTCAATTGCATTATTTACATTTTATTTCAGATCATGAGAGTCAAGAAGTCACAAATAGGAAGTCAAGTTGGAAAGGTAGGAATATAACTATCATTATTAACACCGATAATATGATTTATTGAAATGATTCTTGTAAACCTTATTTGAGAACATGTTTGGATAAATACGATGCTTGAGATTATGGCTATTTTGAAATAATATGTGTGGCATGGTTTATACAGTTTTGGAAATGGCATATGAACTGGTTTATTGAATTCATATTTGTTGAATATACAAATTTCGAAATGATGTTTTGATAATTATATTTATATGCCATTTGTAATGATTTATGTCAGATTGACAACTGAGATATTATTTGTTATACAACAACTGTTTGGAAACTGTATTTATTGGCTCAGTTAGTATTCAGGGGAATAAGGGCCTAGTGTCCTGGGTGGAGCCTATGAGCGGACCTGAAGGAAATAGCTCATGCAAGTGGCTTACCATCGATGAATAACCTAATATGGTTATGTTTTAGTTTGGCTGTGCTAGGGGCTGGTTAGCCTGAAATTAGCGACTGTAATACTTTCTGTATAGCCAATGGGTTTCTGTTTTGAATGGAAATGGTTTATGAATTATGAAAGCCCACACTTGTTTATAAATGATTTAGAACTATTGAACATGATTGTTCCTGATTTAATCCCTACATCGGTATTATTATTGTTAATTTGAGGATAATATTTCTACTGAGCTAGTGTAAGCTCATTCCTGCTTTTATGCATCAGATTTTCAGGAGGATGACTATAGCTTGCATAGTGAAGGTTAATGCATTCTGTTTTTGAAGTAACAGTTTTGATGTATTCTTGCATTTTGTTCAGAGCAGGGATAGAGTTTTGAAATTGTAAACTTTATATGTATATTATGGTCTGTACCCATATGCCAGGGGTGTTGGCATTGTGATGTTATATATATAGGATTGTAAAGTTTGTATTTGTATGGTACGAATTGAGACATATGTATGATCATTACATTTCATATTTTAATATAAATGTTTTATTATCTCATGTGTATGGAAATATAAATGAGCTTATCAGGTTGTATCTTCAATTTGACACGTGTCAACCTATCATTGATGGTTGGTAGTTAACGTCAGGTTGGGGCGTTTACAAGATAGTTAAAACCTATAAAAACTTAAATCCATGAAACATCAAGGGAGATAAACCTGTAGAGGGAAACCAAAAGGGACCGAGAGATAATATAATTGAAGGAGAAGCTTTAAGTGGTTGTGAATATGATTTGGCGGTTGACTATTTATTTATTTATTTTTATTTTTGTTTTGTTATTGTCATCGATGGTCAATGAGAACGAACTTCAATATTGGTTTTCATTTCTGTTATTTTTGTTATTGTCATGACATGGTACCCTTACATGCTACCTCATCTCACCACATTAGATAGGAAGCAAGAAAATGGGAAAATGCAAAGGAACGTGTAGCATCACTAAAAAATTAAACATTCATGACTATCAAATGAACTAATTATTGGTTGAAGATTGTTGGCTCGGTGGCATTCTCATTTTAATTAGACAGGTATCGAGTTCAAGTTAATGCATGCACATCGATACCCATTGATTATTATGTAAGTCAAGTTCAAGCTTAAAGTTTACATTCGTTCTTAAACGAATCAACCTCAAGTGAATTAAAACCCAACTAAATTGAACTCATTGGCTCCCATTAAAGACTCATGAACACGCTTGATAAGGATTTGCTAACAATCTCGCAATTAAAATTGAGGATAGAGCTCAAATAGACTTATATATATGTGGATACTCAAATTTCAAGGACTTTTTCATATTTTATTTTTCTTATTCTTATTTTCTACAAAAAGTTTTCCAATATTTTGTCTCCTTGAAAGATTATGTTTATGGTTTGACAATCCAAAACTTTCACATGAACATGAACATGAGTTTTGGCTCAATGGTTTGTGATTTTTTATTTTGTATGGAATGATGTTTCGGATTTCATTTATCATTGATGAGATTTTTGATCCATTTGTTGTTTCATTTTCTATTAATAACTAACCACTTAATTCTACTAGCGTAAATCCTCCGAAAAAAGTAAAAAACAAAAAAACAAAAAACAAAACAAAACTCGAGTATTCAAAAATTTCATCAAGGAAAACTCAAGCATTTTACCAATTTAAACCCAAAGTACATTGGAGCAATTTAATTATTAATGTACGAATGAACTTTTTAACCCGAATAGCATTTTACTTGAACTCATTTAGATATATCAATTAATCTAAAAATAATTTAAAAATTAACTTATTTATTTTAGGGTAAATTTATGAGGAAATTACAGTCTGCCCCACTGAACCACGGGCCATTTTAAAATTGTCCCCATATAGTATAGATTGAAGCAATGTGCTCCCATAACTATTTTAATGTAACAAATTGGCCTCATCTGTTTGTTAGAAACGATGTTAGTTTTCTTATTTTTTTGTGCAGCATTTATCATAATCTGCTAATGTTTTTATAAGCACATTAGTGAATTTTCATGATTTTTCTCAATATATTTTATTTTTTATGAATTATTTTTTTTATACAGTAAATACAATTCATAATAAATAGAATATATTAAGAAAAATCATGAAACTTCATCGATATGCTGGTAAACCTATTAGTAATCTGTGATAAATACTACATTTAAAAAAAAAAAAAATCAAGTCTAACGCTATTTTTCAGTCTAGAAACACAAATAGCTGATTGTGAGAATGGGGTAATTTGAAAATGACCAATAGTTCAATGAGCACATTGTTTCAATCGATACCACAATGGGACAATTTAAAAACGATCTATAGTAAAGGAGGGCAAACTGTAATTTTCTCTAAATTTGTTTTTAATTAAAAGGGTTTTTTACTTAAATGGACCTCAAAGATAAAAAAATTACGCAAATGGATTTGGCTAAAACATATTTACTTTCATGGACCTCAAAGATAAAAAAATTACGCAAATGGATTCGGCTAAAACATATTTACTTTCATGGACCTCAAAAGATGGAAAATACCCTTAATAGTCTATGCTATTTATGGTTAAACCATTCTAATGGTAAAATTTATGAAATTTTTTTTACATATAATCCCCAATTTAACGAATAATCCCAGTAAATGCAATAAATTCCCAATCCCCACATTAGTAAATAATATAAAAAATACAATATAATTCCCAGCCCCCAATGCATAAAAGAATTTCCAACGTACCAGATAATCTCCAATTCTCAATTTAAAGAGAAAAAAAAATTAAGTATTTATCAAATCAAAATTGATGTGACATTTTTCATAATTTAGTATTATTGATTTGACATTAAAATCAACCGATGTGACACATAAAAATATGACGTTGATCTATTAGAATTGAGGATTATGTGTATATATGAAATTATATTATAATGTGGTGATTGTGGATTATATGCAATATGTAGGGATTAAGAAAAAAATTTGAATATTTTTCAAATTTTAAAACTATTAGGAAGGGTATTTTTTATCCAAAAAAATACTCATAGATCCATAAGAATAAATATATTTTAGCCGATCCATTTACGAAAATTTTGATTTTCGAGATCCATTTATGTAAAAATCCCTTTTAATTATAAACAAATTAAAAATTTAAAATTTCTGAGGCTTGTTTACGCATTAGCGGTGTCAGAAGTTCAATTACCATCGGCGCACGTTAACCTCCTGAAGCTTACTTTAAACAGCCCGCCAAAGAATGAAAATGAAATAGAGCCAAAATAAAGCGTACGAAACTCAATTTCAAATCTCCCACTAGAAAACATTGTCTCAAAGTAATCTCCACCGTCACTTCATTGTTTCCCCGTAATCGACGGTCTACATTCACGATCCGCGCCAAATCGAATCAACCAATCAAAACTCGACCTTACCGTCTATATAAGCGGAATCCACTTCCATTTATCTTCACGTTCACCACTCCCAATTCGAAATATCTCACGATCTCGCATCGCTCTCCCTCTCTCTCTAGATTTCGATTTTCTTTTTCTAAATGGCGCCTAAGGCAGCGGAGAAGAAACCAGCGGAGAAGAAACCTGCCGCCACCGGCGACGAGAAGAAGGCGGCGGAGAAAGCTCCGGCGGAGAAGAAGCCGAGGGCCGAGAAGAAGCTCCCCAAGGACGCATCTGGAACAGACAAGAAGAAGAAGCGCACGAAGAAAAGCGTTGAGACCTACAAGATTTACATCTTTAAGGTGCTTAAGCAGGTGCATCCTGACATAGGGATCTCGAGCAAGGCCATGGGAATCATGAATAGCTTCATCAACGATATCTTTGAGAAGCTTGCTCAGGAGGCTTCGAAATTGGCTAGGTACAACAAGAAGCCAACGATCACCTCGAGGGAGATTCAGACTGCGGTTAGGCTGGTGTTGCCTGGTGAGCTCGCGAAGCACGCCGTATCGGAGGGGACGAAGGCGGTCACCAAATTTACTAGCTCTTAGGGTTTGTTAGTTCTGGTTTTTTGAAAAGTGTAGGGATGATGGTTTAGTTACTTTGTATCTTTTTGATTTCTGTAGTGAAATCAGGGTTTATGGATGTAAAGATTTAGTTTTCTTGATGAAGTTTGGTGTAATTTCATGCGTATTAATGAAAGAAATCTGAATTTTGCTACCTATTTTAACTTTCCTGATTTAAAATTCGGGATGCCCGAGTCACGGAAGCGCATTTTCGCAATATCTGCAGTACTCCAGTTTAGTTATTGTTTTAGATGACCTTTTCTCTGGTTTTCAACCGGTATATTTTAATAGGGAATTCGCTGTTTTAGTACGTGAGTATTCCATGACGCATTTACATTCGCATTTTTTTTTTTTTTGTAGGATCCTGACAGATTCTAATATCCGGCTTTGTATCTCTGTATCTTTTAGCAGTCGCTTACTCTTTTGAAGGGGTGTTTGGAGTAATTTTTGTTTAAAAAAAAACAAAAAACTCAACGTGGTGGGCCGCGCTTTTTGTCGCTACTGGTATACTCCCGGCGCAGCTTAAAAAAATCAAGCTGCTCGTTTCTAACGTGCGCTTCTGTAACTACGTCGCCCCCTTCTCATATCCGCGGACTCTTATCCTCAACCCCATCTACTTCAACTATATCCGTACCAACATTTCATCCTACCTTGGTTTTGATTTTAGAGAGAGAAAACTGGAAGCAGATGGCGCTAAGCCCGCATCTCACTCTCATTTCATTCCCATCCCAAAACCCTAGAACACCTCTTTGTAATAGACATGTTCCATTGAGTTTCACTTCCTCTGCAGATGAATCTCCGAAACCCTCCCTACGCATTTCCGCCAATTCGACTCCGAAAGCTCGATTCACCGCTCGTCGCAAAGAGTCAGTGTCGGTTCGTCAACTGGGAAGGCCTTTAAGTAATGTTTGTTGTTTGCAAGAACTTCGGATTTTGGGTATCTGTGGTTGATATATATTTTTTTTAAATTTTAATGTGTGGTTTTTTATTTGGGTGTAGTTGAGTATATGAGCTTACCGGCGAGTCAGTACTCTGTTTTGGATGCTGAAAGGATTGAGAGGATTGATGATAATACCTTCAGGTGTTATGTGTACAGGTTAAAGTTCTTTGCTTTTGAGGTTTGCCCTGTTTTGCTAGTTAAAGTGGAAGAGCAACCCAATGGTTGTTCAATTAAGCTCTTGTCCTGCAAGGTCTCTCTCTCTCTCTATCTCTCTCTCTCTCTGGATTTTGAGGTGGAATTTAATGTACCCTTTTGTTCTGACCTTTATTTGTTGGTTGGATGACAGCTAGAGGGCTCACCCATTGTGGTTGCGCAGAATGAGAAGTTTGATGGTAAGGACTAAGGAGTTATTTGGGTTTCTTCTTTTTATCGTAACATGGATCATTTGACGTTAAAGAATAACTAGAATTGATTTATTACATGCTCTTGTAAAAAATGAACAATGTTTTTATTGGCCAAGCAAACTTGATGGGGTCTGAAAGTAGTGTTCTTTTGGTTATGCTTAGTTATCTGCAACAAGTCATAAGAACTTGATTTTGTTTCTTACATTTCTTGAGTTGATGGGAAATTTTGCTTCAGTTATTTATACGGTTCCAAGGAATGTCTTTGCAATCTAAGCTATTCCAGTTTTGAGCAACATTTATCTTGCGTGCTTATGGTGGTGTAGTTGTACTCGGACAGTTTATTTAAATGTTGCCTAACTAAAGGTGGCCGGATGTGTTTCTTTGTTTCTGAATGTATTTTAATAGAGTTTCTAATGAAGAAGCATAATGTAAATTCAAAGTTCATGAATCTTTGTACAAGTATCTCATAGCAAATAGCAATGTGTCAAAATCTGCCCTAGTCATCAACTTGGAGTAACATTTTGCCTGGATGGCCTTTTGGAATATGCGGCATAATTTCTAAAGGATGAATGTCCTTTCAACACCTACCTTTCCTCTTGTTAATTCTAATCTGTCCTAGGTTACTGATTATTGAGCTTTCTGGTGTTTAATTCTAGATGTTGGAGTTCTGAATCTATGGGCAAAAGGTTTTTGTTGATAAAAAATAGGAAATTATGGTTTAAAGTTATTCATAGTTATGAAAACAGCCCCCCTCCCCCCCAGCAATCTACTTACCACTTACAAGAAAATCAACATGGTCATACATTTTCTGTGACATGAATAAGAATTTACTTGCTAAACAAGTGGAACAGCACTATGAATTCTGTCACACTATGTTCTGTTCTAGATTATTGTTTTATAATAACAAACTTGAGATTTTTATGCACCAGTTGAGAATAAGCCTGCCGAATCTATGTAGAGTAGAAACTACACGTGGCTTTCATCCCAGAATTTCATAAGGGAATGGAAAAGTTTTTTTAAAAAACGAAATTTGACATTTGCAGTTTGGAGTTAGCACTTTTTCTGGGCCCATATGGAGTTATCATGTCTTCAGAGTAAGACAAGTTGTTTTGACATTGTTTTATAAATAATTCTGTCCGTTAAGATTATTCTATCTTCTATAATCTTCCAAGAACCTTCCCCTTCTTTTGGTAGTAGGGGTTAAATGCCCAATTCTATAATAAATTACTTTATGTTTTGAATTTTTGTTGTGGAAAAATGTCTTGGGAAACATCATCACTCTATTTCTGACTTGTTGTAAGACCTCTGAAAGTAGGAACGTAATTATTTTGTAATTTCTGTCTGAACCTTGGAAACTTAAATTATTGTCTTGAAAAGTATTCAATTTACTGTTTATATTTACTGGAATAGATTGTCTAATGTCTCCTATCCATTAAAAATTTGGTGATAAGAATGACTCAGAAACCAAATTGGATTTTCCAAACTTCATGGCACCCTAAACTAGTATCGTTATCCTGGTTGGTTACTGTTTCTAAATTCAAGCCCTTCTTTTGTTCTTCATGTATCGTTGTATGATTCATTCTATATGCATTTACTTAATGTTCAAACTCTTTAACCTTAGGTCATGGCACTTCTCTCTCTCTCTCTCAATGGTGCGAAAGTTTATCTAAGATTTCTTTTCTGGATAAACAACCATTCATCAAGTTTTGAGTCATTTGGTTCTAAATTGAATTATGTAATGCTTTTTCAGGAGTGCTTTGACACTCATTTGGTATGGGATGCAGCTTCTATGGTGAATCAAATATCGTGTGGTAGCATGCAGAGCAACTCGTTGGTGCAGCAACTCACATCGGATACAGTCATTGAGGTAGTGATTCCAAATTGATTGCTGTTTTGTATGATATATCTTTAGATGATTGTAATTTTCTTAAAATTCATTTTAGTTCTACAATGAATTCAGGTTACTATTGATATTCCTTTTGCATTTCGACCAATTCCGGTGGAAGCAATTGAATCAACTGGAACCCAAGTCCTTGATCAGATACTAAAGCTTATGCTTCCTCGCTTTATGGCACAGGTTTGTGGAAATTTTTTATTCGATTTCCTTTAGTCCATTCAAGCACAACTTGGTAGTTGCTAATTTGGTTCTGTCATCTTCACGTACTCCGTTTTGGTCAAATCCAGTCATAATTTTCTCAAATTGGGTGCATGTTTCATCTCTTTTCATATTCTCATAATAAGCTGATAACATTGGAGTGCCTTTGTTCCTTGTAAATCTGAAAGATATGATCCGTTTTTTACTTCTAATGGGAAAACAAACTTGGGTAAATAGGGATATTGACAAATCCAAATTTATGCTGTTATATAGGGTTTGCAGTTTCACATTTTATTAGCTATTATCTACTATCTTCCTCTCCAAATTTTCTCTTCTGTCCTCTTTCTCCTTGATCCTCATTGTTTCCTTAAGGTTCTGTTGTTTAACTGTTTTGTTGACTTGGAGTAATAGGATTGTAGACGAAGGAGCTATAAGGACAATGGGAAGGCCAGAAAGAATTTATCGAAGCATCCAACCCTAAAGCTTAAGCTCAAGAGTGGAGAGGCCCAACCGAGTATATGAAGCTATGTTAAGCCTTTTATTTGTTCCAAGGTGGTGA
Organism: Hamamelis virginiana; assembly: GCA_017140935.1. NCBI lineage: Eukaryota > Viridiplantae > Streptophyta > Magnoliopsida > Saxifragales > Hamamelidaceae > Hamamelis > Hamamelis virginiana. Next base: position 706,213 of record JAESVK010000442.1, on the reverse strand, counting down.
GAAAATATATGATGGCCTGTGAATTAACTGAAGACATGGCCTAGATAGAGTGGAATAGTGAGAAAGGATACGTGACCTGACCCCATATGGTTGGGATAGGTACTTGATGAGTATGTCAAACCAGATTGGAATGCCTACCGGTATTACATCTAGTAGCCATGTCTAGACCAAAATATTTTCAGTCCTTGTGGATTTTCCAACCAGAATTTGTCCTTACATTATAATGCACAGAAACCTGATCCAATTTTACTAGATTTGGAATAAACTGGTGCATATAGAAGTTTAGTCAATTATTCCCAAACCTGTCTTCAAACTGAATCCAGCCATCGCAAACAGCCATAATTCTGGTCAATTAACTGACCTGGACCCCATTTTTTTCTCTCATCCATGAACTGAAATAAAGTATTTACAACCTCCTCTTCTTCTTTATTTTATATATATATATATATATTTGGGGGGGGGGGGCGGGGCATCGTGTTTGGGGTTGGGGAGCTCTTAAACCCAAGCAAAGAAAATTATGAAGAGATACAAAAGTACACAGGTAAAATTCTAGAAATTTTATTTTGGAAGTAACCATAATTTGACTTGAAAATAAAGAAATTCTGACTTGAAGATATTGTGCGTGCATACCCAATAATATAGAGTACTGATATGCTCCATTCATTAGCTCTGATTAAAGGGGGATATATTGGAGCCTGGACATTCCTTTTGTGACTGACTCTTACTTCCTGAACAGAAGGTCCAATCTCTATACGTAGAGAGAATGGATCTCTAAAAATGTCTAGCTAATGAGGGGCACATTCATACTCACAATATTTATTTAAACGGTAATCACAATTCTGGTTTGGAAATAAAGAAAATCTACCTTCAATATTTAAGTGCGTGTGATGAAGTATATTTATTTATTTTGGTTCAGCGGTTCAAGTGATAAGGTGTATTAATATATGCCATTCATTATATTACTTTCTGAACTAAGGGATGATCCTGGATACTCTATTTTTTTTGACTCATTTTAAAATCCTGAACAGATGACCCAAGTCCTATATAAAGACTGAAACTTTCAAAATGTCTAGTTATAGCATCTAAAGGGACTTGCTTTGGAGGAGGTTTAGTATTCAGGAGGAGTTGACAAACCTAACTTTCTTGGTAAATGATTTTGATGCTTTTGTGAGAACATGGTGGTTTATATTCAAACTCTGGAGTCAACAATGTAATCAAAAGGCTGACAAATATCCCCATAAGGAAGTGTAGTCACAACTTCTACAGTGTTGTATTTTACATACTCGAGTATTTGACTATTGATATGTAGAAGAATGAAATCCACTCTGTCCCACATCGCTTAAATGAAAGGCTTGCTATAGCTTCATATACCTGTATTGGGTCCTCCACTTACAAGCTTAGGCTTTTAGGTGGGAATGGAAACTTAACATAATTTGACTAATCACAATATGGTATTTCTAAATTGGTGTGTGATGTGCAAGGGGGCAAGGGATTTGGTAGATCACCTCTTTCTCCATTGCAATGTGGCCTTAGAGTTGATTCTAAACCTTGCTGAGGGGTTTCAACCTCAGAAAAAAAGAAGAAGAAAGTTATGGCATGCTTGGGTGTTCCATGAAAATTGAATGGACCCACTGTATTGTACATAATTTTTTTAACATACAAATTCATCATTCTCATTAGGGCATTAAACAGTACGGGTGTCATCACCATGACTGATGGGATAGGAATAGGAACAGTCTCAGGGTTTCATAAAATGTTTTGGTGTTCTATCATCATTTATAATGATGGTTTCCTTTCTCTGTAATGGTATAATTTTCAATAATGGAATTGTATGGAAGGGTTATATAAACTACAAAATACATACAAAGATACCCTCAATTTTTCATTCAATGTTCAATGTGCACCATGAGAATGATTCTAGTTTGGAGCATGAGAGGTTTATGTTAATTGGATCTTTGCTTCACATCCTGCAGAGTTGTTTTTTATACTTTTTGTTCTTGATAGCTCCGTGCTCTCACTAATTCTTTCACGGTTATACAGCTGGTCAAGGATTATCAAGCATGGGCGTCAGGGGACACCACGAGGCAGCCTCTTGGAACTGGTGAAATATGAGACTTGAGAAAAAGGTGATTGCTGCTGCCTCTCTGATCTGTTGTTAGCTTCTTTAGTTTAGTCACTACATGTTGATAATGTGCCATAGACAGCAAGAGTCCTGCATGTCTTAATACGCTGTCATTACTGCTCCTTGGCTTCTCTCATTTAGGGGGAAAAACCAATTACTTCAATTTTTTTTAAGCTTCCATTTTGTTGCAGTAAATTTTATTTATTTTTCAATCTAGTTAATACATCTTGTGGGACACAACTCATCCACCCAATTGCTGAAATTCTTGCTTTTATTGGATTGTGCTTTTGGACCATTGAATTTCATTTAATAAATGGACAATTTTATTTTTCAAGGTCCAATAATTGGAGCGTAATTTCAGAGATTGTGGGGAAAATCATGTGTGTTTTTTTTTTTTTCAATGTAAATCTTTCCATCTGACCTATGAGCTTATCGATCCACCTTCAATCAAATTGTTTCAAGTGGGTATTGATCCATTCTTGAAGAAAGAAAATGCAAATTGGAGAGGCAATTTAAAAAAAGGGCACTGCCACGATTTTCCTAAAGAATATCTGTACTGACAAACCATGGGAAACAGGAATTGAACTGATAGTAAAGGGATAAAGTTTCAACTTGGCTGGCCAATTTTCTATGACTCTCAAACACTCCCTTAGCTCAGTTAATCACCTAACACATCCTTTTCAATTAAAATGGTGGGTTTTGATAATTTTCAGATACCTTTTATTTTTGTGCAATAGAAATTTACCTGCATCCCCATCCCAAACATTACCATATGGGTATTGGGTGTACTTATATGGTACTATATGCTCAAACTTGGACTTCTTTTTAACTAAAAGTGAGGATACATGCTGTGTTGAAAGGCCATATGCAAACTTAAATTGAATGACAGTGGAATAATTCGAATTGAGAACTTGTCTTATTTTAAGGGATTATATATATATATATATATATATATAGAGAGAGAGAGAGAGAGAGAGAGAGAGATGAAAATGCCATACTTTGAATATGTCATACCTTTTTTTTTTGGCATGGTGTTGGAATTTACTAATTTAGATATGAACTTCACATCTGTGAGTCCTACTTTCCTGTAAAGGAAGCGAACTGTCCAATGGTCAAAATAGCAAAACCCTGATGGCAGCTTCTGGGGATTAAGAACTAAGAGCTGAATGTTTTATGGATACAGGTAAACATTGGGCTGCAGAGGCAATGTATATTTGGGCTAGGCCTAGTTGAGTCTTGTGCTGGTGACTTGAATAGAAAAAGCAAAACCCAAAAGGATGATGGTATTGAAATCATTCTCGGCCCACCGCCTAATCCCAGTGTATTTAAGGGTAAGCCCAACCCAACAACCATGACTTGCCTGAGCTGGCAATGGCTTTGGTCCACTTCTAGTAGGATTGACTGTTGAGATTTGAGAGGGTGAGAGGCAATTAGGCAAACTACCCAACACAAAATCCAACCCACCAATTAATTTTTTATTTAATGATATTAAAAAAAAATTACACTCTTAAATTATGTTTATATTACTGAATATAAAAATGAAGCGTAATATAGAAATACAGATATAATTTAAGATTATATATTTATTTATATTAATATACTAATAGAGAGTAGCATTAATTAAGTTGGTTGATGATGTGGCCAAATCCAAATCCAAATTCTTTTAAACCCGAAAAACTTCTTAATATATATATAGATAAACTAATATGCCACGTTAACAAATTACTTGATAAGACAACTCACGGAAAATTGCTACATCTACACCACATCATCAAAGTATATATATATATATATATACAATCATTCTACTATAAGGTCGGCCTTGCATAACTTGATGCAAGTTCGGCTCCATATCTCCAATTTTAGAAGACTGTTCGTAAATTGACCATTGGATTAGATGCTCCTCCTCTGTATGTCATGCCTGCAAAAAATCACAGTGATCCGATGGTTGGTTGTTGAAATAACTCATTGTGAAAATATGCAACTTATTTGTTCTTAAAAAAATCACAATTTTTTTTTTAAAGTCAGTTATTTCAAAAACCAACCGTTGAATCACTGTGATTTTTTGCAGGCATGACATACAGAGAGGGAGCATCTAATCCAACGGTGAGTTTTACAAACAGTTTTCTAAAATTGGAGATATGGAGCCGACCTTATAGTAGAATGACTATATATATATATATATCGGCATTACATTACTACATCAATTGTCAGATTAAATATGAAAAAAAAAAGAAAAGAAAAAGAAATTGGAGAAAGCCAATAAAAAGAAAAACATTATGTCAAATGAAAAATGGGGGCCAGAAACAAGAGAAATTTATAAAGGAATGATGGAACCAGTGATTTTGATACATGAGGTAGTAGGCCATGGATATCTGGGAAAATCTTAGGGATGTTGCCCTTTATACCCCAAAACAAAATGAGAGTAAGACAAATAGAGGCCTCCAACTACTAAAATAAAGAAGCATTTAGAGTGAGAATTATCCTTTTAAACAAATAAAAATGATTTTAATTTTTAATTTGCAATTCATTTTTAGGTGGAAAACAACTTGGCCTTGGCCTGCTGGGGTCACAGGCCTTGGCCCACTATACGCCCATTCCCTTAAAAATCTTCTACCACGTATGAAACTGACATCGAAACTTGAAAGAAAACGACATTATTTCATGTGATCTAAATTTAATTTGCAGCTTCACATGTTATATATATATATATATATATATATATATTGATTGATTGTTAAAAAAGGCTTACAAAATTGTTACATATTTTTCAAATGAATAACATGCTCGATTCGATCTATATGCATTGTTTTGATAAATTTTGATAAATCGATTAAAAGAATGAATAGCATGATCAATTTTATCCAATTGAATAGTTGATTGTATGAGATTTTATTTCTAATAGTTTCGACTTTCGATAGTTTCTATCTTCTCTTCTTTGGTGTGGGTGTCTGGGATAGGGCCGAAAGGACTAATCTAACCCAAGGTTGAGATATCCCTCCCTTGCTTGTGATTTGACGGAGCATGCTTATTTGTAGAACTTTACCTTATATTTTTTAAAAAGAGCTGCAAATAAGCATGCTTTTAATTAGTTTATTTGATCATAGAAATTTTTTTTTTTTTTAATCGTTCATTTGATCATGTCTTTTACCGTGATTATCCAACCTCAACTATTTAATTTTAAAATAGATTAAAAAAAAAAAAAATGCTTCAATAGGTCAAATTTTAAAATACAAGAAGAAATACACAACTAGCTAGACTCCTAAATCCTAATGCCTTAATTGAAAAATAGACACTTTTCCTATAGAGTGGACACAACATGCATCAATCGGTCAAATTGTTAGAAACATACTCAAAAAGTTATATACACTAATAAGTCTTAATTTTGTGCAAGTATAACTTTCTTGGTTAATTTAAGAAAGTTTTTATCATGAGCAGAAGAAATGTTACATTTTACATTTCCGACTTTTTTTTTTTTTTTAGCTATACAGGTATCCTGGGCCAGTTTGCGCGCACCATACTAAATCCTGCATCCCGAACAAGGCTTTCAAAACAAAGCTTTCAAAACAAGGCTTGCACCTTACGGTCCGTGGTCCAGGATATTAGTAGTTACTGGGAGTCGAACTCAGGACCAAGGGACTATGTAAATTTTCCGACAATTATTAGTTATTTCTAGAGGGTTGTCGCATATGAATAATGTGTTCATCCTCATGCAGAAACAATAATAATCGACAAATTCATTCGATGCTCACGATTATTATATATTACTTTTCGCTCAACCAAAAAAAAAACTCAACATAAATTATTGGCTTATTGATAAAGAAAGTGGCATATTCCCCCATCCTAGAAGTAGACAAGAACAACATTAAAAAAGTGAAACTACAATGTCTAATTGGCATGGACCCAACAACACAATTTTTTCTCCCTTTCGATCTCAAAAACTTTATCAATAACTTAGGATTCTCATCTCAAATCACACCACCTTTCGGAACCCTAAATTCGGCATCGATGATCAATATCATCGATATCGAACTGCAATGTGATTTGTTTCCCAAAAAAACCACCATTTCTGACAAGGTTATTCTCCATGGTAGACCAACCCAATGTAACTCCAAGAATGAAGTGTGTGAGGGAAGAGATAATTTTCTGGCTTCTTAGAGATTGGAGTTTTGCTAAAACCCTAGATTATGAAAGGGGGTGATAGAGAGGGGACAAGATGCATGGAGATAAAGGAATGAATGACTAGCAACCTAACAATGGCTACAACTGTTCTCTATATCCCAATGCCCTTGTCTGGATGCTAATGGACATATATTAATAAATGTCCTTGTGTTACGGTTCTTTCACTCATTGCACCTAATCACACATGCCCCCCACCCTTTCCTCCCTCACTCTTCTAGTCTTTCTTTTGGTGAGTTATCAATTCATTATATTTTTATTTTATTTTTTAAAAATGTTTGCTTTTAGGGTTTTTTTGTGGGTATTTTCAATATCTAATATTATATTTTTAAATAATTTTTTTGCAATATTTTATTAAAGAAGAGTTGTTGTCTTGTACAATTGTAAAAATTTGGGTTATCAAAATACCAATATGGATTTTTTTTTTTTTTTTTCAAATGATCAATAAATACAAAAATGTAGTTTTTATTTTTAAAAGTGAGAATACATATACGATATTAAAGGTTTTGACTTATGAGTTAGAACTGTACGTATCCAATTTTCTCCGTTTCGGAGGTTGCTTAGACAGGACTAAGCTAGGGTTGTTGCCTTTGATGCACTTTGTATGATATTAAAAATTTAAAGTTAGGATGGTATCGGGTCCTCTCTTTTTATAGTAGATTTCTTTGGCAGGATCATAGCCTTTAATGACATTTATTCTATTACTAAATAGCTATCAAGAAAAAGTTTATGATATATGGAATATACTACTTATAATTAAGCCTTAGATATTAAAACTTCACTTGTATATATGCTATCGAATATAGGTCTAGAATCAAAACACGTCTCCATGCTAATCTGTTAACATTTAACATTATTATCCAAAACAAAAAAAACAGAGAAGTAAAGTTTCACGAGCAGTGAGCATACAAAAATTCTATCTATAAAATTCTTACTCCGTAACATTTTTCAAAGGCTAACCATTGTTAGTATATTTTAAAACCTCGATCCATCGATCTATCTGGTAAGTTTTTGTGAATAGAAATAATTATTTAAAAGAAATTATTGAACTCATAAGGTTCAATGAATCATCTAATCATGTTGATATTTGTCACAATTTCATTAATGGGTCCAACAGCAAAGATAGAGATATATACAGGGTTACTTGTCCAATCAAGGTGATTAGGAATTCACATGTAAATATAAAATATAATGGGGTTGAGTCTCAAATACAAGTCACTTCACTTAACAGCTACTCCTAGCTTAGTCCACTTGTTCACCTAATTTTTAATATTTTAGCAAATAAAAAGTCATACTTTATCTTATAAATATGTTGAGGCACACCGACAGGGGAAACTACTTGCCTGGCTCAATCTGTTACAAAAAGAAATTAAATTTCTTATGGGTAGAAGTTATCAAGTCAGTATATTTTATATAAGCTTATATTAGAATGAAGTTAATAGATAATTGTGTGATGCATGTTTTAAAAATCTGACCGTTGGATTATATACTGTATTTATACATGTTAGGAATGTAAAAAATTATAGTGATCCAACGGTTAGTTTAAATGTCACTGAGAAAAATCGTTACTGAGAAAAACTACGACAGTTTTTTGCGGTCACAGTTTTTCATAACTATATTTTGAAAATTTGACATTGGATTACCGTGATTTTTGGCGTGTTTGATATCCATACGTACAGTATCTAATCCAATAGTTTTTCGAAATATGCATCTTACAATCATCTATTGGCCTTCATACTGACATAACTTATATAAGCATGTGCGGACTAGACTGAAACTCTCTTATCATATAAGTTTATGTAAGGATTTAGATTTTAAGTCGATATGAAAATGTATTTTGAAAAAACAGTTTTTTACACTCTATATTTTAAAAACCGACTGTTAGATTATTATAATTTTTAGCATGCATGACATGAATAATAAAAATATCTAATCGAACGATCGGTTTTTCAATATATTTATCTCATATTAATTAAAAATTCAAGTCCTTACAGACTCTTATACGTGTATGTACCTATAAGAAAAGAACTCTCCAAATAAAGACTTAAAACTTACTATTTTTCTTGTTTAATCAACCAATCAAGGCCGAAGACTAAGCTTTAAAGGATCGAGTTAAGATCAAGTTAGACCAAGCTAGCTTAAAGATTCATTAATCTCCTAATTAAAATAAAATGTGGACCACTAGATCAAGTTGTATTAAGGTCTTGGAAATTATTTAGAAACGGATTTGTTTTTAAAAAGCACTTTATACTTTTTTTTATGCTCTCTCAACTTTTTTGAGATCGAAAAAGAGACTTAAATTTACTATTTTTCTTATTTAGACAATCAAGACCAACCCAAGACTAAGTTTTAATCCATTAATTTTGTTAATAAAATATAGTTATGAAAAACTATATTTAAAGCATGACAAATCTTCCTTCACTCATCCTTATCCTATATATATATATATATATAACATACTTCTAGTCATACTGTTATAAGGTGCACCTTGTAGTGACTTCTGTAGAATTCATTGTAGAATAAAACTCGAAAATCGATCGTTGAATTAGATAAACTATTTATAAATTTCATATTTGTCAAAAATCATAGTAGCCCAGTTGTCGGTTTCTAAAAACAACTAGAAAAAATTGGTGACATTTTAAATAATAAAAAAATTACAATTTTTTATTGACATTTTTCAGAAACTAACCGTTGGATCACTGTAACTTTTGGATAATATGCAATTTATAAATAGTTAATCTAATTTAATGATCGATTTTTTGAATTTTATTCTACACAATATACTTTTTACAAATTACTTTACGTAAATTAAAATTACATAAGGTGCATCTTATAGAAGATATACTTATATTTTTATATAAAAGTGAGGTGGAATTTTATTTTATATTTTGGGCTAAGGGTTAGGTAAGGTCTATATCATTATTATCACATATTCACATGGAAAATAGCAGTGAAAGAGAAGAGGAAGGAGCGCCTTACGTCGCCATGCTAGGGCACTGGCACGTGGTCTCCATGGAGGAACATTCCTCTTGTCCAAGACCATGGATCCAATGCATGACACGTGCACATATGCCACATCAGAACACGACAGTGCTCACCGATGGGCCTTTCAGGGTTTTGACAAGTGGTACTGTTGATTTTCTTTTGTTAGCTAACCATTAATTTTTTTTTTTTTTAAACACACCACAAACACACACATGTAGTAATGATTTAATCAAGTATAGCTATATAACTTAAATAAAATCGGTTAAAAAATTCAAGCTGTTGGATTTCTTTTTACTTAATATATGATTCAATATGAAAAGAAATCCAAAAACTTAGATTTCTTAGCTGATTTTAATTATAAATATGTATACCTAACTAGATCATTTCACTATATATATATATATATATATATATATATATGGCTAATAATCTAACTTATGAAATAGTGAAAAAGGTGAAGAATCACCTATATGAATTTGGAGATTTTAAATTTGAATCATTTTTTTTTTTAAAAAACTTTCGGACGATGCAAGAATAATTTGTCGATGAATTGTATATTACAAGAGAATTACTCTGAGTCTAAATCTTAACAAAATATTCTAAAGATATTTTTCGTACAAGAAAAAAGTAAAAAATAAATAAATATTAATTTATACTCCAATATTTTAAGAACACCAATTTATTGAGTATTTGATTTAATATTACAACTTTTGAGTCTAGTCCTTTTATTATACATTTTCTTAATTCTTAATGGAGTACAAATCGTGAATAAACTTAGCAAATTCTCAAACTTTTAGTCCTTCTTTGCAAATTCCAAAATTGGATATTCATGATTTGTTTCTTGATACCTTGACTTCTAACTTATGGGTACTCTTGCTTAAAATTATCATTTTCTAGAAGATCATTGCTTAAGTAAAGATTAGAGTGAAGGTTTGAAATCCTTAATCTTAGCAAGGTTTGGAAAGAGATTGTCAAGCTTTTCTTTCAAATTTACATGGCCCCAAAACCAAGTTGTTGTTATTATTGTTATTATTATTATTATTTTTATTATTATTATTTGGGGGTTGTTCTTGGTCAATATCCTTGGCACCCCCTTCCTTTCAAATGTCGTGCCCAACTACGCTATGCCATGATGGATTTGGCGTCAGCATTGAGCTTTCGCTATGTGTTTATTTATTTAAAAATATTTACTTTTCCATAAGAAAAATATGAGTGTCCCACTCAAATTTGTAAGATATGGTGAAATTTACTATGTTTTGGAAACTTTTTGTTCTTAGGTATTTTCAAGTTGTTTTAAAAATAGTTGTTTCAAAAGTGTTTTCGATTTGCTTGTTTTAAGGCTATGCTAGAAGTCCTATGAAAAAAGAAAAAAAAAAAGAAGGTTAAATAGGAACGGCAAGACAAATTTATTTATTATTTTTTGATAATTTTGTCTAGAGAGTTACAATTTTGTAATTTGGTAGGAAGAGAGTCTTCACTCATATGTTTGCATTGTAGTAATTTGGTAGGAAGAGAGTCTTCACTCATATGTTTGCATTGTATGAATGGAGTAGGGTTAGTGTATTGTTCAATAATTATTTGATTTTTTTTTTTAGATTTTCTTTTGTGAATATAAAAGTTCGTTCGATCTGTATTTAAGGATTTTTATTTTTATTTTTATTTTTTTTATTTTTTAAAGGTTACAATGGAGGGAAAACAATCTCTAAGACACAAGTTACACAACATTGTGAAACCCCAACCTTTTTATGAGGTGTGCTCTTGCATCTACCCAGTAGCGAAACTAGGAGTAAAGTCTTGGGGGCCCAAGCCTTTGATTAATCTTTTCCCATCCTACACATTATATATATATATATAAAAGGAAAGTAAAAAATTGGGGGCCATGGCCTCCCTTGAATATGCCTAGTTCCGCCCCTGCTTCTACCACCTCGCTTAATTTGAAAGAAAAAAACGACATTAGTCCGATAAACGAATTTGAAAACTTTGGCTCCATTTGCTTGTTTAATTAATTGTAGCTCAACATATATTTTAAAAACTTTTTGCCCATAAAAAGGAAAAAAAAACACACACAAAAAAACAATAAACAACAAAACTAGAGCATGCCTTGACTGCATTAATTACTTAGATTTTGGCAGGCATGAGAGAGCAAAAAGGTCACAAAATTTTCTCACCTAATGATTGTTATGTAAAATTGGTAGCTAAGGCTCGGATAGCTCTTGATGCATGCTAACACATCAGTCACTAGGCAAATATCAAACCCTATAATTAATTAATTCAAAATGGACCCACAAGCAACATGATCCAATATTCTCACATCAATATTAACAAAGTCTATAAACTATTCATGCTAAGGAACTTAAAGTACCCATGAAAATGAAACAATTGTATAATGGTAATGATAATTTTATAGAAAAGATGGCCAATGAGTAGTGATCTAACTATTCAAACTTTAAATTGCAATCAATTATTACATTTTTATAACTTTCTTGACTTTGAGGGAAAGCAAGTTTTGAGAATCTTGTTCTCCAATCACTGAAGGAATTTTAATTATACTCTTGAACTTGTTTCAGTGTCCCCCTTTCTATGTCATGTAAAAGTAACATTATCTAGTGAAAAAGAAAATTGATATTATGTCTTTTATATATATATTCTTATGAGGGATGTCTCATTTTAATTAAAATTAGTTAAGGCCCTTGAACCATTGGATTGAAATCTTGAGATGAATCATGCATTAAGTGAATGAGAATCCAAGTACTTGTGTTTTTAGCTGATTTTAGTTAAAATGAGGTATAGCTGATAAGATCAGGACTATATATATATATATATATAATTTTTTTTAACTTATTAGTTTTGATTCAGGATTGTAATACAAATCAAGTTACACGGGTTTGACTTAAGATCGACTCAAAAAATAAAAAAATTGAAACCATTTTTAAGATAAATAAATCAAGGTGGTCACTCAATTTTGAACTTGATAATTTATTGAGTCAAGACTTGGTAAGCTTATTAATATTTTACACAACTTAATTATTTGAATTTCGTTTGAGATTGATTAACTCAATAAAAAAATTCAATTGAGTTCTCTCGAAAAAAAAATGAACTAAGTTTAAACTTATTTTTAAACTCGTTAATTTATCGAGCCAGGTCTGAAAAGCCTACTTAATCGACTCATCTCGTTTAGTTTCATCTTGTCTTGTTTATGATCCTATTAACTTTGTAACACCTTAATCTGTACATTATGTTTCACTCCATTCGAATTTGTTGAGGTTGTAGGATTAGAGGTTTGAACAGTTCACTTCTTTCTTTTCATAAGAAAAGAAATACCACCTATATTACATGAAAGGTGGTTGTTGAAAAAGCAACAATTCTATATTATCCGACACTTTAACTCGAAATTAAAAACTACACTAACGTGTCGTGGTTGGAGTGGTGTGAAAAAAAAAGAGAAAAACAGTTTGAGAGAAGATACCTCACCACTCAAAGTAGGACACATCATATTGATTTTTAATTTTGGGTTAAAGAGTCTGATGCTATAGTATTTTTCTTGAAAAAGATGTCTATTTCAAGTAAATTCAATAGATTAAGGGTAAACATATATAAAACAGAACTTCACTTACTGGTAATATATGATGATCACATGGATGAATAATTTTCACTAAACTATTGAGAAGGAAAAAGGTAGGTGAGTGGTTGTACTGGTTAAGCACAATATGAACTATATTATCCTTTATCTTCATGCACATAATTAACTACACTTTGAAAAGTAAAGCCTGAAAAATTAAAAAAAGCAAGTTTTTTTTTTTTTTTTTCCCCTTTTTGTGCGTACGGGTGCAAATAATTAAAAAAGCAAGTATTTATATTTAAAATGGTGTTTTAAATTGCTTTGGGTATGTGTAGAATTGTATGATATTTTTTATTGTACTAAAAAGTAAAAATTAAAAATCGATCAATCTGTATTTTTTTAGATCAGGAGGGAGCAGATAGAAGCAGTTGGGAGTACGTCGAAATTGAAATATTTGTTTCACAAGATGTGATTCTCAGCTAACTAATCCAATAAGCGGATGTTCAACCTCTGTTTTATATAAGAATATTTCAAAGATAACTATCCGTAACTAAATATCATTAGTCTAATTCTTTTCTTAGTCAATGAAATTACAACATTAAAACCCAACAAAAAAAATTAAGAAAATTTACGGTTTGCCCTCTTGAACCATAGGCCATTTTTAAATTGTTTCTCCATGGTATTGATTGAAGTAATGTGTCATTTGAACTAGTTTAATGTAACAAATTGCCCCTTTCCGTCAGTTGATCATTGGTTTGACTGACGGAAAGTCTGAACTTCTGCACTTTTATGACATATATGCCCTTTTTGGGTTTTTTTTTTTTTTTTCATAATAAATTTCAAATTTCTTTCATTATTTTTTTTTTTAAAAAAAAAACCACTCCCCCATATACATACATACATATACATATAGAGAGAGAAAGCTTGCAAAATCACACCCCTATATAGATATATACATATACATATATATAGAGAGTGATAGCTTGCAAAACTATACCCCTATATACATACATATATATAAAAAGAGAGAGCGCTTGCAAAACCACACCCCTATATATATATATATCAGACATGATAATATAAGGCCGGCCTTACGCAAAGTTGCGTAAAGTCGGCTCCATACGGCTAATTTTAGATCACAGTTCGTAAAACTGACCGTTGGATTAGATGCCCCTCCTCTGTATGTCATGCTTGCAAAAATTCACAGTGATCCGATAGTTGGTTTTTGAAATATGTCATTGTGAAAATATGTAACTTATTTGTTCTTCAAAATATTACCATTTTTTTAACGGCAGTTATTTCAAAAACCAACCGTCAGATCACTGTGATTTTTTGCAGGCATGACATATAGAGGAGGGGCATCTAATCCAACGGTCAGTTTTACGAACTGTGATCTAAAATTAGCCGTATGGAGCCGACTTTACGCAACTTTGCGTAAGGCCGGCCTTATATTATCATGTCTGATATATATATATATATATATAAAGAGAGAGAGAAATAGCTTACAAAACCACACCGACTCTATATACATACATGTACGTATATAGAGAGAAAGAGAGATAGCTTGCAAAACCATACCCCTATATGCATACATATATATACATGTAGAGAGAGAAAGAGAGAGAGAGAATTGAAAGAGATAGCTCGCAAAATCAAACTCCCATATATATACATACATATAAAGAGAGATAGCTTGCCGATGAAACGACCCTTGTCTCTCTCCTCGTTCTCCACCACGCCCCTCCATTGGCGAGACTAAAATAGGGTTTGACAAAATCCATGAATCTGATATGGTTTTTTCCACGTAACAGTATCAACAAGGAACAAAAAATGCATGGGGATCGGATCTTGGAGATATGTGTAGAGAGAGACATACACAACAGAGAGAGAGAGAGAGAGAGATGAATATAATATATTTTATATTTTATTTTATTTTTATTTAAAAAAAATGAATATAAGATAAAAAGGGCAAAATGGTCAACTAATCATAAATTTAGATCACGCTTGTCAGATGAAAATATTTGATAGTCTAGGGGGTATTGTTTCAATCGACACCACATGAATGATAATTTAAAAATGACTTATAGTTCAGGGGGACAAACTGTAATTTTTTCCAAAAATTATTGTGATATTTTGAAAAAGAATTTTAATGTTTTTATTTCTCACTTTTTCTAATTTTTATTTTTGAAAATTAGCGGCTAATCTTGAACAAAAATGGTTCAACCCGTGAACATCAAAACTGGTCCCCATCTACAACCACTGCTCATTCTGGGTAAACCATCCAAGTAAAAAGGAAAAATAAAGTTTCATAAGTATGGTGAAAATGGGCATATTCTCTACACGCTGCTACCTAGTCTGCGCGCCTGTCAGCAATTGACCAGTACCATATGCATCTTTTGAATACTAGTCTCAACATCAGCTTGTCCCAAAATATATTTAAGAGAGATAGAGAAAGAGTCTCAACATCAGCATTGAAAAAGGCAGCCCAGCATACCACAATCCCCCACTCCCCCAAATAGCGTAAGAGTAAGACAAGGGCCTGATTTTGCTCGTGCCAAATCGAGAATCCAAACTGGTCCTTAACACCTGATTCAAAGTATCCTTCCTTCCTTCTTTAATTTGCCTTTGGGACTCCTCAACCCAATCAATTATTCCCCTAATCTCTCCCTTTAATTAACTTTCAAATTAATCATAACTTAATCTTCATCTCTCTCCCTCTCTCTCTAAAAAAATTACCCGGAAACTCTTATCCTTTGTTTGGATGGAATTATTTAGCTAGAGAGAAGAGAAAAGAAATGAAGGAGAGGAGAAATAAATTACTATGACTATGCGTCTATGATGATAACATGCACTTACATGATCTTTAATTTTTCTCTTGCTCAAAGACAAATTTAATTCCCCACATTAAGACATAGGCAAGAGATAAATAATTTGTCAAATGTGGTGAAAAGTGTCGATTATGACATGGCTAATATCCTAGCTACCATGCTACGTACCAGCTGTGAAAAGAGTCGCGATCAAAATTAAAATATTCCAAACTTTTGGTTTCTCGGTTGATTAAAAAGTAAATTATTATTAAGTTTTGGATTATATATGCCATTTCCAAAAGAGAGACAAGTCATTAAATTAAAGCGTGAAATAGAACTTGGTAGAATGAATTTCCAAAAGGGTATATACATGCTAATTAATGTAAATATTTTGGTGAGATAATTTGTGGTCATCAAATAATTTTTAAAATTAAAACATACCACCAAGTAAATTTTTTGACATGTTTTAATAAATTCCCTTAACTATCATGGTAAGAATAGATCGATTGGTCGAAAGGAGAACAACATCTGTAATCGATCCATTATATTAGCCAATTTTCTCTAATCGCTTTTTGAATTTCTTTTTCTTTTCTCTCTCTCTCTCTCTCTCTCTCTCTCTATATATATATATATATATATATATATATATATATATATATATATATATATATATTTGTTAAGGCCATGAAAAAGAAAAGAAAAATGATATCGTTATCGGTGACTATGAAACGTTGCATTTTTCTTCATTATGGCTATTTCTTAGAAGAAACCCTAATATGGTATAATTGCTGGTTTAAGCATGACTAGGCTAACAAACAAAAATACCTATGGATTTAGTTACCCAATGAAAGTGAAATGCACTCCTTTTCAGTTGAAACAAATAACAGGATATATGGTAAATATTGT
This sequence comes from Hamamelis virginiana, assembly GCA_017140935.1. Lineage (NCBI taxonomy): Eukaryota > Viridiplantae > Streptophyta > Magnoliopsida > Saxifragales > Hamamelidaceae > Hamamelis > Hamamelis virginiana. The sequence continues at coordinate 689,655 of JAESVK010000442.1, read as the reverse complement.
AAAAAAATCACTTATACCTAAAATTTTTAGCAAGCAACATTCCTATTAAAAGGAAAATTATATTACCCCTTATGATGTAACACTATCTCTCTCTTCTTAAAAGGTAGAGGGCTAACTTAAGCAACATTAGGCTAAAAAATTGCATTTTCTTCATTATGGATTTTTCGTTGAAGAACTCCTAATATGGTATAATTGCTAGTCTAATCAAGATTAGGCTAAAAAACAAAACTACCTTCGGATTTAGTTACCTACAAAAAGTGCAAACACAAGTTGATTGAACATTAGGAAATACAATCAACATGCATTATAATGTCGTTGAAAAATAGTCTTGATTTCTTGATTTCTCGGAGAAAATCCTTTTAGCTAGAAGCAACATTCCTATACTAAAAGGGAGAGTTAATTATTGCTAACCCTTAGATCAACTCCAATGATTGGATCCGTTTATTTGGATTCAAATCCATTTTTAAAATCTGCAATAGTGAAATGTATAACCATTTGGATCTTAGTTCTCCAATGGTGCAGGATTCATTTTTTGACTTTTCTCTTCTTTTTTTTTTCTTTTCTCTTTTCTCTTAAAGCAAGCACAAGTTTCCATGTACTTTTATGTGTCTCGGAGAAAATGAACCCATTCAAAACTAGATCCAAATTTTGTATTCCATTCATTTTGCATCTAGTTTTGAATTCACCATTGGAGCACATTTTTAAATCAGGATGCAAAAAATGGATTTGCATCCCCTTTTGAATCTACCATTAGAGATGGCCTTAGGATTTAATAGTATCTCTATCCTCAAGCCAAACTCTCCCCTTGTGTAGTCTAAAAGTCTATTGAGCTTTTGAATATGAAATAGTCAAATTATGCCCTAAATATGGTAATATATCCAATTGTTGGTAATGTTGTAGTGATGGTCTTGAACTCAACAAAATAAAATTCATAATGTCTCTCCTTGTTTAACATGTTCCACAATCACCTTTTGAAGATTAATTTTCAGTTAGTTAAAAATAGTACTAAATGAACTACCATTTAGACCACATTTTTAGGATATGACCGATAGAATATCTGCTTTCGTATATTTTTAAAAATACATGAAAACAAAGATTCTATCATGCTGCCATATAAGATAATCTCTAAAAATATGGCTTATTGATTTAGGATTTTTTGTAAATTAATTGATTATTTGGTTAAATTTCTATGTGTGAAAATGTAAGTGGAACAAAACTTCTCAATGAATTTACAATAAAAAAGGGAAACCGCAATCGAGTTTGGCTTGGGGAAAGCTTGAAAAATGAACTCCCTCCACACTAGAATGCTTGTTAATGCAACTACCCTCTCCTAACTTCACATTGGTAGCTCCATATATCCACAAATCTTGGACCAATTCTACTCCTAGCATGTCTTATCTTCTAACTTTATTTATGTGATTCTACTAAAGACACTAACTTTATGCCAATGATTTATTGGTCTAATGACATATATTCTCGTTTTTAAGGGACAGATTTCGAAATCGAGCATCATATTATGAGAACTTGGGATAGAGCTAGGTTTTTAGTTTTTGGCAAAGAGAATGAAAAAAAAAAAAAAAAGAAGAAGAAGAAGAAGAAGAGAATATATATACATACCACATACATAGATTAAGGGTGTGTTTGGAGAGACCAAAAAAAAGAAGAAAAGGTTGAGTGCCTATTTAGAAATTTTTAAAATTAAATCATATTGGATTCACTCTTATAATGTTATCTAATTTAAAATAAACTAACTCATAATTAGTTCAAAAAATGTGTGCATAATTTTTTTTTTTTTTTTCATAAAATTTTAAAAATTTACTAAAAAAGAGATTTATTAAATAGCGATATAGTCAAAATCAATTAGATTTATGTTAAGCTTGCTTTTATATTTTACAACCAACCACTAAGGCTTATAAAATCGGTGATTAATTATAATAATTTACCAAAGAAGAGAAATCTCTTAAAATTTCACATGATCCTTCCTTTGTGTGTATTTTTTTTTTTTTTTTTGAAGTATAATGCTAATTTTTTCAATTCATTTTATTTTTTTCATATAATGTAGAATAGTCAATGTGTTAGATGATACTAGCTAACATAGAGTTGTTACTCTAATGCCATATTATATTTCTAAAAATAAAAATTAATGTGATAATATAAGAGTTTAAATTTACTGTTTATCTGACAGGTGATCAACACCTGTTGATTATAGTTGGATAATCGACACGTGTGTAAGAAATGGAATTCAATGACTCACATAAGAATGACCCTTGGATCTGACAGGTTATCCAAAATACATCAGATTTTGATATTTTTTATGTGAGCCATTGAATCACCTTACTTACACACTTGTCGGTCATCCAACGAAATGTTGATCACCTGTAAGATTAATAGCAAATCCAAACTGATAATATAATGTCAATTGCTTTCTCAATAAATAAATAAAAAAAAGGAAAAATAATAGAAAGAACAGCTTTTTAAATTCTTCTTGCATATTTTTTTTAAAGTTATGATTTGACAAAAGGATATTAACATAAAATTAAAAAAAATAATAACAAAATTAAAAGTTCTGACGTGTCAGTGTTCCGTAGATCGGCGCTTCTCTCCTTTTCTCCCTGTTTTTCTTCCCTTCAGATCCGCTGTCCTCACTTCTTCCTTTCATAAATATATATATATATATGTATATATATATATATATATTGAAATAAAATAAAATAATAAAATTAGTTCTCTCTCTCTCTCTCTCTCTCTCTACATTTCTCTGTTCTTTATATAAATCTCATATCACCCTCTCTATGATCTCTCTTTTCCCCCTGCTTCTCCTACAATTCTCTATCGCTCTCAATTGAGTTTCTTTGTATTTTCTCTCTCTAGAAAAGTTAGGGTTTGTTATCTCTCACACTTTGTTGGAAGAACAATCACAGAGAGGTTCCAAGGTACGTCTCCCTCTTCATTCTCTCAATTTCATTCTCTTTTTGGCCTAAATTTCACACTTAATATGTGTATATAATATTGATCCTGATTTTATTTAATTTAAGTATTGAATTTGAGTTTTTTTATTAGGTCTTGAATTTGACTTGTAATTTTCATCAGGTGATATGTAGCGAACTATATGTCTCAATTTGTGTAAGGCAGTGTATTTTGAATGAGTTTTGAGTCCGAAATTAGGGTTTGGTTTTGTACATATTGGGATTGAAAGAGTGTTTTAGTTATATAATCTCTGATTTAAGGCTTCAAACATGGAGGCTAATGTATATTTTGTGGATTGAAGGAGGGTTATTGGTGGTATTGAGTGAGGTGGTGGTGGGGTTAGGAATTAGGTGAGGATGACGGATTTTCAACCGTTACAACAGAAGCCCGAAAGTACCGATGTCCATGCTCAATTTGAGCGGGGATTGGAGGAGTTGATGCGTGGGCATTTGGATGATTGTTTGTCATTTGCGTCATGTAGTTCGAATCGTAACACGGAAGATGAGGATGATGAGGGCGACCAGCTTGTGCGGAGGAGACGGCGGTCGGATCTTGAGGGGGATGATTTGGCAGAGTCGTCTGCTGCGAGGCGGCGCCACTCGCGGATTTTGAGCAGGTGGGCTGCCAGGCAGGCACAGGAGATGATCACGACTATTGAGAGGAGGAACCGCGAGTCAGAGTTGATGGCCCTCGCAGGTTTGCACACGGTTTCAATGCTTGATTCATCTTTCTTGAGAGAGTCTCAGTCTCCAACTTCAAGGCGGCAGGGGGCTGTCGAGAGGCCTAGTACTCAGGGGGCTGTTGAGAGGCCAAGTACCCAGGCATCTACGATTTTGCAAATGTGGCGGGAGTTGGAGGATGAGCAATTGTTGAATCGTGCCCGGGAAAGGGTGAGGGAAAGATTGAGGCAGCAAAGGGGTGTTGAATCTAACACAAATATGTCGAGCACGAACATGTCTGAGAGTCGGGGGAGTGAGAATCAGGGTAGTTTGGAGGATGTGAGTGAGAGTGAGAATGAGTTTGGGACATGGTCCCATGATCAGGTGGGGCAGCAGAATGGAGGTGGTGATCATAATGGTTCAAGCCGGGAGCAATCTCCTGATCTCGGCGAAGTTGAGAGGGAGAGGGTAAGGCAAATCGTTCGTGGATGGATGGAAAGTGGAATTAGTGAACATTCCACTAATGTTGCTCAGAGGAGCAATAGTCCGAGGGCAGAATGGCTCGGTGAAACAGAGCGTGAAAGGGTGAGAATCGTGAGAGAGTGGGTACAAATGACTAGTCAGCAGAGGGGAGCTCGTGGGGGCAGAAGGGAAGATCAAGTTGCTGGACTTGGTGCTCAAGCTGATCAAGTTCGCGAAGGTTCGGTTGTTGATCATGATGAAGGCCAACCAGAGCATATTCGCAGGGACATGCTGAGATTGCGTGGAAGACAAGCTCTTCTCGACTTACTTGTAAGGATTGAGAGGGAAAGACGGGGGGAACTTCAGGGTTTGCTGGAGCACCGGGCTGTCTCTGATTTTGCTCATCGCAACCGCATTCAGGTTAGAGTCTTATGATTTATGTTGTTATTTATATTGTAAATGTTTGTTTTTGTGAACATTTTTTTCCCAGTAATTGTGTACGTGGTATGTTCTCTCCGTCAACTTGAATTCCTTAGAATTCTAGTTTTTTCATTTGCTGCTTTGAACTCCCTGGCACACCCCCACCCCTAAAAAAAATAAAAATAAAATAAAAGTAAAACTCTGTGAACTCAACTGGAATTGAGAATGTGGATTTTTTTTTTCTTTGGTCTGGTAGGATTAAAAAAAATGGAATTTAGTATGTATTTATGTGTCAATGTTGTAATTTGATTTGTTTGTTTTCTACATATTGTTTATATGTGTTGAAATGCATTATGATAAGTCAATTTCTTAAGTTTTATATTTATTTGTAGTAATGTAACAAGTAAAGCATGGGTGTACTATTAAGGAAAGAGAACAATTTTGGGTCCCTTGCTCAAATTCATTCTAGATTTTCTTTTCTTTTACTTGACAAGTCTCCATAATATGTCCCTTTACCCAAATCTCTACTTCAGTCCCCTGATCAGTTTTGATTACATTCTTCTTCTTCTTCTTCTTTCTTCTCTCAGAAAGTTCTTATCAGATTTCCTTAATCTTACAGGATTCTATTTCAATGGGAAGTGTGGAGTGCGTTAAACTTATGCATTATTTTGCTCAAATTTGTAGGGTGGGATCTTTTGAGCATACTACCCCGGATAGAGCTGAATTACTCAATAGTTGGGGTTTAAGGCTTTGATGAGTTGATTTGAGTAATTTTCATTCCCATACTTTATATCGATCTACCTGTTTGTCCTTTTGTTTTAAATCCAATATGGTTACAACACACATTTTCAACTAAGGCTAGACCCATTTAATTGGCACTAAAATCGGTAGTTCCTAGCCTGTGGATTTGACTTCCTCTTGGTTTAGGTTAAATCTACGATTTTTTTAAATGATTTCACCCAGTTGTCCTATCTCATTTTAACTCACCCTCTCCTTTTAGTTGTAGGCTTGTAGGTATTAAGATGGCAGAAAATATCCATG